>CM034300.1:25019009-25619009 GCA_019925795.1 Dendrobium chrysotoxum | reverse complement strand
ATCCCAAGCTTACGTTTTAGATACCACATGATAGAGGACAAATCATCATGGCCATGAGTATTTAAATGCCTGCAAAATTTCTTAGATGAAACTACCATATCACACAAGTCAATCAAATAGGATATGATATAATTGAATAATACATCTCTCCAAAAAAGGGAGAAAGGGAAAAGCAGCAGAGTGAGAAAGGTGATCTCACAATAGAGAGAATGTAACTAGAGAAGCAAGGAGGCACACTCGCCACTAAAAATAAAAGGTTTTGTTGAAAACTAACAGTCACAAAGAAGCTCAGCGGTAATACCCATACAGATAATGGGGCCCAGTGAGAGGTGCAAGCAATATCGACACATCCAAAGAAATGCTTTTGCTGCTAAAAGCAAGAATCTAATTGGAAACTATTACTAGGGAGCTAAGAGATTAATTTTCCACTAGAAAATCAAAATCTATTGAGAAATGATGTTAACATCCAAGACAAGCTGTACCATACCAGTAATGGGAAAAATGCAACTTCCAATATAAGAGGAAAAGAGTGCAGGGTCCTTTCTTAAGCAATCCTAAGGAATGCTTCAAAGGAGAGAAGGTATAATCATGAAGAAAACTATGCCCTTGGAGTGCAGAATCGGGTTCCACCTGTGACAAGGGCAACCAGTTCTATTCACATAAGAGCCTTCCTTTCTTTTGTCATTATATTTTTTATACATTTTTAATGTTATATTCACAGTCACAAATCAGGCATATCTCATACTGTCAAAAAGTAGCACATGATAGAGGGAATATTTACCATATAAATAAGCTACTCCTAGTATAAAATATTCTCTAACGTTTGGAACACAAAGAGAGGTATATATGTTTGGCTTTGATAATCCAGGCCATATTCGTCACAAAAATAAAACTAGGGGAGATAGATATTATATAAAGGGTCTATGGAATAGCATATTGGCTTTGGTAACTAAGGCCACATTCAACTCATATGAATAAACTGGGGAGCACAACTGTCATGACAAAACTTAATAGAAGCAAGAAATTCATACCGTGACAATTGGTCAACATCACAACACCTGATCAACATAGGTTGGGTATGGACCCAATATCACATTCTTTAATAGATTTGAATGAATGGTTTTGATATCCCAGACCACACTTGGGGGTGAAGAGTGAAACTAGGTAGTTAAAACTTATGAAAAACCCAAAGATAATTGAATTTTATGATTCTAAACTGAACTAAATAAGTCATATAACTTGGGTATATATGAATCGTATGACTTACAATAAGAGAAGGAGGGAAACCCAAGAAAGTCATGCAGATTAATTTTAATAACCTAGACCACACATAAGGTGATAAGTGAAACTGGGGAGAAATTAAACCTCAAAGGGGAATGAAAAGTGAGGCTTCATGCAACAACACCAAGGTGATTGGTGGCATGAACGTAAGAAAAAACACTCCTATGGTGTATTTTCATACAACTCTTAAAGATAACCCCATACTTTACATGATGAACATCACGTGGTAGAAGATAAATCATCGTAGCCACAGAATGCTAAAAAATAGAAGGAATCCTTTTAAGATATATCTATATATAAGGATATTTATAGGTGGTGGATGGATGCCCCCTATAATGTGAGAAACTCAAACATAGCCCTTTCTCAAATACTAGCCGTTGATGATAGGCATGGGGTGACACAGTTCACATTAACTAACAGGTAAGCGCCACCTTTGTATACTTGCTCTATAGTAAATGGGACATCTCAAATAGGCTCGAACTTATGACCTTGATGACAATACGAGATGATAGGCCTATACAAGATAAGGACGAAATCAACAAACTGGAAGGTGCGGGGTCGAAGAAGGTAATCATGTGCCTGGGCTATATGGGCCTGGTATAACTTAAGGTTTTGATGAGCTTGAAGATGAAGCTCATCTAAACCATCAAGTTCTTCCAAACATAGTCGGGCATTATCATCATGAGAAATATCATGGCTAACTGACACACGCAATGAGGGAAGCTCGACCTGAAGAGGGAGGATGGCTTCAACCCTGAAGGCCAAAGAATATGTGGTGGACTGAGTAGGAGTACAATATGTAATCCTATAAGCCCATAATACCTCAGGCGATTTATCATTCCATTCTTATTTATTTACCACAAGTATTTTTCTTATCAATTGGACTAAGGTTTTATTAAATGCCTCAACGAAACCATTGGTTCTAGGATAGTAAATAGAGGAATAACACTAATTAATATTATGACGGTGGGTAAATCTATCAATTTTGATACTTCTGAATCACAGGCCATTATCAAAGATTATACGATGCAGAACACCAAAATGGTAAACCACGTGATCATGAAAGAAGTGCATCACATATTTTGATTTAACTTCCTTAAGTGGGATGACTTCTGCCCACTTAGAGAAGTAATCAGTGGTAGCCATGATAAACTTATGAACCCTAGAGGAAGGAGGGTCAATAAGACCCACTACAACCATGCCCCAACTTTCAAATGGCTAAGAAGACATAGTGGGGTGCAATGGATTAGGGGGTTGGTGGATAACATACTATGAATCTGGCACTGATGCACTTTCTAGCATGCTTCATACAATCATGGATCATAGTTGGCCAATAATAACCAAGGTGTTTGATTCTGACCTTCATCTTAGGTCAGGACTGATGAGCATCACAAAGCCCCTCATATATCTTGCTAATGATCTTGCGAGCCTCCTTGTTGTTGAGAAAATACAACCACATTTGGTCAAAAGAGTGTCGATATAATGTTTCACATATAGGTAAATGATAAAGCTCTCTTTCTAATTTGAGTGGCAAGAGACTGATCATTTGAAAGCCTACCTTATTTTAAATACTCAATAAAGGGGACTCTCTAATCTTACTCTTCCTCAATAGTAAGAACTGTAGGGGTCTGATCAAAAGAAGATAAGTCTGCAGGGCACTAATAGATACTAGATTTCCAATTGGGTTAGCCAACTCCTTCGCAAGTTTAGCTAGTGCATCCATCTACAATTCTCAGGTCGAGGGATTCTAACTAAAGTTACTTTTGGGATAAGACACAAGAGCTCCATTTCCCTATTATGATAAGGCAAGAGCTTAGGTTTTAGAACTTTGATGATTTTGGCTACTTGGTTAATGATTAATTAGGAATCTCCAAAGAATTTCACCCACATAATATTTATCTGAATGGCCAACTCAAGTCCCAAAATTAGAGCTTCATACTCAATTTTATTGTTAGTATGAGGTTTTAAAAGATTATAAGAGTAACAAAGGGTATGGCCTTCATGAGACACAAAAATAAGGCCTAAACCTACCCTAATAATGGGAGTTTCGTAAGGGCGTAATGATTTGATGGATGATACACCATCAAAGTAAAACTCCCAAGTAGGGGACGCCTATTCATCTACACTCATTACTAGTTCATCAAGTAAATCATTATTGAGTGGGGTATCTAGAGGGATCAGGTGAGCAGCAAGGAAATTAGCTAGAGCTTATCCTTTGACGGCCTACTGAGGGATAAAGGTAATATCAAATTACAGTAAAATCATAGACTAACGGGCAAGGTGGCCTAACAAAGTTGTATGAGTCATTAAATACTGTAAAGGGTTGACTCGAGAAATGAGGTTGATCTGGTGTGAAAGCATATAATGTCTAAGCTTCTAAACATCAAAGATTAAAGCCAAACAATGCTTTTCTATTGTCGGATATTTTAACTCTGTAGGAATCAAACATCTGCTAAGATAATATAAAGCATTCTCCTTTCCTTCCTCATTCTCTTGGGCTAAAAGTGCACCAAGTGACTCATCCAATGTTGTAATATAAAGAATTAATGGTCTACCCAGGATGAGTGTAGCTAACACATGGGGACTCATCAGGTAGTGATTTATGCTCTCAAAGGCCTCCTGATAATTCTTATCCCAATGAAAGTGGGTATCCTTTTTTGCCAAAGCAGCAAAGGGATGACATTTACCAATAAGGTTGGAGATAAATCTCTACAAGAAAGTAAGCTTACCCTGAAAAGACCTCAACTAGGTAAGACTCTTAGGGGGTTTCAAGTCCACTATAGCCTTAATCATAGAGGGATCAATCTTAATGCCATAATAGTGAATAATTAAGTTGAGGAACTTCCTTACAGTAATGCTAAATGCACATTTTAAGGGTTTTATCTTAAAATTATGCTTGTATAGGTGCTCAAAAATGATTCAAAGTTCTCAAAGGTGATCTCTATGGACCTTGCTTTTGACTACTAGATCATCCACATAGTATTCAACCTGCTCATGAATCAGCTCATAAAAAATGACAATCATAGCATGTTGATAGGTGGCTTCAGCATTCATGAGACTGAAGGGCATCACCTTATAATAGGGGAACAAAATACACTGAATTTCTCATCTTTAGGGGCCATCTTTATATGATTATAACCAGATGAACATTCTATGAAGGAGAATATACTTTGGGATGAAGCAATATCAACCATGAGCTCGGGGAAAGGGAGAGAAAGATCATCCTTAAAACATGCCTTATTCGGATCATGGAAGTCTATACAGACACGGATCTGACCACTCTTCTTTTGGATTAGAACAACATTGGCAAGCCAAGTGGGATACTTCTCTTCACGAATGAATCTAGCTTTTATAAGCTTCTTAATCTTAACGATCACCTATTGTTCAATCTCCAGCCTCATCTAATGAGGTGTCTATTTAATAGGGACTGCATCAGACTTAATAGCCAACTTATGGACTGCTACTTCTAGATTTAAACCAGGCATCTCGTTATAGTTCCAGGAAAAGCATTCTCTAAACTCAGATATGAGTTCAATATACTCTTAAACCTTTAACTCAGATAATAAAGTACTATGAAAGATAGGTCGAGGATCCAATTCAGTGCCCAAATTGATCTCACATAATTCAGCCATGGCAGAACTGGCACCGTCCTCAAATTCATGTGGATCATCAAGGACCCTATCCTCCATATCATTTGGGTCCTCATCATCAGATATGGAAACAACCAGATGAGAGTGGGAGATAACATGGATATTGGTAAAAGGAAATTGATCTTTCTCAAAATAACCCACACCCTATGGAGTTTGAGGTGGATCAATTCACCTAACATGGGCTAGCTGTAGAGCTTGTTTATCAGACCAAGTCGAAGGGACAACACCATGCTTAACACAGCTTTCCATAAAAGGAGAAAAATACTGAAGAATATATGTGACCTCATCATTCACAGTAGATTCCATAGGACCCTATACATCGATACTCTATGGGACACCTACAACATAAAATAATGATGTACTCCCACCAGGATATGATGGCACATAGAGATTGTATAGCTCCTATACAGAGTTATTATCTAAGTGTAATGGACCACAGACACTAGTGGAAGGTGTAGGGGAAGGCTGAAGATTGGATTCCTCAACTCTCATCCCATATATTTGATGAGGAAGGGATTATTGGCTAGTAGTCTGACGTTCGACATCTACGTCATCGTCTGAGCCACTATTAATGACTAGGCCACCTTGTACTATTAGATACCTACGAAATATAGGGTAGGAACTATAATCATTAACACTAAAGGTAGGTAAGCAAATGGAATGACAAGGAGCCTCAATCATCTCATCATCAGAGGAATTAGACTCAATAATTAAAGAGGAAGTATAAAGGTGTGAGGGAGGAGGAATTCGAGTATCAAAGTTCCTTGTAGGGCGGGCTGACTCTCTACCTCGACCTCTACCACACAATCCCTTACCTCTACTAGGGGGAACATCGTCACTAACTACAAACTAAAAGGAAGATCCAGCAGACTCTGCAGCGAAAACATCTGCCTCAATAAAAACTTGTAATGGACCTTACACTAGTGGTTGTATGGGACCCTGTATAAGTGACTGCATAAGGCCCTGTACAATGCTAGTAGGTATCACTGGTGACTGGGCAGTGGGAGGCCTATAAGCCTTTCAAGCATGTAATACTCAGTGTCATCATAAATAGAGACCTAATGCACAGTAAAAGATTGAGTATCCCCAAGAATGGAAAACTCAACATCGTTCTTCATGTACTTCATGCACTGGTGTAATGTAGAGGGCACCATCCCATTCTCATGAATCCAAGGCCTTCCTAAGAGAGCCTTGTATGAGGTATCTTACTCAATAATATGAAACTTTGCCTCAGTTAGGAGATCTCTAAAACATAAAGGCAAAGTGATGGACCCCAGAGCCTGCTGGTCCTGATCATTGAAGCCCTTCAGCATGATCTTATCTGAAGTAAGCTTCAAGTAACCAAGGAAGAGACTCTGTAGAGTGGCATGATTAAGGATATTGATTGAAGCTCCTTGGTTAATGAGGACCCTATTCAACTCATAACCATTGACTTCAGCGGTGACATATAAGGGACAATTGTGCTTAGCAGTCCCTAAGAGGAGAACCTAATCTAAAAAGGTAATACATGGCATCTCTCTCAAATAACATGCATCCTTAATAGACTCAGTGGAAAGGAAGGCTTGATAGGACTCTAGTTCTAGTAGAGCATTCACCAAAGTCTCTCTTAAGTTAGAAGACATCATAAGTGCATAATATACACTGAGAAGAGAAGGAATTCTTTCTCAAATGAGCCAACACATTATAATCAATCTTCAATTGAGGGCCCTTTTCCCTTCCCCTTAGCCTATGCTCGAGAGAAAAAATATGTCATCATCCTATTAGGTAATAATATTTCTATCTTTTTTTTATTATTTCTAGGCATTTTATGTGAAAGGATCTTCCCTGAATGCAATTAGATCACCTATACTGAGTCAAGCTCAATAGAGGACTCATTTGGTTCAGAGGTTATACTTGAGTTAGCTATTTAAAAAGTGATTAGAGTGTGTTCTCAGACTTATCTCCAGAGTCCATATAATAGCCACCCTCAGGAATGGTAAATCTAGGTTCTTCCTCACACTCAAACTCTTCTCTATATGAGGGATTATCATCATTACTAGAAATAAATAAAATATAAGAAGAATGAGTGCTAGAAAAAGTAGAACTAGAAGGAGTAAGAGACCAAAAATAGCAAGAATCATCTTCTTTCATTAATTCATCATCAGCACTCTAAAGACTAAAAGAGATCCCATCTTCCACTCTGAAGTTTTAACAAATTTCTCTCTCTCATACATTTTTTTAGCACATGAAAGAAAAGAAGGGTGCTCAGTAGGCACTACAACAGAAGAAGGAGAAGAAATAGGTAAAACAACTGGACTGACAACTATCGAGTTGGCCTATAAAGGCCTCCTCTCAGCTGCCGTTGAACTCTATATTGTTTGTCTGATCATTCACCTTATCTTATGAGAGAGTGCAAGCTACCACTCTTTCTCAGAACTAAGGGGTGCTCTACTATCACTACTCTGACCATCACACTAACTGTCACACTAGCTGGAGCTACCACTCTTTCTCAGAACTAAGGGGTGCTCTACTATCACTACTCTGACCATCACACTGACTGTCACACTAGCTGGAGCCTATAATTATCTGAACAATCTGAGCAACTTTTCCTTGAGGCTGCACTAAATCACTATTTTGCTAGTGAATCTCTCCACTAGCTATAAGGCTCTTGACCCTATCTTTGAATACATAATAATCTTCAAAGACATGCACAATATGTTGGTGGTATGGACAATATAATGGATGATCCGTCTAACCCTTCTCTCCTACTTTCTTATTAAGCAGAAAAACTAAAATGTTCTTCTTAACTAGGAATTTAAATATCTTTCATACACTTTTCCTCTTACAGAGATATTCCTTACTAAGCTTTTCCTATAAATACTGTTGACTCTCTGGAGTCTTATGGGAGGGTCTAAATTGCTGCTGAGTAGGCACTACAATAGAAGAAGGAGAAGAAACATGTAAAACAACTGGACTGGCAACTGTCGAGTTGGCCTATAAAGGCCTCCTCTCAGCTGCCTTTGAACTCTATATTGTCTGTCTGATCATTCACCTTGTCTTATGAGAGAGTGCAAGCTACCACTCTTTCTCAGAACTAAGGGGTGCTCTACTATCACTACTCTGACCATCACAATGACTGTCACACTAGCTGGAGCCTATAATTATCTGAACAATCTGAGCAACTTTTCCTTGAGGTTGCACTAAATCACTATTTTGCAAGTGAATCTCTCCACTAGCTATAAGGCTCTCGACCCTATCTTTGAATACATAATAATCTTCAAAGACATGCCCAATATGTTGGTGGTATGGACAATATAATGGATGATCCATCTAACCCTCCTCTCCTACTTTCTTATTAAGCAAAAATACTAAAATATTCTTCTTAACTAGGAATTTAAATATCTTTCATACACTTTTCCTCTTACAGAGATATTCCTTACTAAGCTTTTCCTATAAATACTGTTGACTCTCTGGAGTCTTATGGGAGGGTCTAAATTGCTGTTTAGTCTGTGGCTTTGACTGAAACTGCCCTAGTGGTTGTATCTATGTTTGTGGCTGCATCTGTGGTTGTGATTATATCTATGGCCATGGTGGTGGTGGCCATTGTGGCACTGAACTGACCATGGGCCTCTTGCCTTATCATGGGACTCAAAAGTGCTGTGAACTTCCACCTTCCTAAGAGGTCGTGCCCCTAAAGACTCTTGCCTTTGAGGTCTATATGGGGGTTAACTCTGAAACTAAGGAGGGACTATAGCGGGTACACTATCCTGTAGACTAGTAACCTTAATTAATAACTTCTAAAAGGTTTTAATACTAAAACACTTCAGAAATAGACTTTATAGGACCATCAATATTCTTTAATAAAATCTCAACTACATGCTGCTCTTGCAATTAAGACTTACACTAAAGGCTAAGATTCCTCTATCTAATAATATAAATAGGCAAGGACTCATGGGGATGCTGCCTAGTCACTACTAACTCACTAACTGTCACCCAGTGCTCTATATTAATAAACCTCTGGACAAATAACTTCTCGAGCTCTACAAACATACACACTGAATCATTAGAGAGATCGATATACCACTCAAATGCCACTCTAATCAAACTATTGATAAATAACCTCAACATCAGTGCAGCGTTCCCTCTAATATTATAACATGTGGCATGATATTGAGCCACATACTGCCTTGGGTTCCCTAAACCATCAAATAGTCAAAAGCATGGAGAGACAAAATTAGTGGGGTATAGCTCTCGCTCATACTCTATTGGATAGAGATGATCTGTACTAACTACATCTCCAGACCTTCAGGAGGAAATAGTATGCTCAACCCTCTATAAAATCATATCCTGGATCTGTATGGGAGATAAATGTACTAGCTGATCTTATACCATAGTACTGGAAGTCACCACTTAGAACACTACTAAAACTATTCTATGGACCTTGTCCACCCTCATATGCTCTATCGTTACCACCTATGACACTGCTAGCTCATCTATGGATGTAGTATGAGTACCTATATCCATAACCTAGGGTATAGCTCCCAAAGCCATCAACTAGGCTATCATATCGCAGCCATGACTCTAGCCATCTCAGCCATCTGATTTTGTAACTATAAAACCATGGCATCTATGTCCATAGACTAGAGAGGTCCACCCTGTGCTAAAGTGAAAAGCACATCAGCCTCCCCTTGGTCCTCTATACCATCATCCAAATCTCTTTGATTATCTAATGCACCCTGCCTCATAATAACACAAATGTGATGGATAGGGGCATCATTGTCTGACTTTCCTCCAAGTAAATCATCTTCGGAGAAGGTGTGATGAAGGGCATCAATCTATAGACCCACAGGAGAAGAAATCTTATGGGGACTAAAAATAGGAACTGACTTTACTCAAGCTGGGGAACTATCTAAAGAGACCACATCCTCAACATCTGCTAACTCATCACAAATCATCAGAACTATGGCTAATCCTGAGGGAACAATAATATCAACCTTCTGAACTATCCCAACTATCATCACTAACTTGACAGCTTGGTATACCTGTTAACGTCTCCAAACTCATCTACTATGATAAAACCCAGTAGGAACATTCGACTGTATATGGGGGGAACCATAATAAAACTAAGCTGTGGCTGGACAGGCTCCAACTATGGGCAACGTCCATGAAGATAAGGGGGTCATCCAATAGTGGGGATACCTATTTGGGGTCTAACTACTGGAACTGTTATAGTCTACTACCGTAGTGGCCGTCCTCTCTCCACCTATAACTCTGTCTAATAGATTACCTCTGAAACTGGGCATGCAACAGAGAGATCTGATCGAGTAAACTCTCCTCACTAACACGACCTCTACCTTGCATCCAACAGATGATGCTACTAATCCTCTGAGTGTGGGCACTAGTAGCACTATCCCTGAGGACTCTGGTGTGAGGAAGAGTAGTGGTGACAAGAGGGGTTGTCATAATATGAACAACATTCTCCTCATTACTACCATATATTAGCGGGAAAAAGAGTCCTCCCTGAAGTACATTGATCTCAGGTGCGATAACAACATCAGGAGTGTGGGGCACAAATGATCGACGTGGCTCCCACTATAAGGGGACCACCCTCTGCTGCATTTGCTCCTAACGAGCCATAGAATCTACCATCTGTTGTACTATAGCTTCAGATACTACTAAGCGTAACCTCTTATTCCTATTCCTCTGGGCCCTTTTCCCAAGGTCAGAGGTGGAGGAAGATGCTACTTTAAGACCAACTGACTGAATAGGAGGGATTGGAGCTACTGGAGAGGGGAGTGCTGGGGTTTGTCCAATAATCTCAGGGTGAGAAAGATGGGAAAAAATAAAAACCTGGTAAGTAGAAGAAGGTAAAGAAAGCTTGGCCTGGGCGCCCCTCTTCCTCGAAGAGGAAGGAGGAGGGGAAAACAAGCATGAGTAGCCTTTATCAGGGTAATAGGAAGACGAACTATCGATTGCCAGAGCATAGTGGCCGGAGCCATCCGAATAATAGCAGTACAGGCACTGGCCACTTGACCATAGCTCTAGGAAATTGAACAGGTAGTGGCCTAGCCACTGGCTACCTAGCCACAGGGCACACTGGATACACACAGATTGGAACAGAGTGAACAGGTACCTAAACAGAATGCTGAGTAGTTGGGCATCCGAAGTGGCGCATGGCTGCGCAGACTATCCTCTATGGAGGAGCAAAGGAAATAACCTCAGAGGGGGTTAGCCTACTAAGAGTGATATATACTGAATCAGTAAAGGAACCAAAAATGATCCCCCCCCCCACCCTATGAATCCGTAATGAAAGAGAAAGTAACAAAAGGACTGGAATAAGCCATATAAATGTCTACTAAAAATTGAACCAATTAACACAAGATAAAACTATGAGAGGTATGAGAGAAGAGAGGGTGGAATAGAAGAGAAGAAACTAACTAAGGAGCACCAAACCCAGAGTATATATAAGAGAGAATAATATATAATCTAATGATGGAGAGAGAAACCTGTCACAGTATAGTCGATAGAAATTTGTGTGTCACCAAAAGGATTCTACTTATGGGGTTCAAAATGTAAAGAGTATGATTGCACTGTCCCATAGGACAAAACTGTCGTAAGCATTTACACTCTATGGAAGAAGGCCAATAGAAAAGCAGATGAGATCATATATATGATTAACCATGAAGGATATTGATCTTCATCTACACACCTCGATGGGTAATAATATATATAACATAATCAAAGTTGTGAAATTTCCCCCATTTGATACATCAGCTCAAATGGGGTTCATTTGATGTTGGGATCAGTTTCCCATGGCTGCAAGCCCCTGTAGTTAATTTCAGCTTAGGCCTTTGCCTAAGAAAATTGCCTTATTAAGGATGCTACATTATTCTCTCAGGAGTTTGGCACATAAAGGAATTTCTAGGCTCTCCTAATCCAAAAGAAGGTAGGCTCAATTAGTTATTTCAACATGTACGGATCACAAAAGTACTTGGTTAATAAAAATAAGGAAAATTAGAAAAGAAATCATTTTATATCAAACATGCATGAGAGAAAGATGGAAGCGGCTCCATCAAAGTGATGCAGATGGGTAAGATTGATAGCCTCTGAAGAATGGAAAGCTTACCCACCTATAAGGCATATAACGATATATTAATACCGTCAGTCTTTGATCCTAGATTTATAAGGGTCATATCGTACACTCAGTACTAACACCCACGACCTAACTAATGCAAGACACCATGATGAGACTTATAACTTAAACTCTATTAGGGATCTAAGTAGCCCTGACCTGGATTTAAAACCCTGCTTGGAAAGGGGTACCAGCTAAACTCCACCTAGCATATTAAATCCATGATATCCAACCTTATGCAAATGCAAGAGTGGTGGGAGGCATAGAAAGGAAAATGGGAACTAGGCCCAACCATGAATGGTACTATGCTTTCTACAAGGTGAACTATCCCTTTATGTTATAAAAATAAAAACTATATGCTTGGACTCAAGGCTATGCATGATATAGGTAGGGCTAATCAGGACTGGCTAGCAGTCACTATTAAGTGAACAGGGTTTATTCATTATCATTTTAAAAGGTGACCCTTAAAGGGGTCATGCATTATTTTGAGAAATTGGTTGATTTTAAACCACATATTCATTTTTATCTTATTTTAAACAAATTTTAGCTTTATAGAAAATTAAACTTCCTAAAGAGCCTAACGTAAAGACTTCATTTGAGGCACCCCTAAAGCAAAACAAAGTATAAAAACTAGGAAAAAGTATACAGTTTTAATGTGGAAGCAAAGTAAATATATCATTTCATCAAAAATATCAACCAAAGTGTCCAAAGTTTATGACAAGTGCCACTTATTATACAATCCAAAATGTTGAAAAGTAAGGGTGGCCAGGCCCCACCCATAATAACTCGAATTCTTTCCCAATGTAATGGCACAAGTATTAAAAATGAAGTATTTTTTCTTTTATCTTCATCTTCTAATCCTTTCATTCAGTTCCTTCTTTCAAGCTACTCATGGAACATCTTCTAATAGGATAAACAAATAAAAATGATATTCCCTGTAAGGGACTTTTATTTTGCTTTGGATCTTCGATATCTCAAAAATACCACATTTATAAGCTTTCACAACATTTTGAATCAAATTACATAAATATATATTAGCACAATTTCTAATCATAACAACAAATAAATAATCCACACCCTAGTCCTTAGGGCCAGATTCCCAAGGGCTTTTTAGTAATGCTCACGGTACCTATTAAAAAGTGCATTTATTATTATGATTTGAGCATTTTATTTACCCTTTGTAAACATGGACACTTATAAAAGAAATTTTTGAAAAATATCTAGCCACTTAAGGGCAAGTGCCCACTCATCAATTGATAAAACAAAAAAAGGGCAATCATAAAATAGTTTAAATGAGAAAACACATCACCACATTATTACAAATGAAAAATGAAAAAGAAAGGTGTAAAAGGTTATCCTAACTACACCCTACGCTAGGATGCTTATAAAAAGGTGTCCTATCTAGCACCTAAGTAGGTATAAAAAGTGTACCTAACTACCCCAAATTTGGTGAGAAGTTCAAGTTATAAGGTCAGGTTCTTATTGTTTAATTTATTAACCCTCAGGGTTCTCTTTAAATGCTTAGCCATTTAGGATGAATTAATTAATGCTTAATCTTTAAAATAAAATTCTAATCATTAAATTTTAAGAGCCCATGGGATTGGGCCCTAACCTATATTAAGGTTATAAAGAATTGAGGGGAAAATGGCCCATCCTCAATCCTACTCCTAATCAAGGCTGAATTGATTTTAAGGTGGTAAGGGTCAGTTAATCCTCCCTTGGTAATCTAAGACTCGAGGTAAGGCTGATAGGTGACACCGCTAAGATGATCCTATTGCCCACCATAAAAATAAAATCCTAAGCTTCCTATGTTTAAGTAAATTTATTTTTAAAGGCTAACATGAGGATAAAAAGACTCCCTACCTATAGATGTGTATAGGTTCTAGCTGACCTTGGGTTTAACAACTGGGTGGTTAAGGAAATTGGCTTAGGTTCCTAAGAGCGGCTTGAAATTTTAAAAGAGACAATTTATGTACATCTTTAAACATTTATCCCTTCAAGCACAAGGTACGTGGCATTATCACAACAGGCTTAAGGATAAGGCCTCCTTAAGACACTTAGCCCAGCAGCTCGAGGTAGTCCAACCTATATACCTTATGTATATTAAGGGGAAACATTCAAAGATAAACATACACCCAACATAGGTTAAGACACTTAAGTATGACTTGAATTTCATTTGCTCCTTCAAATAAGTTAATTTTGATTTACTTGAGGTTAAGAAATTTTAGTTTAACTTCAAATGTTAGTGTCTTAGTACTTTATTAAACATTGGAGAGTTGGTTAAGAGGATTTTAATAATTTTTATTTAGTTTCACTTTAGTTAATGTAGATTATTATTTATGATTATATTAGGAGTTGATAAGAAGTGTATTTTATATGTTTTAGGATTCCACTTGATTAGTTAATGTTCGTTAAATTTGTGTGTTGGTTAGGGAAATTTAAGGGTTTGTATGTTAATTAAAAAAATTTTAGGAGTTTTAGATTGATTAAAAGAGGTTTAATGGTTTCATAAGTTTATATGAATTCAATTGGATATTTGTAAATTTATCACATTTTATTATTATTTTTAATTCATGGAGTTTTAAGTTCAGGACATATATTGCAAGATCTAGTTTGTTGGTAGTTTATTACTAATTATTTAGGTCATGCAATGACTACCCTTGATAAATCAGGGCCATGAGGTTTATTTCACTCTCCTTGGGGCTAAGTTAATAGCCTCGTAGGCCCGGGTTACCAATTAATCAACTTTATTATTTATTGAGTTTATGTTTATTGCATAGTGAATTTAGAGGGGTGGTTTTCATTATGGTGGGTTTATGAATGATTTAAGATTAGTTGTGAGTTCCTTAGCGTATTTTATTAGCTGGTTTTGTAGCTTTTAAATGCTATTTATGTTGTTATCTTTGGATCAAACAAACTTCAAGAGATAGGTGTTATACTAAGTTAGAGATGACAAAAACTAAACATATCATTTGCAATGAAATCCAACATATAATGCTAGCTTATAGATCTACCTGAACATGCTACAGCTCATATTTTATTCCATTTATATATATTTTTCTTATCATACTTATGAAGGACACACCTTAAGGCTCAAAAACATTTAAGAAACAATATTTAGATTTATTTATATGTTTTAAAACCCCATGAAAAATCATCCTAATGGTACCCACTTCATGTGGGAAAAGCGATGCATATGGCAGAAAAAGGCGGCCTACACTACAGACCTAAAATGACCCTATAGATCTCTAGGTTTCATGGCAAGGGGGCACGCTTTAGCCCACAAGGCCAAGGCTTCATTAGTGAACTAACCTATGGCCATCTAGCTAAACATCCTAGCAAGTATATTTGGGTGGGAAAGTAAAAAGGACAGTCCATAAAGTGTGCGCTATTGTGTTTTCCATTAGGCATACAATTAGAAATCTCTACAGGACTATCAAGGTATACCTGACCCTAGCGTGCCCACTTAAAAGCTCCCATGTAAAAGACTTAACGAACAATGCATATACAAGACTCAATGTACCTCGCAAGACAAAATGAAAGGAGGAAAATATGGGTGAGCATAGATGCCATTCAGAAGAGAAATGCAAGTAAATAAAAATACAATAATCAAGCAATTCAATATTTATATCTATCAAACACATGTATATCATTGTTAGAATATAAATTCTTGTAAGAGGTTTTCTAACTTAGAGTGCAAGAAAAGTTATACATGAATCATATGAAAAGTTAACAAACTAAGACATAGAAATCTACTATTGTAGCACATGTGGGAAGATTATACATAAAGCATCTGACCTTTCTAACATGAATATTATCCTCCACATCACAATATCGACAAATATGAAAGGCTTTTCAAACTTATACACTTTTCCTAAGACATATTTGATGCTAAGCAACATATTGCCACACATACAAACATTAATGAAAAAAATGAAGTTTGCCATCAAAATCTTTTGAATTCAATACTATAACAAGGCATCACATGTATTAAGAAATCATCTCAATCGTATAACACATATGGGGGTTTCTACCTAATCTATATAACCAAAAAAATCATAAACGTATTGCTTTCATTATCATGGGCATGTATATAATAGGGAAAATACAATCATTTAATTATGCAATAGTCTCTTAACATAGGCAAACACACCTTTGAATTATCTATATGCATGCTTGGCATTAAAACGTAGAATGGATAGAGTTATCTAGTAAAGTTGTAAACATATTTACCCTATGATAAGAAGCATACGTTTAACACTTTTCATAAAACAATAATAATACAATGCTAACAAATAAATCCCAATACAAGTAATCTCTTCACACCAAAAATCATTTCATATTACAAGAAATACAATTATACCCCTTTATGGAAAACAAAATGAAATGAAAAATTCAATTTCATTCTTCAAGCTTCAAAAAGTTCTCTAACTTTGATTTTTTTAAACAAGTTGTATACATTTTATATCAAGGGAACACAAAGAGAAAACTTCATTCAATAACAAATATGGCTAACAAAGATGCTTCTGATTAGAACTTGGTATGGATGATTGCATATATCTCCACAAAACTATGATAAGAAAATAAATATGATATAACTCAATACCAACATAGGTATGCATTTTTCACTTTCACACGATATAAGAACACATCTCCTTCATATAATGATGGATTTAGTGTAAAATAATCATTTAATAGCATATATAAGTATACATGTATTTCACATAATTCAAACATATAAATTCTTTAGAGATATAGAGGATATACAATATAAACAAGTTTTATTTATATACAACCCTTTGCATATATCACTTAGATAACAAATCTATATATAATGGCTACCTTAAGGAACTCATAGATGAAACAATATAAGCATGTAATCATATGCGAATGCTTTATCTTTTCCCAAACTATACCCACATTTATATATATATGCACAAAAACTAGTATTTGGAGGAAGATCATTCGACAAATCTATAAAAGAAAAATAAGTTTATTTCTCACTCAAGTATTCCCATTCTCTATAAACAAAATACCTCTATTTTGAATTTATAAATTTACTAATTTAAATCTAAAACTTACAAAGTCACTTAATTTCATCGCCAAGCTTCATATCCATGAACGCATGCAAATATATCATAAAAAAACATCAATTATATATATATATATATATATTTATATATTTTAAACTGAACCTCAAATTAACAGGGTATCATAAGAGTATGCAAAAAATTCTCATATCTATAATTTTTATATGAAACTCTAATACCGATAAAGCCATTGTATTATTATTTTTTAGGAGCATTTCATCAAACAACTAGCATGCATTTTTTTGATCTAAAAGTTTCTTTCAAATAGCTTAATATTAGCTTGAAGCAATACGATGTATGATAACAAATTTCTAACTATATATGAATGTCAAAGTAGAAAACCACTTCATAACATGAGTGATCAAGACCCATCAATTTTCCAAAAGTGCACTACAGCTCTCCATGTCCTAAGGGAAAAATCAGATCATGAAATAGATATATTCACAATAATAGATGATTCCTTCACAATTTTCTAACCCACTTCTTATAATCAAAATAGAGAGCAAAACACCCAAAGTGAAGATTATGCAACTATCATGAGTCAATCTTTGTAGTGCAGGTGTGGCAAACGACAAGTGAACCACACCTATTGGCATTGACCTCCCTATCTCTAGGAAGAGACAATTCAACGAGCTAAAAGACTCTAAGAAATATTCATTCACTTCATACAATAATCAACCAAGCAATGCAATGATGACTCGATGATACAAAAAAAATCATACAATCATCCATTGAGAGAGAGGGATGCTTGAGGTGTGTAAATGATGGAGTGTTGAAGTGTCGAATCTGCCGAATCAACTCTAATGGGGCTGAAGTCGTATGCTCAAGTGACTGCAAAGAAGAGCAGCTCAATACTCTGCCTTGATAAGATTTTTCGCCATCATTTATCTGCTACAGCTATTGAAGTCAAAAGAAAAGGCATGATAAAGATTGAAAAATGAGGGCGATCACATCTGTTGATTTCAAACTGCTAAATGACAGTTGATTCAAGTCTAAATCGAGTTTAACTCAACTCGATTTGAGTCGATTTGAGTTCAATTTATTTTAAATAATTTTGTTTGACAAAATTGAAACCAAATCATCACAAATTTGAGCCAAATTAAGCTCGATGCAACTCCATCAACTCGATTGAGTTTGATTAAACATAGTCAGATTTGAATCAATTCAATTCGAGTTTGATTTGATTTCAATCAAGTTCAATCGAGTCAATTTAATAAAATTAAACTCAAATCAATGCAATTGAACATGAATTGATACCGATTTGAGTCAAATTAGGATCGATAAAGTTCAATTGAGTCAGTCGAGCATGCTCGAGTGGAAAATGTACCAAAATTGAGGTCAATAATGGGAAGGCAAAGGAAGCTATAGAAGAGCTGGGGTATTTCCTATGGAGCTCGGGAATCTGATTAATCAACCCTTTTTAAGAGGTTGGGGTATTTATAGAAGAGAGAAATTTAAATGGAGGGCTTGAGGGCTTGGATCTTGCCACCTAAGCCCAAGCTAGTAGCCATTTAACTTATGGACTGACCAATAGAAGCCAAGGAAAGGTTCTGGAGAATTTGAGCCCATTGGTCCAAGTGTCCAAGTTGTTAGGAATGAACAAATAGTTGGAGAGAGGTAGTTTTAAGGAATCTTGCCACATCAACAGGCCTTGTGGCTTGAGCTTGATATGACCTATTGGGAGAAGGTTCTAGAGTGTATTTAATCCATTTGTTGGGTTTAAGGTGGTTGGGTTGGTATAGGGTCCAAAAATATTAGTTTTGGAGAGCATGGTTCAACCCATACTTTTAAACCACATAAAAGCATGGGTTCAAACTCTTGGAGGTGTGCATGGGGTTAATACACATGTTACAGGATTTTTCAAAATTTATTTAGACAAGGGCAATTATTTTTGTCAAGAAAACCCTATTTTTAGAACTTGGTTAACAGTATTGGTCAAACTTGGTGGGCCCATAGCTTCATAATTTTTTAGATGACTAATAGAAATCCAAGGAGCTATACACCTAGAGTTTTATTCATTGATGAAGTCAAAATAATAAGTATTAAATTTTTTAAGCATGTATGGTATGTTTTGGTCAACCAGGTTTGACCATGAGTCAAGGGTGCATCCAACTCATTCCAAATGATATTTTGGACATGTTGAAGTAGTCCCAAGGTTTAGTTGAGTTATTTAGTTCAAAATGCATGTTTATTTTGGAAGTAGTCCCAATATTTAGCGGGGTCAATTAGTTCAAAAAGAATATTTAAGGGCTAAAAGGGCCCTTTGGTCAACTTACATTGAATTGGTTAACTAGGGCTAACCAAGGGTTCCAACTTAGTTCAATGCATTCAAGATGATATTTAGAGTGTGTTGAAGGTAATCCCAATATTTGGTTGGTTCTTCATGCATGCAATATAGTTTTAAAGGTGTAAAAGAGTAAATTTGGTCAACTTAGGTTGACTTGGTCAACAAAGGTTGACTAAGGTTTGGGATTTGGTTTGATGCACTCAAGATATATTTTGGATATGTTTGGAGAAGGTCTCATCGCTTGGTTTGACTGGGCCATGTTGAGGTTTAAGAAAAATTCAATTTCCAAGATTTGAGGTTTTAGGATTTTATGTTCAACCATGGTTATCCAAGGTTCAATACTGGTTTAATGCATCATGCTAATTATGATGATCATGATTAATGAGTTTAGAGAGGCTTCTAAGGTTAAAATCTCAATATGCCATGTTTAGTGACATAGGCTGTAAATGTTTGAAGGTTTAATAGCCTATAGAAATAATTTGAGTTTTGGGGCCTAGGGATATGTGGTTAACCCTAGGGACATGCCTAGTAAATATCTGAGTGTTAAATCAAGAATCTAAGGTCATTTGGTCAGGTTTAAAGAAAATGAAAATTTCTTCAATAATAGGTTATGGACCAAAGGCTTTCGGGTTTTATTCTAACACTGGATTTTGGAGTTTTGAATTATAAATGAGTTTAGTCACTGGATTGGATTTAGATTTAATTTAAACATTGATTTAGGAGGATTTAAGATTTGAAATGTTCAAAACATTCATAATCATTGATGATCATCAGTGATTAATCATCTAATCAACTGACTATCACTGGAAACAATCAACTGATGGATTTAAGGACTAATTTTGATTTAAGTTTTGAGTTAATCAATAGAGTTCAATGATTGAGGGATTTTTAGGCTTTGGAATGATTATATAACTGACAGTCAAGCGTGATTGTTAAGTGATAGATCAGATGATTAAATGATAGTCAAGGGTGATTATCAAGTGATGGTTTTATATTTCAATGATGAAGGTACTATTCCAAAACATAGCACAAGGTTTAATTTAGGGTTTAAATTATGGCTCAAATGACTAATGAGTGGATATTGGTGTTTAATATAGGGATAATGACCTCATTCAAAAATGAGGTCAATAAATGAAACCTCAAAAGTTGTGATGAACTTTAAAAAGTAAATTACACATGTTGGCGCTGACCAAAGCGATCAACTAAATCCAGAAGATTATTTGATATTTTGATTTGATTATAGATATGTGTATACTTGACTAGGATAACATCTCTTATACAAGGAAAACTAAAATCTGAATGCGATAGTGACTCTCAAGTAGATGGAATTTATACTTGACTAGGATAACATCTTATAAACAAAAAAATTGAAATCTGAATGAGATAGCGACTCTCAAGTAGATGGGATTTATACTTAGTTATAATAATGTCTTGTAGAAAAGAAAGATTGAAATATGAATGAGATAGCAGCTCTCAAGCAGATTGGATTTATACATGACTAGGATAACATCTCCTAGAAAAGAATGATTGAAATCTGAATGAGATAGTGACTCTCAAACATATGGGATTTATAATTGACTAGGATAGCATCTCCAAGATAAGAAAGTTTGAAATTTGAATGAGATGCCAACTCTCAAGCAGATGAGATTTATACTTGACGAGGATAACATCTCATAGATAAGAATGATTGAAATCTAAATGAGATAGCAGCCCTCAAGCAGATGGGATTTATACTTGACTAGGATAGCATATCCTAGACAAGAAAGATTGAAATTTGAATGAGATGTCAGCTCTCAAGAAGATGAGATTTATACTTGACTAGGATATAATCTTCTTGATAAGAAAGATTGAAATCTAAATGAGATAGCGGCTCTCAAGAATATGAGATTTATACTTGACTAGGATAGCATATCCAAGACATAAAAGATTGAAATATGAATGAGATAGCATCTCTCATGCAGATAAATTATACTAAAATGAAGTTTATAGAATACTATTGAACTCACTTTTAGCTGAGGTTACTTGATTCACATCTACTCAATCACCTGATCTATAATTTCTAAACTTCAATTACTTTCTACAATCAACACAAAAATAAGTCAACCTAAAATCATTCAATTATAATTAGTTAATGCATAATCAATTAATTTATAATTACTCAACCTACATCAAATTAATGTATAATCAATCAATAACTAGTACATTAATCAATAATTCCCACTAAATTATAATCATTGATTACAATAATTGAATTGTAATCACCTTGGCAATCAATACACTCTTACATTGCAATAAGCTGACCAGTACACTGCTTTGTAAAGTGTACTGACTCATTGACCTTAGTCATCATCAAGATCACTGAACTAGGTGCTCAATTCTTAAAAACCATACATCACTGGCTCCCTAGGCTATATTGACCTCATTTCTGTATAAGATCACTAGGATCAATCCAGACCCTAAGATTAATCTAGACCCTAGATTAATCCAGACCCTAGGATCAATCTAGACCCACCTAGGATCAATCCAGATCTTAGATCAATCCAAATTCAAATCAATCTAGACTTTTGATCAATTCAAATTCAAGCAAATCCATACTTCAAATCAATTCAATCCTGATTCAAATCAAATCCAGGCTTTAAATCAATCTAGATTCAAATTAATCCTAGATTTCAAACCTATCTAGACTTTAAACCTATCTAGATTTTAACTCAACCCAGACCTCAACTAAAATTAAGCTTACCCAAACTCTATCCTAGCCCTCAATCCAACTTTCAAATAACTCTTCAATCTATCTTCAATCCTATTCAATTAGTTATAATCATTCAAATGATTATTATTGGTTTAAATAATTCAAATCCCATCAATTAAACTTAAAATCCAGCTTAAATCCACATTTCCAGACCAAAATCCAAGGCTCAAAGGCCCTGTCACGAAAGCCTTTTCCAGTAATTTTTTTAAATACTTCAAACCTTAGCCAAATGACCTCTGATTTAGAGTCTATCAATTACATATTGATAGGACATATATCTAGAGGTAACCCTCCAAATTTGAGCCCATTATGAGGTCTCTAGTCTCAGAAACTAAATCTATTTCCAATGGCTATAAAACTTTCAAATATTTACAACCTATGCCACTAGATCTTCCACCCAGTGGATCATGACCTTGGAGCCTTCTCCAAACCCTTTGATCACATCAAGACCCTTGATCATGACTTGTTAAGTATTAAACTATATTTTGGTGGACACATTTGACCCCAAGTTGATCAGGGTCAAAATGACCAAAATACCCCTTAAAGAGAATTTTGAAGTTTTCTTTAAACTTCAATATGGCCTTTCTAATCAAGCTCCAGAACCATTTCCAATGTATCCAAATCACCATTAGGAATACGTTAGACTTAAGCCCAGACTCTGGTCAAGCTTGGTTGACCAGGTTAACACCATCTGACCATATACCCCTTAGGGGTGTCACAGCCATTCCAAACCAAATAATCTCCAAATTGCATGAGACCACTTCTAGTAAATTTCAAATATCAAACCAAATTTGTTGGACACAAACCTAGGCCTTGGGTCCACTTAGTTGACCAAGTCAACCTAGGTTGACCAAATAGGCCCTTTAGGGTCCAAATAGTCATTTTGACTGAATTGACCTCCCTAGACCCTAGGACCACCTCCAATAGTTCCAGAATATCATTTCAAACCTATTGAGCCTAGACCCAACTTTTGGGTCAACCTGGTTGACCCAATGGCCCTTTAAGGGCCTAAATAAAATGACCATTTAGACTAGTCTAACCCAGGAAACCTCCTCTCCAGACTTCAAATATCATTTTAAACCCATTGAGCTCAAGCCCAGGCCCTGGGTCAACCTAGTTGACCAAGTCAACTTAGATTGACCCAATTTCCCCTTAAGGGTTAAATGGGTCAATCTAGCCTATTTGACTAATTCAAACCCTCGTAAATCCTCAAATATATTTCATTACATGCCTTAAAAAAATCTAACCCACTCTGATTTGACTTGGTCAAATCTAACCCATTTGAGCAATTCTTTAATTATGATTAGGTCTTAATCAAACCAAGCTATCTAATCCTTATTAAGCTTCAAATCAATTCCAACCCATAATCTAGACTTACCCTAGCCATTAGTCAATCAAACTCAAGTGAAGTTGACCAAGTCAACTCAATATGTTTGGTCAAACTTTATTTCATACATATATATGTGCTCAAACTCCCACTCTAAAGCCTTAAGCCTCTTCAAAACCACTCCAACCAGCTGGCATTAACACTTGGTTGCCACCTCAGTAGTCAACAAGGTCAATTGACCACTCACACATGGTCAAAAAGCCTTTAAATGACCTTTTAGGCTAACCCATTCTAATCCAAACCA
Organism: Dendrobium chrysotoxum; assembly: GCA_019925795.1. Classification (NCBI taxonomy): domain Eukaryota; kingdom Viridiplantae; phylum Streptophyta; class Magnoliopsida; order Asparagales; family Orchidaceae; genus Dendrobium; species Dendrobium chrysotoxum. The sequence continues at coordinate 25,595,210 of CM034300.1, read as the reverse complement.
TTCCAATATCTCTAATAGACTTTAAAACCCTCTTAGAGTCATTCCCAGCCCTTGGATCAAGATCCAATGATCACTATCAACCCCACATGCTCACATGAGGATAAAAGAACCTTTACAAGTCACTTATCTTCTTGTCCTTTGATCCCCTTTAATCCTAACTACTCTAAGCCAGCTGGTAGCCATTAGGAAGTAAGGATAAAGTAATCCTAGCCTTCTATTCAAGCTAGGGACATTTGAATAGGGCTAAACCTCTAAAATGAGCTCATTCATACTCTCAACCTTCTCTCACTACTTCAAGACCCTCCAGTTGAGTTCTTTGTTCATTCAAGCTCTCCTCGTCCTCCCATATATCTCTCCAATCAAATCCTGCCGGTCAAAGCAGTCAATGGCTAGTTTTTGGCAAGCAAAGAGCTAACTCCATCCAAGGCGTGGATGTCTCAATCAAGTGCATTTCAAACCACACTTTCAACTGGGGAATCATACATGGATAATTTACAAGCTCAAAGAAGTTAAAATCCCTAAAATCCAATGATCGGATTGAGGTAAAAATGAAACCCTAGCTTAGGACAGTTAGGGTTAATTAGCTTTCTGTTAAGTGCATTTTTTGTCTCAAAATTATATCCCCATTAATACTCTTCACTTAGAGATTCTCTAAAAATTTCAAGTCAAATGATTGAGTATTTAGAGAGAACAAATCAAATAATCATTTCTAGGGTTAGTCCGAGATGTGCATGAATGGTATGTCTTTTGAGCCATTGATCTTTGGATCAACGGTGTTGATCAATTTACATTACGATTCTTAATAATCTCGTGGTCTGTGTGGTTGTTCAAGTCTTGATCCAATAAGATCAGGACCGTACACTCGAAACAGCGGATGATCCAACGGCCATCAGCCCACGCTGTCGTGGTTTAGTGGCATATGCGTGCCTAGGTTATTAAATGCTAATCATTGCTGGCGGCATAATCATTAGCATTTAAGGCCACGGCCGGCAATGATTAGTTGTGGTTTATAATGGCCAATCAGAGGCTGACGCGTGGGTTCCGTCATCGACAGCACCGCCAGACCCTTTTCTTTTATTAAAAATTAATTCTAAGGTATTTTAAAACCATTTTTCCTTAAAAATTTATAGAAAAATAATTTTACATCCTAAAAAGACATATTATATATTAATTTTTTTTTATAAAATAATTCTTTAATTTAAAATTAGTATTAACTTAAAATATTATATATATTTTAAGTTATTTTAATTATCAAATATTTAACTTTTTAATTAATACTTAATTTAAAATGATTAAAGTATTTTCTAAAAGTTTAATATTTTATATTAAAATATTTTAAATTTTTAGATAAAATATTTAAATTATTAAATTTTAAAATTAAAATTAATTCAAAATATTTCTTTAAATAATTTATATAATTTTCAATATTATAATATTTAATTAATATGAAAAATTATTATAAACTTAATTATTTTTAAAGATCCAAAATTTTATTTAAAAAAAATTAATTGAATTATAAAACATATTTTAAACAATTTTAAAATTAAAATATATTTCAAAATATTTAATATAATTTAAATAATTTATATTATTTAAATACTTAAGTAATTATTTATAATTTAATTAACTAAATATTTCATATTTTTAAAAAATTCATAAGTTTATATTAAAATATTTTTAAGTAATTAAAGAATTTTTGTATAAATATTTTAATTTGAAATTAAATTATTTTAAGATATATTTAATATTTAAATAATTTAAATTAATTGAAACAATTAATATTTAATTATAATTATATTAAAGTAATTTTAAAAATTTTAAAGAAAATTATTTTAAATAATTTAAAAATTTTAGAAATAATTAAGATTTAGTTTAATTTAAATTTTGAATTATTTTAAGAAATAATTAATTTTGAATTAATTTAAATACTTTAATTAGCATAAAATTTTAAAAATTCATATATTAAGAATTTTTAGAATTTTAATTATTTTAATTTAAAATTAATTTTAAAATTAAAATTTTAATTTTTTTAAAAATTATTTTAATTATTTAATTATTTAAACATGTAATTAATATTTAATTAAATATTATATTAAATATTTTCAGAAATAAAAAAATTAAATTATTTTAAATAATCTATGGATCTCTCAAAAATATTTTTAAATTAGCTTGATGGTACTTTAAGTTATAAATTTCAAGACTTATATTTTCATATATAAGTATATATGTATATATATTTTTAAAATTTTATTTTAAAATTATATATATATATATATATATATATATATATATATATATATATATATATATATATGGATTGAGCCTATATGAATAGTATTGTTGGGGATGATTAATGAATAATTATATCTTGATTGTTCACTAATCTAATCTTTAATTATATATCTTATGTTAAATTCTTGCATATTTAGGATGCACATGCTCACTTAGTCTTAGGTTCTCCAAGATTTAAGGGCTTGATTGTGATTGTATGTGCACTCATATGCTTGTCTACGGGTTAACAAAATTTTGATTCAATCCTATACAACCTAGTGACATCATTAAGGTCAAAAATTAAGGACATTTTTAGAGAACTTAGATTAATTTTAATAATTAGGATACATTTTCTATTCACTTAAGACTTTGAACATTCAAACGTAGTGATATCTCCAAATCATAGAAAAATTTTCAACAACTTTAAAAATTATTAAGCCCTTTAATTGATTAACTTAAATTTAAATCCTTAATTAAGAATTAAAACTTTCAAAAATTCTAATAAATTAAATTTAAATCCAAAAATTATATATAATACCTTTAACTCGCCAGAATTCAGCCCTTAATCAAAGAAAAATAAAAGCCTTATGACTGGACTTTAATTTCAACCTTAATTTAATTTTAATTAAAAATTAATATTTATTTATTTAATCAAATAAAAATAATTAAAAACTTCAAAATATTTCTAAATACTTAGGAATCTCTCCTTAGGTCATTTTTGACCTTTGAAATGATTTTAATGAGTTGGAAATTCATTTGAAGCAAAATCATTAAAACCGCTCCAATTAAACAATTTTTAAAATTCAAATAAATGTTCAAACTTCTAAAAATCATAACTAATTCTAGAAACTTTCAAATGGAGCAAACTTAAAGACATTGGACTCCATTTGGGGTCTAATATTTATTAAAAATATCAAACCACTAGAAATAATCCAAAATAAAAAAGTTAATAATCTGGTCAACCTTAAGTCAAAATTTAAGTCAAAACTTTAAAAATTCTTAACTAATTATAAAAAATCCAAATCCCGCAAACTTACAATCTAATTGCTTATCCCAAGGTCTAATGTTTAATAAAAAATAGTAACTATACAGAAATCAATCTTAATCTAAAATTTGAAATTTGATCGATTAATTAAATGATTAAAATAATATAGAAAATCCAAAAATTTAATAATCAATCAAAATTTTAGAAATTATTAATTTGATTAATAAAATAAATTAACTAACCCTTTAATATACAACAACCACTTGAGCTACGGGGCTATATATCCAAAGGATACCTGATCCTAGAGCCTGTGAAACAACATCATGAATGGATTCAATAGAGTGTAAAATTTTAAAACTAATTGATTATTAATGATTCAACCAAGCTTAAACTTCTTAATCCAACTACATTAACAAAGTTTTTAGGCTAGACTACGTCGGGTTGCGGGGCTACGTATCCTGAGGAGGCCTGATTCCTCGAGCCTGTGAAATAATGCCACCAACCGGTTAATGGCAAATTCAATTAATTTAAACCTTAAAATCAATAATCAATCAATCTTAATTAAAATTCATCAACCCTCAAATCTTAATTAATTCAATTCACTTAATTATACCGGTTACCACTTGGTAACCAAGGCCTACGAGACTATTAACTTAGCCCCAAGGAAGGTGAAATAAACTTCACAGTCTCGGTGAGCAACAAAGGTGGTATCCATCCAACATCAAAAGGATATCTTATGATAAAATTTTAAATCATTAATATTTAAACATTAATTAAATTCTTTCCTCAAACCTTTCAACCGACCAAAACCTCAAAAAATTTTAACTAATTGCCCTACATATGTTATATCCAAACCACACGGCCTCCCTCACACACTTTAAATGATTTGCTAAGATAACTAACTCTAGCCTTAGGCTAGGCCAGTGTTTAATTTTCTACTTTGTGCAAAGTTTTTCATGGTTTTCACTATATATTGGTTACTAGTTTAAATTGATTGATTGTTTCTTTAATTTTATTTAATATATGTATTGATTTGATGGGCATTAGACTACCCCTAGGCTAGGGATATTTTAAATGCTAATACGATCTTATGCAAGTGGTCATGCTCATACAGGGCATAAAAATTAAATGAGGCAAAAAATAAATCAAGCTTTAAAATTGTTAATATTTTCTACAGGTGCTTCAAAATGCTTAAGTCCCCTTTAAAATTAAAAGAGAATGGCCAAGCATAGCTGTGATTTAAAGATTTTAATTTAAAATATAATTGCTTAGGTTTATTTAAATGATGATTAGGATAACCCTGCAGGTTATTTGAGTCTAGATTTTTTATTTTATTCAAATGTAATTTAATTCAAGAATTGAGTTATAAATTGTCAAGTGACATTTAAGATGGGATAGCATCCAATTTAGAATCTAAAGAGGAAGGGACATCTCTTAGGGATGAATCGCTCTCCATTTGGAGATCCAAATTAGGATGATCTTAACATATCCAAAGAGAAAAGATAACACTTTCAAGGGAGAGTTTCTTTTCATTTGGATATCCGGACCCGACAATCCAAGGAGCCAGCATAAGGATGAAAAAGTGAAGAATGAGAAGACCCATTTTTAAAGTCATTTGTGTCTTAGGATTAGAAATTTGGGCTTATTGTCAATGGTACCCGACCATTTTAATTTCTATAATTCTATGTTATAATATTAAGTGGAACTTGCCACATGGACTTTTAATTTGAATATTAATTTAATTAATTTGATTATTGATTGATGTACCTATTTTTTTATTAGTATTGCATGCTTTTAGTAGTTATTTAGTGATTTTGCATATCGATTTTGATTTAGCCTGGAACCCGATCGGAGGCTCATGAGGGTACGATTAAAAAATTATTCTACTTAATTTTTAGTTAACATAGAAATTCTAACGCTTTAAGAAGTAAGATTGGGACCTCTATGAGTCTCTCATGCATTCATATTGAAATCTTTCTCTACCGTGTTAGGTATCTCCCCGCCTGTGGGTTCTAGCAGATCACCTGACCTATTAGGATACAGTCCTGTCAAGGGGATGTTGTATAATCTCTATGATAAAATTTATTTTTTGAGCTTGATTTTAAAACTGCTTCATATATAATTTTAAGTGTTATCGAGTCAACTAGCATATATTGTATTAGATACAAATTAAAAAAAGTATCAAAAAATTTAATTATATTTTAATTCATGTTTCATATTACCCAACATAAGTCAAGGGGCCAAATTAGGATATGCTCTAGTTATCAGCCCCAACTCCTTAAACTCAACTTAATCAACGTCCTTATCCACTCTTTCATAAGTGATCGAACTCATGATTTTAAAGCGCTTAGGTTGTTAGCTGACTCCCCAATCCAGGCCCAGGTAAGTCCAGATCCTGAATTGCATCAGATAGGTTCGGGTAACTAATTTTTAGTGCCTAATTTAGACTTAAGTTCTGAGGCAGGCTCAAGCTATAAGACCTCAACCTCTAGGAATTTAATCCTAACCTTCTAATAAAATTGACAACTCAAACTTAAATCTCTTTCAATCAAAATTTAAGCCTAACACTTAAGATAGGCTAGGGTATTTTTGAAGTGTTTCAGAATCTCAAGACACCTCCTATCATTCCTTTCTTGACCTCCAACAATAAGTGTTCCACTTTGATCCAATCCCATTTTAATTTTAATCCTCGCTCCTTTGATATAAAACTTTGAATTCTAAATGAAATTTCTATAACTATTTTAATCGAGAATATTCATAGGAAATTTTCGTTTCCTACGATATAATTAACTACGAGGGCTTACGCTCATAGGAGATTTAGAAACCATATCAAATTTTCAAAATTAATTTTTCAAAAATTTAATTAATTATCTTTGTAAAAAATCATATTTGATGATCATTATCATCATTTTTAAATAATTGATAATAAATGATATCATCTATCTCTAGGAAGATATATTACTCTATTATCATGATTTTATTTATGAAATTAATGATCTCTTATCTGAATCATTATAGTCAAACACTTGATCAAACATCATTTTGATCCTATGAGATCATATTTTATCTTTTCTTGAGTTGACTATAATAATCAGGATAAATTTAAAATTTTGTAATCAGAACCCATTAGGGAATGATTTGTTGACCTCCTGAGATGATATATTGTTCATAATAATGTGTTCAATTTCAAAATTAAAATTATAGAAATTTAATTCTCCTAAAAAAATTAATTCTTTTAAAAACTCCAACACCTTTTCACCTCAGTCATCATCAAGATCACTGAACTAGGTGCTCAATTCTTAAAAAGCATACATCACTGGCTCCCTTGGCCAATGATTAATTAAGTTGACTCAGTTGAACTAACTCAAGCTAGCCCAATTTATCATGCACCTCAATCACCTCCAATCAAACCCAATCTCACCTCTAAAAACCAAATCCCCTTGAATATCACTCCTAGTGGAATGAACTTGATTAGTTACTCTGACTTGGTCAATAGTTAACCTAGTAAACTAGTTCTAAGTCTAATCAAACCAGACTCATTTGGTTCAAATCACTGCATATATTCAATTTAGGGCCTTTAAACCTCTAGGACCACATCATTACATTCTTTAAGCACTCTCAAACCTTTTATGAGTCAAATCTAATAGGTTTAACCTAGTCAACCTATTGAGTTTATTGAAACCTTCACATTTAGTTTACACTAAATTCAAACTATCAAACCCTTTCTCTAAAACATGATATTCCATTCAATACCATATAAAATCTTCCACATGCTCTTCTCAATCAGCACAACTTAGTTAATTGGTCAAACAATCAACTCAAGCTAATAAAAGACCTCTCTAAAGTTAAAAATTCGCTCAAATACTAAAGGCTTTGCCCTAAACTCCTTTTCCTTCATTCCAATACTATTTAAAACTCTTCCCAAATCTAACTTAATACCTTGACCTATTGATTGGTCAAACTAGTCATCAAAAAGCTCAAATAAATCCCATTTTGTCAAACTACCTAATACTTCCATTTCCCTCTATACTAAACTCCTCTAATAGTTTAATCACATTTTAAATGTTTCTTATGCTCCCACCTAAACCCAGCTGATCCATTGGTTTAGTCCTAAATTAGCTCATGTGATCCCCTCCCATGTGGTATGCCTAGGGTCATTTTCACCCTAAGCAGCTCGCCTCCCTGCTGTCTAACCACCTAAGCCAAGGGTCCATCATCCAGGCTCCTCACTTGATCAATCACAAGCATCCAAATGAACTTTAGTAGCTAGAATAGGGAAAAAATATGTGAAACCCTCATTCGACCCTAACATACACTACACTCTAGCTTTAGTAATTTTCTTATTTTATTTTGCTATTCTAGAGCTTTTTCTACATTATTCCTTTTTTGTTTATAATTTGGAGGACACCAGAGCTTAAATTGGTAGCAAGCTAAAGATAACTATGTCTCAACTAGTCTAACTCTTCATACATCTCTCTTTAAAGCTCAATATCTTCAACAAATTTATTGTTGAGCTCTTAATAAAGAAAAAGAGGCTAAGTATACTCTCTGATATCAATTACATACAAGTATTATTTAAACCCTAGGTTCTAAACTTCCATAATAAGTAACTTTCCTAAAATTACATTTACTGTTTTCTAAGTTATTCCCCATCACTTCTTCAATCACTCTTTCGCTCTGTTAAGAATTTTATGGTATTTAAATCACTATATTTTTTTTTTGAGAAGATGCATATAGCATAGAAAGAAAAACCTATTACAAGCTAGAACACAAAAGCAAAAAACAAGCCCTTAGAATCTTATCATAATGGATATGTTGTCCACTAATTCCCATTTTAAACCCATTGGGGTGATGGGGACACCAAGTATTTAAACAACCTAAAAGGTTGGTTAGTGTCCCAGAGTTCCCAAAAGGAAGAAAATACGAACTAGTAAAAACCCCATATGACATTATTTTAAATTCCCAAAGGCAAACAACAACTAAAAAAGACAAAACAAAAATGGAAAAAATAACTACAAGAAGAACCCAAAAAACAACAACTACAATTAGGTAAACTCCTAAAGATCCACCTCTAAGAACCAACAAAGCCACAACAAAGCCCTCTAGTTCAAGATTAGAGAAGACTTTAGCACCTGGAAAAAGAACAATGTAGTAAAGAACCCGAAAACTCCCAATAGCAATAATCCTAAAATCTGCCAGGAATGATGTAGTAGTTCTAGGTTTAATAAAATAGCTATACAATGAACAAGCAAAATCTGATGCTGCCCTCTTAGAAGCTCCTTCCACACGCCATTCTCTAGAAACGATCATCCCGCAGAAACAGTAGATCGATCTGCCCCAGCAAGCTTTTTCTTCATCGGGCAAATCTCAATACAGCCTAAGAATTTAAGTTGTTTAGTGTTTTTTTGTTTACCACTACACAAACTTAAATCCTTCTTGATAGCCATAGTAAAAGAAGGAGAAGAACTTAAATCTGAAACTTCACACTCCAAAAGTCCCAGCTGACCTCCCATACCATTGTGTACATGCTCTTTCTTTTTAACTTCCTTATCTATAATAGCCGAAGTAATCAAGGAACTTTCAGCACCTTCTGCCACCAACCTGAATTCATCTTCCACGTCAGTTACGATGACCTTTTCTAGATTTAACTCTCCAGGTAAACCTCTATCAATTGCTATAGTACAAGCACCAGAGGCTTCAACAGTCGGCTCTTGGATAGCAACAGAAATCTGAACTTCAACTGTATTGACCATATCACTTGACTCATTTAGAGATAACACATTAAAGCTGTTTGAGGAATTCAACTCCATTCTCGAAACCTGCACTTTAGGATTCTCAGAATGTTTATGCTTCACTGAATCAGCATTCTTGACACCATTCACAAAATTCCTTTTAGTTTTTTTGAACTTCACATGCATCCATGGCCCAAACATTTTATCTGAAGTAGAACCATCAGACTTCCCTATCACCTCCTTTGCAGCCTTACCAAAAGCTTCCTTCTTCTCATAGCAATCCATACTCTTCACTTCTATATTATTATTCTCATTACCTCTTAAACCAGGGCACATACCCACAACATGTCCTATCTTACCACAGTTGAAACAAAAAGAAGAAATCTTTTCGTATTCAACTCTTTGGAAAAATTTACCATATACACCTTCAATCCAAACTCCATGAGCTAATATAGAGTCAAGTTCTATACAAACACAAGCTCTAGCAAATTCTCGCCTCCCCCATTTAAACATGTTTCCATCTAGAAACATAGGAGCTCCTATCTTGGACACAATCTTAGCAATATTAGTCTCATCCCAACAATGTAAAGGTAAATGAGGCAACTGAATCCAAATTGGAGATGAAAGACCCTTCAACGTCATGGGAGAAAATTGAGGCGTCCATTTATCCATCCCAATAACATTACCTCCCACATACCACGGTCCTCCACTAAGAACTTCCTCCATAGCTTGAGTTGAATGAAAAGAACACAAAATCCAATCAAGACCCAAAGAGGTAAGATGAAAGTTACCAAATTTACTCCATTGCCGCCTCAACTCAATGCTATAAAGGGAAAAAGGAATTTTTTTACCAAAAACCTTAACTACAAGAGATTTTTGTAGAAGTTAAAATTCTCACATTCCCTATGAGCATTAAGTTTAACTACACCATCATCATCTAAATCGTCTGAATTCTTCTCAATAGAATTTATTCTAATGTGCTGAGTTCTCACCCAAGCATTTCTTGAATCTACCTTTTGGGTAGGATCCCCCTCCAGCAGAATTTCAGGATCACCTATATCTTCTATACTAGAACCTTCAAATGCAATTTTTGAATTTAAATCTTCCTTATTCACCAGAGAAATAATCGGATTTTCTAGAATTGAAGAAGGGATCAAGAAATGATTCACCTTTAACTTAAACCCTGACGAAGTTGAAGCTTCAAAGTCATTAGCTTGACCATCAGAAATGATTCCGGCCATAAGAGACGAGCCAAACATCTTAGGAAAACTAATCTTCTCCTTCTTACTTGAAGGCTGACCAGCTACAACACCTTTACCCTTTCCTTCCACTGGAGTAGGATTGCAAACCGGAGGAATACGTCCTTCTTCAATCACCAAAGGACGTTGCACAAATCTTGCATTACTGAAATCATCCCGATTCTCGCTGCATCTATCTTTTGACCCCCAACGAAGGTTAGAAGTCTCGGTAGAATGGGGAATGGAGGTATTTCGGCCATCCAAAGAAGATGACCGGCGACCCTCCGCCACCATAGTGAAGCTAACCGGGAAACGAGGAAGAGGGAAATTTTTAAAAAATGGGTTTTTTCTCTCACTAAAATCTTGGACTCTCTCTCACTAAAACCCATTTAAATCACTATATGAAGATATTAAAATGAAACATTATAGATAAAGTTTTTTATTACTGCTTATAGGTATAATTAAATGTCCATATAAGATTTGCTTTAAATATATTTAGTAGTTTTACCAATTAAAACGGCATAGCTTAACATTATACCACCCCAAAGGGTTGACTAATATTTTGCTATCAATTTAAGAAAGAGAAACTACAATTTATTTTTCTAATCAGATACAACATAGGGAATATACAACTCATCCTGAGGGATGAGTGAAATATCCTCCTATCACTTCAATTAAAAAAATAAATTATTAAATTTATTTTCATAATCAAACACATAAAAGATATTTAATTCACTACAAAGGTATATAGAGTATATATTCATCTTTTTGATTATGAAATTAAATGTAATACTTAAAGCAAAGGTCTACATTCACTAATTTTCCCCCTACCTAAGAAAGAAACTAAGATAGGGTTTATTTTATTCTAGGTTCTAGACTCCCTACATGGGTAAGCCCCTGTAGTTAAGTACATCTCCTAAAAGAATACTCTCAATTATAGTGAAAAATAAATAATTCTAAAATCCATACAAATTTAAGGAAATACATAGGCTACTTAGATTTTGATGCACAAGCTTTAGATTATAAATTATGGAATTGAGTTTGGAATTTTGAGTTTAAATATAATAAGGAAGGATGTGCGAAGAGAGAGGTGTATATAATCTAGACTTACCACTTGCATATAGTGAGCTTCTAGCTAACAATCTTAATCAAAGTAATCATCATATGTATGTAAGATTTGGTAAGCTCTATCCTAAGAATCAAGGTTATTATTAAGATATTTTGAATCAAATTTTATGCATCATGCTTAAAAAAATAGAAATTACTCATATGATGCAAATGATGCATGAACAATAATGTATAAAAGAACTAGTTTTATTAATTTATACAATTTTTATAGTACAACCCAGGTTCTACAGAAAAGTAATGGTGGCCAGGCCACACCAACAAAAAACTTGGATTCTAATCCTATCATATAATTATATAATCAAATATAATTACTTATAATCTTCAAGTTTCAAGACTTCTACGTAATTCCAAAAGAGAATATTCTCTCAGGGAGAGGACATCACTTTTTTGGAGCCCCATTTATATATATAAGCAATTGCATTCGACCCTTTTACAACTCATGACTCTATACAATTCGATCTATATATAAAAATCTAAACATTTATATTTAAATTTACATCTCTTTCTTATATACCTCATCCTTAGATACATTCTACTTTACAGAAATGTAAAGGAACAAAATATTAAATGTTGATATAATGGTGCAATGTGAGTTGTTATATATATATATATATATATATATATATATACATACAAACATACATATATACATACATACATATATATAGTATTTGCATATGTATATGTATATGTATATATATGTATGTGTATATATATACATATGTGTGTGTGTATGTGTGTGTGTATGTGTGTAGAAAAGTAAATGAAAGAAAATTGCACGACCTTGAATTCATTCACTCCGCTCTCTCGTGCACTAATAGAAAGAATTATGATATCCAGATTTGTAGAAACTAAGCAAACATATATAGGTACCCTCTAAGCAAAGGTACCCTCAATCAGACCAAACCAATCCACCGGCCTAGTCTTGGCTAAAGTTGGTTATCCTAGCAAACCATCTAAGTGTGTGGAAGAGGCTATGTAGCTTTGATATGTTCTATAGAAGTTTAATGTTTAGATTGCATACATTTTTTATGTTTATTCATTAAAGGTCAAAAGGGAATTTAATTGAAATTTAAATGATAAATATTTGTATTTTACTATTTGAGTTTTAATTGCTAAAGTCATTTATTTAATCTTAAAGAATTTATAGATTAATAATCCCAAAGTGAAAGGATTATTAATTTATAAATCATAAGGCTTTCAAATGAAACACCCATCCTCTATGTAGGACAGATGATCGTATGAAAACCTTTAAAGATTTATTTAAGATAGAGAAGGGACCTTATAAATTAAATATTGATCGAAAGTTCATGAAGGTTATTATACCTTTAAGAATAAGCTCGAGGCTAACTAAGAGGGGTGTGAATTTGTTATTTTAAAAATTACTTATAGTAAAGAAGAAAAGTCTTTTTATCTTTTTGAATATTAAAAAAAAAACAAATTTATCCCACAATGCGGAAGCAGATTAAGTTCATAATAATCCGAAACTTTAACCACACTAAAATCATAAATGAGTGTGGAAATTAAAATGTGGAAAAAGTAAAAGAATGAACACACTAGATTTTATAGTAGTTCAGTCAAATCTGACCTACATCTAGTCCGTGGAGGCCTCCTCTGAGTATTGCACTAAACCTTTTAGTGTCTCTCCTTTAGCCCCTAGAGCTAGGTGGAGAAGCCCTTACAAAAATATCTTCCACCCACCCAGTGAGGTAGAGTACCTTGATTCTTTTTCACCCTCTCGGTGAAGGGAGGAAATTGAATTCTTTTACTCCCTCCTAGAATAGCCTGAGAACCTGATTCCTTTTACTCCCTCCTATAGTAGGTAGAGAGCTTGAATCCTTTTACTCCCTCCTGAAGTAGGCAGAGAACCTGAATCATTTTACTCTCTCCTGGAGTAGGAAGAGAACCTGAATCGGATGCTGAAGAGTGTCTCTCCAAAGCAACTAAAGAATCAAGAAAGAAACTTGAAGAAGATAATGGAAACCTTGCTTGGAGTAACCTTTGTGAATCCCTCATAACTCCCCCTCACAAGAATCTCTCCCTTTCTTCTATCCCAAAGCTCTCTCTCACTCGCTTCCTCCTCTAAGCTCCCTCTTAAAAGAAGTCAATAGCAAAAGATCTCTCATAAGATAATGTAAGAGCTTAAATAGAGAGCCTAAAAAAAGCCCTAATTTTTAATTTACAGTCAAAGATTATCTAGTATGATTATTAAAATAGCCTTTTTAGATAGTATAATTCACATTGTCCTGTACGATCAGTTCAAGTATTTATTCTGATCATCCCGTACAATTCTACAATCATATTATATAATTAGTTCAAGGTACTGTACTGATCATACAATACGACAGGCGATGATGAGTGATGATTTAAATATAATCCCAAACATTACTTGGCTCATCATGTACGATCTCCCTATACGATTAGAAGAAAAATCATGGCTTTTCATCTTGGTTGATGCGGGACGATCAAGTATCATCCCATGTATCTCTCGGGTCATCCAGTATGATTGTCACTGATTTTCCTATATGATCTGATCGAGCAATTCTACCATAATTAGTCCCCTAATCATAGGATCAATTTAGGCATGATTTTCATAAATCATCCAATATGATTCATATCATCCTGAATGATTAGAACAAAATTTAAATATTAAAATATAGCCTAAATTATGATTGACGGCTATTTTTTATCATCTCAACTGATCATCCTGTATGATATGAATCATACAGTATGATTAGTTTAATCACTCTTAATTAATAGAGGTGCCCTAATTAGAGTTTTTTATTTTAACTGATCATCCAGTATGATATGAATTGTACTGTATGATTAGTTTAAAAACTAAAAAATTCTTTAACTCACCAAGTCACTCCCTTGAGGGTGTGTGTGCAAGGTTACTCAGTCTAGTGTCCACCAGATATATGATTTAACTCAAGAAAGTCAAAAGTATATTAAAATTGAAATTATAAATAGACTCAACCCTAGTCCACCCAATCTTGAGCTGATTGACATTGCTAGTGGACTTATGGACCTAAAATTTTAGTGAGCAGGGCAACAAAATAGATATGTAATAATAATAGTGATAAAAAAATAATAATATTTGTTATCATCAAAATTACAAGACTTTGGCCCAGATTTGTATCAATCTCTCCCTTTTTGATGATGGTAAATATTATTGTTAAAGATATTCAAATTCCTTTGACATTCTCTAAAAAATCCCCCTTATAAGATGAAATTTTGAAACTAAGGAGAGCTATATTTTATTTTTTTATTTTTTATTATTATAATTTTATATTTCGTAAAGAAATGCAAAATAATAAACACCAAACAAGAAATAAACTTCATTAAAATAAAATATATAAATAACTAATAATAACCAACAAACTACTATTCCCCCTTTTAACATCATGAAAAGGAGAAAATAGAAAATACTAAACAGAATAAAGTAAATACATTTCAAAAAATAGATAATCAGCAAAAACAAAAAAAACTAGAACACATAGAGATCCTAATTAGTAGGAGGTGGTGGTGGTGGTGGTGGCTGAAAGAGGAGCTGAAGAGAGGCAAACTGATCTCAAAACTAGGCCATATCCTGGTCAGGCTACTACTGCTGATGTGCTATATAGGCATCAAAGCAAGCTAAGTCTTAGTCATGCCACTACTGCTTCTTAGCTATGTAGGAGTCAAAATGAGCCTCCCACTGATCAAACCTCTGAACTAGCTGATCAATCTGAGATTATTAGCTGATAGGGATAGGCGTAGGAATAGGTCCTTCCTCCTCTTCCACAGGCTCTTCATGCACAAGAATGATGATGGGTACTGTTAAGGATGTGGAAGGAGCTATTAAAAAAGAATATAGGGAGGTGATCAGGTGGAGTTGGAAATTATAAATTATATTTTGACTCTAGGATAAAGGCAATGAGATGTCCTAAGGCTAGGTTAGGCTTTCTTTTATGGCCAGGATCTCTAATGCAAGTTAGATGGTCTATATAATAAATAATAAGATCAACTACTTTAAATTCAATGTTAGCCATGATGTAGTAAGTGGTAAGTGAAAGAATATGTGTAATGTGAATCCCATCCCCAGTTTTAGGGATAATTGGGTTGCGAAGGATGTGATGGATGGTTCGGGCATCCTGGACTAAGGTGTTGACTTAGGTTGCATGGTAGTTGACATTAGTTTCCATAAGAATTTTGTTAGTAGGAGCCCAATTAAAATTTGGATCTGAAGCCAAGATGTGGATTTTGTCTCCAGTGGTAGAAAGGTGAAGAAATTCATGAAAATCTTGGTAAGTTATTTTTGTAGGCCTTCAATTAACATATGATTATAAGGTAGTAAATGCATTGTTAATACGAAGGTTTGCAAAGAATTCAAACAAGAGTTTAGGGTTGAATGGAAAGGCTAGTGTAAGAAGGAAACCAACAGTTATTCAAGCAAATAGATATAGTACCTAAAAATTTAAAATATTTTGGTGGACAATCTTGGAGGGGGTTATGCCAGCAGTTTTATAACGGTGGTAGGATGCTTCATCAGCTTCCTTAGTGAATCGAGGATCAATAACACACATGGAAGAGCTACTGGCAAGTGATCTAGACCTTTTTCCACCAGCCATTATAAGAGTTAGAGTGCTCAAGTAAGAGAGGAGGAGAGGTGGAAGGTTTTGGGTGAAGAAGAAACCATGAGTTTAGGCTATTTATATAGAATTGATCATATCATATTATACGATTATGAGATCTTATAGGACAATATGGTGCAATCAATTTGTTTAAATGATTGGTCAAAAAAGGTAGTCAAATCATATAGTATGATCAGACATCGTACTAGATTATTAGACATAGAATGATCATCTCGAGTAGTCAACATGCACGATCATAAAGGTTCATACTAATACATTCAAATCATCATACGACTACTTCCACATGAATTATACAGTATGAAGAATGAATCCTACAGGACGATCACTAATAATTTATTGGTATCACCCGTTGGAAGTGCTTTGATCAGAGAAGTGCTATTTTATTAAGATCATACAGTATGATGTGAATTATATGAGATGATGTGAACAACCATTAAAGAACTTAGAGAATAGAATGTGATGATCAGGAAGGGTTCAAAATAAAAATCAAGTAAAAAATAATAGAAAATAGATAAAAAAATATGACAAAAATAATCAAAAGACAAAATCAAAGTTTTTTTTTGAATTAATTTGCTCTAGTAAATGATAAATTTACCTCATTATTAGAATTAGAAAACCAATAAAAAATTAATTAGTAATGTTGAAATTTAGAAAGGTTAAAAAATTTATCTTGTTAACCCTAGCTCGAACTCCTTATAGGTTAAAATACTTTTTAAACAAAAATCTAAATCAGAAAAAAAAAATAGATGGGAAAAGTGATCTTTTCAACCTTTATTTTAAAATAATATCTAATAGACTAATATTGCAAAATAATTAATCAGAAATTATGATTTTTAAATTCAAGTGTAGGAGATATCAATTGGCACAGGGAGTCTTCAAAGATTTTAAGGATTTGAAAGAAAGGCAAGCTAACTTAAAGTGGGCTCGTTTTGTGCCTCTTTATCATCTTTTAGTGCACATTATGCATTTTTTATTTTTGATGCACTTTGTGCATCTTACATTATTTGGCGGTTATAGTGCATCTTTTTAATTTTGGGCTTATTTTGTGCCTCTTTTTATTTTTACATGCTTGCCTCCTTTCTAAATCTTTACAAAAATTCTCAATTAAGAGATTATCTTCCAGATATGAGGGAAGATAAACTCACTCTCTTATATAAGGAAGGATAAACCACAAAATAGATTCCAGTCCATATGATAAATGCAAATAACTTGATTGCGAAAAGTTGAAGAGATTCATTGACTTGGAACATTATTCATATGAGATAGATTACTGTAGGAAGGATAAAATAGATCTCTATTTCAAAGTCTAACTTTTAATTTGAAATAGATTTTGATTCAAAAAGAAAATACACCATTAAAGGAGTTAGAGGAAGAGAAATAATCATCAATGTTTCTTCTTTTAACTATTTTAGAGGAGTCAATCACTTCTTACATGCTTCTAAATAAAAATAAGGCAAAATGTCATTTAAATAAAATTCAATAGTAGAAGTGAGCAGTGATCTGATTCTTAAAAATATAGAAGAAAAATAACATTAAATCAAAAGTATAAAATAAAAACATAAATATAAATAAATATACATATAAAATAGGAAAAATAAGAAACATAAAGTATCATTTTCAAGCATGAATATCTTTCACACCTAATTTAGTTCTTAAGGTGCTGATGGTTTCAAAGGCTAGTGGTTTTATAAAGATATCAGCAAGTTGATTTTCAGTGTCTATATGGTGCAGCTCTATGTCTCCTTAGGTAACATAGCCCCTAATGAAATGGTGCCTTATGTCTATGTGTTTGGTTCTAGAGTGTTAGATTAGATTCTTTGAAATATAGATGGCATTAGTGTTAATACATAAGATGTAAATGGTGCCTACAGGTAATCCTAAATCCAGTATTTGTTTCTTTAACCAAAGAACTTGGGCCACATAATTTCCTAAGGCTATGTATTCAACTTCAGTAGTGGACAAGGCAATTGAGTTATATTTTTTACTGAACCAAGAGAGTAAGGACTGTCCTATGAATTGACATATTCCAGAAGTACTTTTCCTATCAACTCTCCATCTTACAAAATTTGAATCAGAATATCCTATAATTTCAAAGGAAGTGTTATACCTAGGATACCATATTGCTAAGTCTTTGGTTCCTAAGAGATATATAAGGATTCTCTTTATAACAAAAAAGTGAGATTCTTTTAGATTAGTCTGAAATCTAGCATAAAGATAAATACTAAATATAATATTAGGCTTGCTAGCAATCAAGTAATGAAGTGATCCTATTATTCCCCTATATTTCTTCTGATCAACTGATTTTTCATTTAAATTCTTATCTAATTGAATAATAGAACTCATAAGAGTGTTTATTAGCTTGGCTTTATCCATTTCATATTTCTTAAGGATGTTCTTAATGTATTTTGATTGACTAAGAAAATTTCCATCATCCTTATACCTTATACTAAATCCA
Organism: Dendrobium chrysotoxum; assembly: GCA_019925795.1. Taxonomy (NCBI): domain Eukaryota; kingdom Viridiplantae; phylum Streptophyta; class Magnoliopsida; order Asparagales; family Orchidaceae; genus Dendrobium; species Dendrobium chrysotoxum. Next base: position 25,576,767 of record CM034300.1, on the reverse strand, counting down.
AGAAAGTAGGTTAGTTCTCCCATCATACTCAACTTAAACTCCTTACTCATTATTTTTGAAAATTCATCACAAAGGCTTTTATCAGAGGATCCAAATTGAATATCATCTACACAAATTTGGACAATGAGTAGTTTATCTCCTACCTTTCTCAAAAATAGGGTAGTGTTTATGCTTCCCTTAACAAAGGTTCTCCCTAGTAGGAATGTTCTTATCCTTTCATACCATGTGTTGGGTGCTTATTTTAGTCCATGTAATGCCTTTTTTTTAATTTGAACATATGATTAGAAAATTGTGAATTTTCAAAGCCTAGGGATTGTTCAACATACACATCTTGTTTTATTACCCCATGTAGAAAGACACTTCTTTTAATATCGATTTGGTACAGTTTGAATCCCTTAAAACAGGCAAAGGCTAGTAGTTCTCTAATGGCTTCCAATCTGGCTACGGGGCAAAGGTCTCTTCAAAGTCAATCCCTTCTATCTGGTTAAACCCTTTAGCCACTAATCTTGCTTTATATCTCACCACCACACCAGAATCATTCATTTTATTTTTGAAAACTCATTTAGTTCCAATAACACTCTGGTCTTTAGGTCTTTTAATTAGTTCCCAAACATTTTTCGTCATAAATTAATTTAACTCTTCTTGCATGGCTAGGATCTAGAATTCATTAAATAGGGCTTAATTTATGTTGGTGGGTTAAGTCATTGAGATGAAAGTAGAGTTGTTTACTTCTTTTCTAAGTCCATGCCTAGTTCTAACACCTTAAGATGGGTCTCCTATGATCAATTCTTTAGGATGACTTGAAGAATATCTCTATTCTCTAGGCAGTGAATTTTTAGGTTCTACCCTTTCCCTTCAGATTTGTAGATTCGACTTATTGGGTAATTTCTACAACTTCTTCTTCTTCTAGCCTAAACCCTCTAGAATTATCGGATTCATCAAATACAACATGAGTGGTCTCCTCTACTACTAGCATCCTTTTATTAAAAATTCTATAGGATTTTCCAACATTTGAGTACCCTAGGAACACTCTTTCATTAAATTTGGGGTCAAACTTTCCTAGTAGAGATTTCTCATTATTCAGAACAAATACTTTACATCCAAAGACATGAAGGTGAGAGAGGTTGGGTGTTCTACCCTTAAGGATTTCATAGGATGTCTTGTTCAGCTTGGGTCTAACATTAACCCTATTCTAAACATAACAGGCTATATTTATCGCTTTTGCCTAAAAGTATTTAAGATGTAAATATTCAGCTAATCTGGCTCTAGCAGCTTCTACCAACGTCCTGTTCTTTCTTTTAGCTATCATGTTCTATTAAGGGGTTCTAGGAGTTAAAAAATTATGATCTATTCGTTGCTCCTTATAATAACATTCAAATTTTTCATTTTCAAACTCTCCACCATGATTACTATAAATTATCAAAATTTTATAACCTAACTTCCTCTGAATGCCATGGGAGAATGATCTAAATTCCTTGAATGATTTACTATTATTAGATAACAATCTAACCCATATAAACCTTGACTAATCATCAACAATCACATACCCAAAGTCTTTCCCTCCTTATCTTGCAGTGCTAACAGGTCCAAAGATATCCATGTGAAGGACTTCTAAAGGTTTGCTAGTATTAATGTCCTTAATTGAGTGGAACAAGGATTTGACTTTCTTTCCTAATTGACAGGCATCACAAAGGTAGTCCTTAGTGAACTCTAGTTTGGGCATGCCTCTCACTAAGTCTTTTTGTGTGATTTTCTAAGATTTTTCATGCTTGTATGACACAAGCTCCTATGTCATAACCAGGATTCATTAGTAATAATTTTTAGGCAAAGAGAAGTAGCGAGTTCAACACAGTTTAAATCAAGCATGTAAATATTATTGATTCTTTTTTCTTATAGTATAATATTTCCATTTAAGCTTATAATGCAGCCGGTAGATAAAACTTTGGTACTAAAGCCTTTATCATAGAGCTGGCTTATGTTGAGCAGGTTATATTTTAAGTCATCTTCCAGTAAAATATTTTTAAAGAGGAAATTTTTTGAGTTTCCAATTATACATGAGCCCGCCACTCTCCTGGTGGTGCTATCTCCAAGTTCCACCTTGCCTCCTGCCCTAGAACCCAGCAAAATAAATTGATCTAAATCTCCAGTCATGTGCCTTGAACATTCATTTTCAAGGTACTACATGCTCTCATGAGGCCTTTTGTGAGAGCATCCCTACAAAATAATCAGTGGTCAGATTTGGGAGTCCAAATAAGTTTGGGTTCCACCTTATAGAATATGGGATAAAATGCGTGCATGTTATGCTATAAATTATGCAATTTTAGTCTCCACACAAATTAGTACCGCATGCTATGTATTGAATAGGGTGTACAGTAGATCAAAATTAAACCAGACACCCTATGAACTCCTTAAAGGTAGAATTCTCAACCTCTCAGACCTACATATTTTTGGATGTAAAGTGTTCATACATAATAATGGAAAAACTCTCTTTGGAAAATTTGATCCAAAATCTGATGAAGAAATTTTTCTAGGATATTCTAGTGTTGGAAAATCCTATAGAGTTTTTAATAGAAGGACATTAATAGTTGAGGAGACCACTCATGTTGTTTTTGATGAATCAGATAATTCTGGAGGGTCTAGGTTGGATGAAGATGAAGTTGAGGAAATAACCCAAGGACTTGAAAATGAGAAAGTGGAAGAAAGGGTTAAAATGAAGAACAATGGGTTTTCTTCTTCATTTTAACCCTTTCTTCCACTTTCTCATTTTCAAGTCCTTGGGTTATTTCCTCAACTTCATCTTTATCCAACCTAGACCCTCCAACATTCTATTTTTCTTTCTTCATCTTATTTTTCTTACTTTTGAATAAAGTGAATTCATGTTCATTATACAACATTCTACTTTCTTTAGCTAAACCAATAGAAGCATGATCAATAAAACAAGCATTATGAATAAGAGTTGAAAGAGAGAGAAACTTATGTTATTTTTAATTAGATAGAGAAACTCCCGTTACAGAGAGAAACTCCAAAATTTTCAAATTCCTATCTTCCCGGCATTTTTCCCAGCCTCATCGTCACTCGTTGGACGATGGAGGCGGATAATCACTGGTCATCATCGATGACAACAACTGCTGGACTGCATCCAGCTGGTATTAATGAGTGAATTAGAGAAGACGTTGCAAGTTATCAGAAGAAACATGGTATGGAATCTACTGATTCACGTATGAAGAAAGCTATAGGCCCATTGATTACCAAAGAGGTTAGTTCTTTACCTCCTCCGAAAGTCAATGTGGTAGAAGGTAAAGGTAAGGATATTGTGGATTTTTCTAACTGTTTCACTCCTCGATAATCAAAGTCTGTGGCTTTATCGCCTTTGAAATTAAATGACTGTGAAGCATCCTCTTCAGATATGAAAATCTTTTTTAACAAATTCAGTCATTCAAATGCAATCTTTGATCACCGATCAGTGATAAATGTGAATTTCTTGAATAATGTTAACAAAAATGTTCATAATTTTGGTGAGGTACGGCCTGATAGCAATAGCATTGACTTGCCTGAGTTGAGGAAATTATGTGACAATAATGGGTTGAATGATGATATTTTTAGGAATTCGGATGTTTTTGTTAATGCCCCAGGAGGGATTGGCTCAAAGGAGTTGGATGGGTTTACAGAACAGGAAGCAAGACCTGTTCAAAACAGCTCTAATCCTTGGGTAAGACGTCCTAATATTAAAGTAAATTTCACTTTGGTAGATTCATATCTCTCTGAAGATAAGAAGGCAATCAAATTGAATGAAGCTAATGTCATAAAGAACTCTGAAAAACTTAAGTTTTCTGTGGTGGTTAAGGTTTCTGGGAAAGAGACTCTAGTTCACTTAATTGCTTCTGAATTAAGACGGCAATGGGAAAATTTTGGAAAGTTTCATTTAACGGTTCTTGGATTAGGATGGGTTTTATGCTCATTCAGCAATTTTGAGGATGTGGAGAAGATTTTAGAGGGTGGACCTTGGTATGTAAATGGGCACATAGTTGGGCTGGATAGATGGACTCCTAGCTTTTCTCTAACATCGTTTAAAGGAGTATCCTCTCCTCTGTTATGTTGGGATGAGGAGAATATTGTGAGAATAGCTTCTATGATTGGAACACCTTTATGGATTGATGGTAATATGTTCCAATGGAGCAAGAGGGAATATGCAAGAGTTTGTGTTTATATGGACCTAGATAAGCAATTTCCCACTGGAGTCTGGGTTGAAGGGTTATTTGGGAGATTTTTTCAAAAGGTAGAATATGAAAAAGTTTCTACTTTTTGTTTCAAATGTGGGAAAGTTGGTCACCTAGTTGATGAATGTGGCATGGGTGATATAGCAGCTTTCAAGGTGATTGCTAAAGACAAGGAAGATGTTGGTTGCAAAACAAAGGAAATTTCTCCTACTAATACTGATCCAGACCCTTCTTATGGGCCTTGGGTCCATGTTAAAAATAGAAAAAAAAGGGTATGGGAGACAAAATGTTTCCCAAGGATGCTTCTTTCCAAGTAAAAGGAAACAAAATTCTGATAAAGGAAGGGAGGAAAAAGTTGTCAACCTCAATATTGATGTGCAAAAACAAGTATTTGTTATTAATAAAGAAGTTGCCTTAAGAAATGCTGATTTGGATCCTGAGAAGTGTGAAATTGCAAAGATTAAATTGACTTCAGATACTCTTGTAGCTGCTGCCATACATTCTGCTTCAGGTTCGGCAGATTTGAATAAGTTTGAAGTGCTGGTCAATATAGAGGAAGTTTATTCTGAGCCAATTAAATCAAAGGCTGGAGAGATAGAGGAAGAGGAAATTGTTGCAGTAGATGGGAAACAAGCGAATTCAGAAACGATAGAAGAAGACTCGGGAGGCAAGAAATTTAAGCTTAAAAAAGAGTTAAGATCTTTGGGTAAGGATAACATTACTCTTACTAAAAGGAAAGGAAGTTTGTTAAAAAATAGTAGAGGTGGTAGCAATCCCATTTCTAATATTCAATGACTGCGATTATATTCTAGAATTGTAGGTGGGCTAGGAAACATGAGGCCACCTGTTATTTGAAGGAATTGGTTAGTGAATTAGATATTTTTTTTTGTTGGACTGATTGAAACTAAGATTAGTTCTGTCAAAAAAGTTGAAGTTTATAGAATGCTTGGTCCTTGTTGGGATTACTTCCTGCTTCCTACTAAGGGTTTATCTGGTGGAATAATGATATGCTGGAGGTCGGACATTATTTCTTTCTCAGTTAAATTTTCTTCTCCTCAAACGGTTATTGGAGAACTTAGCATTCTGGATAAAGGAGTATGGCTGATTGCAACAGTAAATGGCAGCAAAGAAGTTTATAAAAGAAGGCTTTTGTGGAGCAGCCTTGAAGAATTTTCGAAGCGGGGTCTTCCTATGTTAGTAGGGGGAGACTTTAATTGTATTTTGTCACAAGAGGAGAAGAGAGGAGGTAAAAAATTCATGTTTTCTCAGGGCACTCAAGATATGAATTTGTTTATGAATATTTGTGATTTGCATGATGTGGGGGTAGTAGGACCAAGGTTCACTTGGTGTAATAATAAAAATGGTGGAGCCCAGATTTTAGAGAGGTTGGATCGAGTGCTTCTCAATTCATTGGAATTAGGTGTTATTCAACCAGCTGTGGTTTGGCATCTCGCTAGAATTGCTTCAGACCACTGTCCTTTGCTTATTAAAGTTATTTTGGCAAGGTTTCAAAGTAATAGAATGATTCGGTTTGAAGAAGTGTGGTCTTCATATCCAGCTTCCTTTAAGATTGTGGAGAAGTCTTGGGAGAAGAAGGTGCAAGGTAATGCAATTCATTCTCTTAACACCAAATTTAAAATATCTTTGAAGGCATTATTTTTTTGGAGCAAATCTAAGCATGCTAATCTTAAGGAGTTGAAAGAACGACTCAAGAAGGAAGTCCTACAACTTCAAGAGGAAGAAGCAGATAAGGGAGGCTTATCTAATGATAAGCTTTGTATGTCAAAAGCTGAAGTTTTGGAGCTGAATTCCACGCTTGGGAGGCTTGATACATGGTGGAGGCAAAGAGCAAAGATCAAGTGGCTTGAAAAGGGCGATTCCAATTTTAAATATTTTCATGCTTTTGCTTCTTATAGGAGGAATTGTAATCAAGTCAATCTTATAAAAGACCTTTATGGGAATATGTTTGAGGAGCAAAAGCAAATTGAATGGGTTTTCTTTGAATACTTTAAAGATAAATGGAAAGGGAGGAGGTGTGTTCTCAAGGGTTGGCCGAAACCTTCCTGTGTTCTTAAAGAGGAAGACAGATGCTTGTTGTTGGCTGATTTTACTAAGGAAGAGCTTGAAGGTGTTGTCAAACGTTTGGAATCAAACATCTCTCAAGGTTTGGATGGTATCACTTATTCATTAATTAAATCTTATTGGCAAATAATTAAGGAGGATGTTTGGAGAGTTGTGTATTCCTTTTTTAATTCTGGTGAAATGTGTGATGATTGGAAGGAAACTTTGGTGATCTTAATTCCTAAAGTGAATAATCCTATGTATCCTTCCAATTTTAGGCCAATTAGCCTTTGCTTATCAATTTACAAGATTGTTTCAAAAATATTGCTAAATTGACTTGTTTGGTTAATGCCTAAAATTATTTCTGAAGATCAAGCTGCTTTTGTCAAAGGACGTTCTTTATCAGATCATGTTCTCCTTTCTCAAGAGCTAATACATAAGCTCAGATTTTCCTCATCTAAGAGAGGTTTGATGGCTATCAAAGTGGATATGGAACAAGCCTATGATAGCATGGGATGGTCCACCTTAAAGCAAGTTTTGGATTGTTATGGTTTCCCAGGGAAATTCTCCAATCTGTTCATGCAATGTGTGATGGACCCTAAATTTTCTTTCTTGATTAATGGTCGTAGCTCTCCATGGATTAAAGCTGAGACTGGATTTCGACAAGGCTGCCCCTTGTCGCCTTATCTTTTCATATTGTTCTCCCAACTGCTTTCAGATGCTTTCTCTCAAAGAGGTAGCAACATTGGTATCAAATTGGCGACTAATGCAGATAAGATTTCTCATCTTCAATATGCTGATGACATCATAATTTTTTCTACAGATAGTCTCAAGAATGTTAAGAAAATTAACAAAATTTTGAAGGATTATAAGAAATGGACTGGTCAGAGAATTAATTCCCAGAAATCTTCAATTCTTTTTAGGAAATCTATTGAAAGAAGGAAGGCTATAAAACTTGCTAATGATCTTGGTTTTAAGGTAGTTAGGGAACTTAATTACCTCGGAGTAAAGTTGGCATTAAGAAGATTAGTCCACTCGGATTTCCAAAATCGGTTAGAGAAGGCTGCTACCAGAATTAAGAATTGGAATAATAGGTTTATTTCTCTCCAAGGAAAGCTTCTGCTTATTAAGTCTTCACTACTTTCTCTACACACTTTCTTATCTACACATTCTCTTGTTCCAAAGGGAGTCTTGAAATATTTGGACAGGATGTGTAGGGAATTTCTTTGGCAAAAAGATGATAGCCATAAGGGTCTACATTATATTGCTTGGGAGATGATTTGTAGGTTTAAAAAGATTGGAGGTCAAGGTGTGCATTCAGTTGCAGATGCTACAGGCCAGTTGAGAGCTAAGTTTGCTTGGAATTTCGTATCAAATTGTCTATCTCTCCTTAATAGGAACATGAAGGCCAAATATGTAGATAATATTTGGAACTCTCAAGTAAGAAGTTATGACTCTCTGCCTAGGAAGATTTTAAAGAATGGTGCTTTGTTTCTGAAAGAAATAGTAAGATGGAAGGTATCGGATGGTATTAGTATAAATACCTTTAAAGATACGTGGATTTTAGATAAATGTATTGATTGCTGGCCCACATTTACTGCTATCTCAGATGTAACAAGTTCGAAGCTTTCAAACTTTATAAGTACTGGGAGATGGGATAAGGAAAAATTGCACTTGGTGTTTGGTCCTGAATTAGTGAAGGTTATTGCAGCTATTCCAATACATTCATATTTACAAGGGGATCAATTGGAGCTAAATTTTAAATTCTCTGGTAGATCCTTAGCAGCTTTGGTTTCAAAAAAACTGCTTGGTAATAATGCTGAAAATGTGAATTGGGAATGGAGGAAAAAGCTGAAATTACTACCACAGGTTGATATTTTCTGGTGGAGGCTGGTTCATAAAGCTATTCCTACAAATGCATTCATGATGTATAGAAGACTTCAAGATTTCAACGGGTGTCTGAGGGGTTGCAAAGCAGCTGAAGATTTGGAACACATTGCTGTTACTTGTGTGTATCTTGTTTAGGTCTTATTAATGCTTAATAAATGGGGATTTCAGGTCCCTATGTTTGCTGACCTGGAAGAATGCAATCGAATGTTGCTATTGTTCTCTAATTCTAATCCTTTTATAGGAAACTTGTACTGTTCGGCTGTGTTTCTCTCATGGAAAAGCATGAACAAACTTAAGCATGGTGAGAGGGATGATAGTATTGTTGTAACAGCTGCAAATGCAGTAAGCTTTGCTGTTGCCTCGTTTCACTCGGATCACTGGGATGTCAATCAGCCGAAGCAACTGTCTAATTTATTTTGGCATCCTCCACCACCTGAGTGGATCAAGCTTAATGTTGATGCTTCATTGAAGAGCTCTTATAAGGGTGGAGTTGGTGGAGTTTTAAGAGATTGTAAAGGAAGGTTATTGTTTGCTTTTGGCTTTTTATCTTTACACTGGGACCACTCGGACTTGGAGTACAAATCAATTCTCTCATTGAAAAATGTTTTGCAAGAGTGGATGTTTGAATTGAAAGGCATTATAATTGAGGGAGACATGTTAATGTTATGAAGCATATCCAAAGTATGGTGAATAACGATGGACCGAAGACTTCTTTAATCAAAACAAAAGATTTGTATTTTCTTAGAGACTTTAGTCAAATCATCTTTCAATTTGTGAATAGGAACTACAATAAGTTGGCTAATTGTTGTGCCAACTATGCATATTTCTTTGATTTTTTCTGGGATAGGTTAGATTGTAATAATATTCCTCCTTACTTTGTTTCTCTGTTAAAGGAGAAAAGTGATAGGATTTCTATCACTTAGGATTTTTTCTTATTATCAATAAAATTGCTCTTGGCATTTCTTCAAAAAAAAAGCCTAGATCCTCTAGAATTATCTGATTCATCAAAAATAACATGAGTGGTCTCCTCAACTACCAATGTCCTTCTATTAAAAACTCTATAGGATTTTCCAACACTTAAATATCCTTGAAAAATTCCTTCATCAGATTTTGGATCAAATTTTCCTAAGAGAGTTTTTCCATTACTATGTATGAACACTTTTCATCCCAAAACATATAAGTCTGAGAGGTCGGGAATTCTACCTTTAAGGAGTTCATAGGGTGTCTTATTTAATTTTGATCTACTGTACACCCTATTCAATACATAGCATGCTGTACTAATTGCTTCAGCCAAAAAATTATATGAAAGCTCACATACCTCCTCTTGATCAGAATGATTAAGATGGTTATCTGTCATTAAGCACAGGTTGGTTACCTCCTCTTCTGCTTCTATTTTAGAAGAGTCCTTTGATTGCCCTTTTTAAACTTAGATTTTTCTTCACCCTTCTCCTTGATTGGGTAAGTTTTCAGATTTAGGCAATCCGGCTTTAAGTGCCTTGACATCCTACATTCAAAACATATAACATCAATAGAAGCCTTAGAATTTTTATTAGCTTTACCTTTATTCCATTGCTGAAGATGCTTTTTCTTTTTCTTTAGAAATCATTTAAATTGCCTTATCATTAGTGAAATGTCATCATCATTATCAGGTGCAAAATTATCACTATCAAAATCTTTAGCCTTTAGGGCTACAGCTTTCTCCTTTCTCTTTTCACCTGCATCAAGCTATCTTTAACTCCTTGCTCGTAGGTAATGAGTGATCGAAGTAAGTTATCAATGGAGTAAATATTCAAATCCGTAGATTCAGTAATATCTATAATTTTTGCATCATAGGAAGTAGGTAAACAATGCAAGATCTTGTAACTATTTCATAGTTAGTAAGTTCTCTTTCTAAGGCATGCAAGGAAGTAATAATCTCAGTGAGCATAGTATACATTTTAGAAATTGATTCACTAGGTTTCATGCGAAAGAGTTCATAATCTTGGAGTAGAATATTCAACCTAGATTATTTTACTTTATTAGCTTCTTCATAAGTTATGTAGAGTTTGTCCCAAATCTTGTTACCAGTAGTGTAAGTAGAAACACGCATGTAATCTTCATATTTTAAAGCACAGAAAAAATAGTTTAAATATTTTGCATTCAGTTGGGCTAAATCTCTATCTTTTATGTTCTATTCAGAAAAAAAAAGTTCAATTTTAATGCCATTAGCCAAGCATGAACGTGCAGATTATCCTTCCTGAACTAACATCCACATGTGATAATCTATAGATTGCAAAAGGTTGACAGGCAAATTTTCTAAAAATTAAAAGGAATATTATCAAATAGAGGTAGTCGTGTGATTGAATATCCTTCTATAGTATTATGATTTCCAAAGTTAGCCATTGAACTTTTTCTAGAAGTTTTCTAAAACTTAATTTATGAATCTCGCGCTGATACCACTTGAAAGTTTGTGAAGGTTGTTAGACCTTTAGGAATAAGCCTGAGGCTGACAAAGAAGGAGGGTGAACTAGTTATTTTAAAAATTATTTAAAGCAAAAAAGAAAAGTCTTTTTATCTTTTAGAATATATAAAAAAATAAATAAATTTATCCCACAATGTAAAAGCAGATTATGTTTACAATCATCATAAATTTTAGCCACACTAAAATCACAAATGAGTACGAAAATTAAAATGCGAAAAAGTAAAAGAACTAACACACTAGATTTTATATTGGTTTGGTTAAATTTGACCTATGTTTACTCACTAGAGGCCTCCTCCAAGTATTGCACTAAACCTTTTAGTGTCTCTCCTTTAGCCCCCACAGCTAAGCGGAGAAGCCCTTATAAAAATATCTTCCATCGGCATGGTGAGGCAGAGTGCCCTGAATCATTTTCACCTTCTCGGTAAAGACAGAGAACATGATGAAAGTTTGTGAGGGTTGTGAAACCCTAAAGAATTAGCCCTGAGGCTAACCAAGAGGGGGTGAATTGGATATTTAAAAACTTTTTTAAACAAAAAGAAAAATCCCCCTTTTTAAAGCTTTTTCAAACATCCAAAAACTGATAATTTTATCTCTCAATATTGAAGCAAAGTAATTTAACAAAAATAAAAAATAATAGATTTTTAACCATATAATTAACATAAAAATAAATGCAAAAAATAAAGTATGGAAAAATAAAACTAAGAACAAACACACCAGAGATTTATAGTGGTTCCGTCAACCTGACCCACGTCCACTCCTCAAAATCACCCACTCTAGGTATTACACTAAATCTTTAGTGACTCTTCTTTAGCCCCCATAGCTAGGTGGAGAAGCACTTACAAAATCTCTTCCACCAACCCGGTGTGGTAGAGGACCATAATCCTTTCATAAGTAGAGAACCTCGAATCCCTTTCACCTTTTCCGGTGCGGCGTAGTAGTCGGCTCCTTTGACACCAATGAGTTTTCTTCTTCCCAAAACTTTCCTCAAGATAAACCTTGATGATGATGGTACTAAGGTACAATCTTACTAAAGCAACTGTGTGAAACCCCATCAATACTCCCTTGAAACCCCCTCCAAGGATCTTCTCCCTCTCAAACTCCACCCTTTCCTCTCTCCCTTTCAAGGCACTCTCTTCAAGTTTTCTCCAGAATAAAAATGACTTAATGCATGCCAAAAGACACTTACAATGTCTTTGGAGCAAGCTTAAATAGAGGGCTTTAAAAAATCCTAAAAATTTAATTCTTGCAGCAAAGATTATACTGTACGATCTAACGATCATCCAATACGATTAGTTCAATCAACCTGTAATTCATCCAGGATGAATCCTAGGATGACAAAAAATGTCTTTGTTGATCATACAGTACGATCGCATGATCATCCAGTATGATCATAATATCAAAATTAAGTAGATTTGATTGACTAATCATAGGATTAATTTAGGCATAATTTTCATAGATCATCCAGTACAATGAATATCGTCCTGAACGATTAAAACAAAATTTGAATCTTAAAATCTTACCTAAATTATGACTGGCGGCAATTTTTCTTGGTCGAAATGGATCATCCTGGATGTTCTAAATCATCCAGTATGATTAGTTCAATGAGCTGATCGTACATTATGATATAAATCGTACAGTATGATTAGTTCAAAAATTAAACTTCTAATTTTGACTCAATCTCACTCCCCCTAAGTGTCTGTGTATGTATGGTCTCCAAGCTAACATACACCCTTGTAGGACTTTACTCAAGAAATCAAAAATATATCAATGAGTATTACAAAAATCTTCATAGTAACCTATTCTACCCAATATTGAGCATTGAATCTTCATTATATGGTGTATGGTGTTCCTGAAATATTAGTATACACACAAACAAATATACATTGCAAATACTAAGAGACATAATGGTGTAAGCCATAATATTTGTTATCATCAAAAATATAAACTCATGAGCTCGAGTCACAATAATCTCCCCCTTTTTTATAATGGTAAACATTACAGGTTGGATTTACAAAATAAAAATATTTTCTCCTAATCTCCCCCTTATTAAGAGAATTCTATTAAAAATAGGGGAAAACATAAAAGGCCCTCTCTTTTTTTTAAAATTTTTTAAATAAGATAAATAAAACCAATGATAGATTAATGCGAACATATGATGAATAAATGCAAATACAAGATGAACATATATAACTAAACCATAAATATAACCATCAAAATACATTCTCCCCCTTTAACATTATCAAAAGAAGAGAACCACAGGGAAAATAAAACAATACAAAAATAATACACAAAAGATAATACGGTCCCTAATCTGGTGGAGGTGGTAGTGATGGTGATGCTTTAGAAGAATCAATTTTCTGCAAATTATATTGAAATGAGAAAGTTACCACTTGATTCTACTAAAAAACTTAGTAAGAAATATATTGACTTTACCTTTGTTATTCCAACTCAAGCTCCCTACAGGTAAAAGTCAATTTAAATAAAAATCTAATTCAAGAAAAAAATTTGAGACGGAAATATAATTATTTTCAATCTCCTTACATGAAATATATCTAATGGAATATCAATGCAAAAATGGTGAGTCAGGAATCATGATTTTCAAACTCAAGTAAAGTCGATATCAATTGGCACATGGATTCTTCAAAGATTTAAAGATTAATAAGAAGCTAACTCATTGTGGACTCATTTTATGCCTCTTTTTTATATTTTGGTGCACTTTGTGTATCTTTTGTATTTTAATACACTTTGTGCATCTTTCTATTTTGGCGTACATTATGCATCTTTTCAGCTTTTGGGCTCATTTTGTGCCTCTTTTCTTTTTACAAACTTGCTTTCTTTCTACATCTTTAAATACTCTTAATTATGAGATTATCTTTAAAATATGAGAGAAGAAGATCTCACTCTCTTATATAAGTAAGAGTAAACCACAAAGCAAAATATGATCCATATAATATGTCCAAAAAAAACTTGATTAAGAAAATACAAAATAGATTCATCAACTTGCAAAAGATCCCTATGAGATAGAAAAATGTAGGAAGATGAAAAAAGTTTAATTTCTAAATCCAATTTTTAATTTGATACAGATTTTGATTCAAAAGAGAAATAGTCCCATTAAAGAAGTGAGATTAAAGTTTAGAGAAGTCAACCATCACTTAAAATTTTAGTAAAAAGGAGGTAAATTTTCATTTTTTTTTAATGTGAAAAGTAATTTGATTCTCTTATGCACATATGAAAACAAATGTGATTTGTGTGTGCTAATCAAAGAAACTACACAAAAATATATAAAACAATAAATGATAAAAAACATAAACATTCTAAAAAAAAACACAAAGAAAAGCACAGAAAATAAACACATTCACAAAAAAACATACACGCGCACATTAATAACAAAAATAAAACTTTATACATCATTATATTGCTCCTGATCTGATGATTCAGAAGCTAGATCTGCCTAGGACATTTTTTCCTTTTATAATTTGCCTTAATTACAATTGGCTTATTTTTACCCTTTTTCTTTACAGGAAGAGTTTTTAAATTAGGGCACTCATTTTTCATATGTCTGGATTTCCTACATCCAAAGCAAATAATGTCAGAGGAAATCTTAATATTCTTACCATTTTTATCTTTATTCTACTTTTGTTGATGCTTATGCTTTTGCTTTAATAGACTTTATGATTGCTTGTTATTGATGATAACTCTTCACTTCCATCATCAATTAAGCCACTTTTATATATGTCTTCAGCTTTTAGCACTCTAGTTTCACCTGCATCCAAAATCTTTTGACCCAAACTTTGCTCGTAGGTAATAAGTGAGCCAATTAAATTATTAATAGAATATTCATTTAAATTTTTTGATTCATAAATAGCAATGACTTTGGCATCAAACTTATCAAGTAGACAACGTAGAATTTTATTGACCTTTTAAAGTTTGAAAATTCTTTATCTAAAGTATGTAATAATGTTACAATTTGAGTAAACCTAGTATACATGTCTAGGATAGTCTCATAAGATTTCATGAAAAACATTTCATAATCATGCATTAAAATATTCAATTTTAATTGTTTAACTTCACTAGTACCTTCGTATGTAATGTATAGTTTATCCCAAATTTTCTTGCCAATAGTACATATAAAGATTCTCATGTAATCTTCAAAATTTAAAGCACAAAAAAATAATTCAAGCATTTAGCATTCAATTGAGCATTGATTTGTTCTATTCTACACCATTTAGTAAAAGTAATATCAGTTTTGACTTCATCTATAACACATGATGGTATAGAATAACCAATTTGAATCATATGCCATATTCGATAATCAATTGATTATAAGAAAGTAGACAAGCAAATTTTCTAAAAATTAAAAGAAATATTTTCAAATAAAGGTGGTCGTGTGATTGAATATCCTTCCGTAATTTTACAAATTCCAAAGTTAGCCATTGATCATTTTTTAAAAGTTTTTCTAAAACTTAGTTTTTGAATCCCGCTTTGATAACACTTGAAACTTCGTCAGGGTTGTGAAACCCTAAAGAATTAGTCCTGAGGCTAACCAAGAGGGGGGTGAATTAGATATTTAAAAACTTCTTTAAACCAAAAAAATCCCCCTTTTAAAGCTTTTTCAAACATCTAAAAACTGATAATTTTATCTCTCGATGCGGAAGCACAGTAATTTTATAAAAAAAAATTAGAGATTTTCAACCATATAATTAACACAAAAATAAATGTGAAAAATAAAGTGAGAAAAAATAAATCCAAGAACAAATACACCTGAGATTTATAGTGGTTCGATTAACCTGACCTACATCCACTCCCCAGAGTTAACCACTCTAGGTATTGCACTAAACCTTTATTGACTCTCCTTTAGCCCCCACAGCTAAACACTTAAACCATTACAAAATCTCTTCCACTAACCTGGTGTGGTAGAGGACCGTAATCCTTTCACAGGTAGAGAACCTCAAATATCTTTTACCTTTCCAAGTACGGTGGAGTAGCCGAGTCCTTTGACACCAAAGAGATCTTTTTCTTCCCAAAACTTCCCTCAAGGCAAACCTAAATAATGATGGTACTAAGGTGCAAGCTTACCAGAGCAACCATATAAAACCCCATCTACGTTCCCTTAATACCCCCTCCAAAGATCTTCTCCCTCTCAAACTCCACCCTTTCCTCTCTCCCTTTTAAGGCTCTCTCTTCAAGTTTTCTCCAAAAGAAAAATGACTCAATGCATGTCAAAAGACACTTACAAAGTCTTTGGAGAAAGCTTAAATTGAGGGCTTTAAAAACCCCTAAAAGTTTAATTTTGGCGGCAAAGATCATACTGTACGATCTCATGATCATCCAATACGATTAGTTAAATCAACCTGTAGTTCGTCCAGGATGAATCCTGGGATGACCAAAAAATATCTCTATTGATTATATAGTACGATCACATGATCGTCTAGTACAAATAGAATATCAAAATTAAGTAGATTTGATTGACTAATCATAAGATTAATTTAGGAATGATTTTTATAGATCATCCAGTACGATGTATATCATCCTAGACAATTAGAATAAAAATTGAATCTTAAAATCTTGCTTAAATTATAATTGACGATATTTTTTTTGATCAAAATGGATCGTCCTGGATGTTCTAAATAGTCCAGTATGATTAGTTTAATGAGCTGTTCATATAGTATGATATAAATCATACAGTACAATTAGATCAAAATTTAAACTTCTAGTTTTGACTCAATCTCACTCCCCCTGAGTGTGTGTGTATGGTCACCAAGCTAGCATACACCCTTAGAAGACCTAACTCAAGAAATTAAAAATATACCAATGAATATTACAAAATCTTTACAGTAACCTATTTTACCCAATCTTGAGCATTAAATCTTTATTATATGGTGCATGGTATTCCTGAAATATTAGTATACACACAAATAAATATACATGGAAAATACTAGGAGACATAATGGTGTAAGCCACAATATCTGTTATCATCAAAAATATAAACTCGTGAGCTCAGGTCGTAACACCTGAATCCTTTTACTCCCTTCTGGGGTAGGCAGATAACCTGATTCCTTTTACTCCCTCCTGGAGTAGGCAAAGAACCTAAATCCTTTTTCTGCCTCCTAGAGTTGGCAGAGAACCAGAATCTGATGCTGAAGAGTGTCTCCCTAGAGCCACCAATGAATCAGGAAAGCAGCTTGAAGAAGACAATGGAAACCTTCCTTGGAGTAACCTTTGTGAATCCCTCACAACTCTCCCTTACAAGAATCTCTCCCTTTCTTCTCTCCAAAGCTCTCTCTCTCTCTCTTCCTCCTCTAAGCTCTCTCTCAAAACAAGTTAACAGCAAAAGATCTCTCACAAGATAATGTAAGAGCTTAATAGAGAGCCTCCAAAAGAAGCCCTAATTTTTAATTTATAGTTAAAGATAGTCAAGTACGATCTTTAGATCGTCCTGTACAATTAGTATAAAATAGTCCTTTCAGACAATATGATTCACATTATCATATATGATCAGTTCAAGTATTTGTTCTGATCATCCTGTATGATTCTACGATCTTACTTTATGATTAGTTCAAGATACTGTACTAATCACCCAATATGACAGGCGATGATGGGTAATGATTTAAATGTCCCAAAAAACTCTTAGGTCATCATGTATGATCTCCCTATACGATTAGAAGAAAAATATTGGTTTTCATCTTGGATGATGCGGGACGATCAAGTATGGTCCCATATATATCTCGGGTTGTCTAGTACGATCGTCACCAATCATCCTGCATGATCTAATCAAAAAATTCTATCATAATTAGTCCCCTAATCATAGGATCAATTTAGGCATGATTATCATAAATCTTCCAGTATGATTCACATCGTCTTGTACAATTAGAACAAATTTGAATATTAAAATATTATCTAAATTATGATTAGCTGCTATTTTTCATAATCTTAATTGATCATCCTACATGATATGAATCATTTAGTATGATTAGTTTAATCACTCTTAATTAATAGAGTTGCCCTAATTAGGATATTTATTTTAACTAATTGTCCAATACGATATGAATCATATTGTATGATTAGTTCAAAAACTAAAAAACTATATAACTTACCAACTCACTCCCTCGAGTGTGTGTGTGCAAGGTTACTCAGCCTAATATCCACCAGATATATATTTTGACTAAAGAAAGGTAAAAATACACTGAAATTGAAATTATAGATAGACTTAACCCTAGTCTACCCAATCTTGAGCTGATTAGTATTACCAGTAAACTTATGGAACTGAAATGTTAGTGAGCAGGGCAACAAAATAGATATGAAATAATAATAGTGATAAGAAAACAATAATATTTGTTATCATCAAAATTATAGTACTTGAGATCAGATTTACAACATAGATGCCCTATAGATGAAAGAAAGCATAGTGTATAAGATCACTATATTATTAAAGTTTAAAGATCTACCAATCCAATGTGTTAGTGTCTTCCTAAAAAGAATTGTGCAAAATACATAAGGTATAAAGGCCTAAATTCATTTATTCTTAATTATTTATCAAATTTAATTGATTAGAACAAATTTTTAATCAATAAAATTATCAAATTAATTTAGTTTAAATGAATTAAAATTTAATTGAAAATTTCAAACTTTTATTGAATTATTTAGACTTTTAATTAATAATTAAATTTTTAATTAATTATTGAATAAATTTTAATGAATCATAAATAAAAATATTCAAAAATTCTATTCAAATTTGAATTATTAATCTTAAATTTTATTTAAACTCTTATGTATTTTTGATTTTTTTAATTAAATTTAATTAATTAAAAATAAATTATTTAATTAACAAATTAAAATTAAATTTTAATTGAAAATTTTTTAAATTAAAGTTATAATTCTTTGATTTTATTTTTATTTTTAATGAATTTATTTAAATAGTTTTTAATTAAGGGTAATTAATTATTGATTAATTTTAAATGAAAGTTAATTTTGAATTTTAGTTTTTTATTATTATATGATAGATTTAAGTTTGAATGAAGTTGGATTTGTATTTTTATGAATTGTATTTGATTTATTGGAAATTATTGAATTTTAATGCTTTATGAAGGGTTGAATTAAATTAATCATTGTTTGAAGGTTGACTAGGTCAAATCATGGTGAATTTAAATCATAGGATGTAATGTCACTAAATTTTCTATATTTGATATTTTATCCACAAACGATATGTATTTGTATACCTAAAATTGCCTAAGTTATCTAAACACATTCCTAATTATTATCCTTAAGTTTCACTAAAGTTGAATGGATTATAATCAATGTTACTAACCCTCAAAAATGCATAAACAATCAAAGCATAACAATCATGGTATGCTAAATCTATAGAAATTAAAAATTGATGAATTTCACAAGATTCAATTCAAATCATGAACTATATGTTTGGAAATTCATTTATAATTACGTTTGATTTAAAATAATCATGGTAATATTAGAAAAGATGCATTACGTCACTAAATTCATGCCATTTAAATTTGAGCTTAATTTATTCATTATTTGGAAAATAATATAAGTGAACTTATCCTTTACCTAATAACTATATTAATTCAAATTTATTTTTAAATGATAGGAAATAAAATTTTGAAAAAAATGATACCAAATTTGATTACGAATTGAAGTTTTTACAATCATTTAAAGTTTAAAACAATTTTTTATTATTTAAAATAGTTTTTATATTAATAATCAATTGGTGGTGCATTAAATGCACTTGATTGCTCCACCAACATTCATTAACAATTAATGAAACTAGAACGAAATTGATGGTTTACATGAGTCGTTGGATTCAATTCATACGGTTTAATAAACCACGTTAGCAAAGCGCTAGGGTCATCTGATCAAGCATGGAGATAAAACAGATAGTCCAGATTGAATCTTATGATTTCAATACTCAAATGATTGAACTGCGGTATATGTGGCCCTGACGAAGAAATTATTTTCCATATAGCGGCCTACGACTAGGCCGTATGGGCAACAATAACTAGTTGACTATATTCGCTAATCCAAAATAACAATCATATGGATCATTGGATCATGTATGGAGTGGTGGGAAAATTTATATCACCACGCAGATTTTGTATTTTCCTATTTTGTAATCGAATACTGCATTAAGAATAAAGTACAATCTCAGGAGACTAACACAATATTCTATAATGGATTCAATATCAAAATAGGGTTTTAAAAAATAATATTTCTATAGTCAAATACAATTCTATGAATAACATATCACCTCGACAGATGAACATGGAATTCTGTAGAATATGTTTAAAAATAGAAATATAGTTTTGAAAAGTTCATCCATTCCTTTATTTAGGTGTAATAAAGAGAATATTATATCATCTAAAAAGATGAACATAATCATTCTTCAAAAAACACCCAAAAGAAGGAATGGGTTTTACAAAAGTCATCATTTCTAAAATTGAATATAACAAATAGAATATTATATTATCTGAAAAGATAATAATAATATTCTACATATATATTTAAAATTAGAAATGAGGTTTTTAAATATGTCTGCGTTCCCAAAGATTTTTCCCTTATTTTATAAGAATAAAATAAGGTTTATTTTAATCCGGGGTTCTCAAATCCTATAGGGGCAAGCCCCTATAGTTAATTACATCCTATGAGGGGTAATCCTAAGAAAACTCTCGATTAAAGCAGTGATTTCTTATCCTTCGATTATAAAGTGGAGGACAAGGAAAGAAGTAGAAATTTTTAGGAGAAAACTCAACATTGAATAGTTATTAACGAGTCAAAGGAAGAAAAGTAGGAGGTGCCGGATTCTGAGAAGCTCAGAGGCAACCTCAGTCTACCCTATGTTGGGCTTTACATTTTAAGAGAGAAATTTCATATTTAAGTTGACATTTTATTAGAAATTTGGGATCATATTTCTAGAGAGTGAGGACTTAAGATTTAAAAATCTACCTCAGAACCTTAATCTAATTTGGGTACTACAAAGTAGTGACCCGAACCTAGCTAATGCAGTGCAAATCTGGACTTACCCCGGCCTGGATTGGGAGCCAACTAACCACCTAGGCACTTTAAAACCATGTGTCCAGTCTCTTTATGAAAGATGGGTAGGGACGTTACTTAAGTTTTGAGGAATCAGGGCCAAAATCTAAGACAGATCCTAATTGGCCCCTATACTTATGTGGGGTAAATGATGCCTGAAAATAAAATGCAATTAAAATTTTAAACTCTTTTAATTTGTATCTAATGCAATGCATGCTAATTGACTCGAATGCATAAAATGATTTATGAAGCAGTTTTAAAATCAGGCTTAGAAAATAGATTTTTCCCTATAGATTGCATAACATCCCCTTGACAGAACTGCACCCTAATAGGTTAGGTAGTCTGCCAGAACCCGCAGGCGGGGAGGTGTCTAATAAGGAAGAGAAAGTAATAATATGCTTATGCTGACTCTCGGGGGTCCCGAGTTTACTTCTTAGATCATTAGAGTTACTATGTGAGTCTAAAAATTTTATTTAAATTTCAAGTAGAAAATATTTTATCGTGGTCCTTACTAAAAAAGCACTCCGGTTGTATCCAGGCTAAAATAAAATACGGCATGCAAGAGTCCTAAAAAAAGCTACTGCACAAACATTATAAACACTCAAATTAAATTATCTAAAAAAATAATGTCTAATGTCCAGTTTATTTATAACCCAGGGTCTGCTAAAAAGTGAAGTGGCTGGGTACCACTGACAACAAACCCGAATTCTACTCCTAAGACTGACGCAAGTGATTTCAAAATGGGATATACTTTTCTTCTTATCTTCATTTCTTCATCTTCTTTTCCTTTGTCTTTTTTCCATTACGAGCTCCTTAGATCCGTCAGGCCTGGATATCCAATTGAAAAGAAACTCATCCCCAAAAGGGTATTTCTTTTCTCTTTGAATATTAGAACCACCCTAACTTGGCTTTCCAAATAGAAGAGAATACTCTCCTAAAGGACATTCTCTTCTCTTTGGATTCCGAGTTGGGTGTCATATCCCACTTTTAAATCACTTTCATAACACTTGACTTTAACAAATTATATTTACATTACATTACATCCTAGAAACAAGAAGAAAATCTAAACTGCCTGCAGGGTTATCCTAAACATTTATAATAAAATCATTCCCACATAGTTATATATTTGTATTTAAATTAAATTCACCAGCCACACTTGTCCATGCTCTTTTAATTTTAAGGGGGCTTAGAATTTTCTGAAGCACCTGCAGAAAATTTATGTCAATTTAAATCTTTAATTTGCCCCCTTTAATTAAGCCCAACACTAGCATGACCACCTGTATAAGATTTTGTGAGCATCCAGATCGTTCCTAACCTAGGGGTAATCTATCACCCATCATATCATATCACAGAGAGCAGTAAAAGTAAATAAACACTCACATCAATCATTTTTATAGCCAGCATGCAATGAAAACCACAAGAAAGCACGTCACACAGTAGTAAGAAAGTAAACACGGGACTAACCTAAAGCTAAAGTCGGTTATCCTAGCAAACAAATCTAAGTGTGTGTGGTAGGTCGTGTGGTTTGGATATATCCTAGATCAGTTATTGATTGAAGTTTTCTAGTTGATTGAATTTAGTTTGTTGAAAGGTCAGAGGGGGCTTTTATGTTCAGATTTAAGTTTTAGTGTCTTTATTGTTTTGAAGTTTGTTTTAGATTGAATTTTGATTATTAATGTTGATTAATATGATTGGTTCCTTAGTGTATTTGAATTAACTTTTTTTTATTAAGATTATTTAATTAATGATTTATTGAAAATTTTTTTATGATTTATTAAATGTTTTAATGTTTTGTTAATTTTAAATCATTTATTGAAATTTTAATTGACTTATTCAAGTGTTAATGTTTTATTAAAATTTTAATAATTTTATTTAATTTGTTAATGATTTATTAGATTGTTGATGATTTATTGAAGTTTGAAAACTTTTTTTTAGTTATTATTTGATTTTGAGAATATTAACATATTAATTAGATTCAATTTTATTTTTATGTTCAAATTTAATCTCTTAGTGGTTATGTGTGTTAATTATGACTTAGTTATTAACAGTTATATAATTTCATGTATTTTTATCTGAGTTATTATTAGTGTGTTTAAAATTTTTGTTAATGGATTATTTTAAATTTAATTAGCCTAATTAAAATTATATTAATAACAAACACTAAGCCTGAGTGGGATGTCACTAGGTTTTCTATGTTCTGTGCCTTTATTTTAAAGTGTGCATGCAACCTAAGTCTAAATTTTCTAAGACTCAGTCCTTAATTTTTGTCCTTAAATGTCACTAAAGTTGTATGGAATGAAAAAGATTGTTATCACTAACCCTTAGGACATTACGCACGTGTACAGAGGTTCAAGCATCTAATAATAAAAATAAAATAATCCTAATAAAATTGAAGTTGCTACAGGGACCTAAAGGGGAGGAGTTCGCACAAATCACACCAATGGCCTCCTAGGGGCTTTCTAAGTTTTAAGAAAACTTACAACACCGGGGGCTATGACCCGGTGGTTCCGCCCATAGCACCTCTACCCGGTTGGATAGAGGCGACTGATGCCATTGGTACATTTCCTTTAGTTCACTTGATCGATATCATTCCTCGCAGTTCATGGAGATAAAAATAATAATAATAAAATAAAATAAAATAGGGAATTATAAGCACATTTAATAATTTTTATTGAAATAATTGAAATTTACTAAAAAAATAAGACGTACCTTTCTTCGGGCTTGAAGACCGGCGCAAGCTGTCTACCTTTTAAATTGTTCCCTTTTGAAAGCATATTATTTATTTTTTCAACATTCACCTCGAGGCACAAGAAAGGGGGAAGAAGAAGGAGAAAGAGAGCTTTTACTTTCTTTAATACTTCTAAAAAATACCCAACTAACACACTTTCCAACACCCACACCTTTCACCTTTCCAAAATTATACAATTCTCTTTTCAAAGCATTTCACCTTTCCCACAGAAACACTTTTCAAACACTTCTCTTTTCAATGCAAACACTTTCACTTTTCGCAAAACATTCACTTTCCCACTTTCACTTTTCAAACTTAAACCCAAAACTCATTCCACTTTTCCAAAATTCTCCACCTCACCTTTCAAAATCACTCATATATACCTTACTTCTCACATACACAACTCCACTTTTCCAAAATACACTTTCACTTTTTAAAACAATCCTCAAGTTGCACTTTTAAAACAACCATATTTCTACCATTCTTAATGTTCCAACATGCACCTTCCTTTCAGCACAAGCCCTTTTCAAACATTTCATTTTCCCACACAAATACTTTTCAAAATACTTCTCTTTTCAATACACTTTCCAAAACAATTTTTCTTTCAACACCAACCCTTGAACCTTTCACCAAGCACACATTACTCCACTTCACTTTTCACACAATCACCTTTCAAAACATGCGCTTTTCACTTTCCAAAACTTCCCAAAAGATATACATTTTTACTTTTCAAGCACACACTCTTCTCACTCTTAATCTTCACACAAAGAGCTCTTTTAAAGTCATACATGTACTTTTCATCTTCTCCAAAAATCTACACATTTTTACACACTACACATTTCACCTTTTCAAAACTACACTTTACATTACTATTCTCATAAACCCTTCACTTTTCAAAACATAGACATGCTACTCCCAAAAACACAAACACTTTTCAAGACATACACACAACCCACTTTCCAAAATTTACATATTTACACTTTTCACCTTTCAATACACACACTTCACTTCTTCCATAAAAAAAAAAATAAATAAATAAATAAATCCTAACTTTCTTCCTTCTAAAGACAACTTGGTTCTAGTCGTGAAAGCAAAGTAAAATTCCAATATTTTCTTTTTTCCCAATTAACCATAAGCCATACAATGATAAAGTGTTACTTTAAACGCATGCTTCAAAATAAGCTCAACTTAAAACTACAAGATATCACTCATAAAAGACAGGCTCATACAAGCCTCATGCCCTTCCAAAAAAAAAAAAAAAACATAGTCTTGAAAATTGACAAGAATACTAAACTCCTTTATCACACTCATAATTCTACAAAGAACATTGCACCCTAGGATAATCAAAACTATTGATTTCTCAAACATAAAGTAATATAAAATAGCAAAAGAAACCAAGTGAAAAAAGCAATGTAACTGTATATTTCCATAAGCACGTTTAACTGAGTCATCTTCATTTTGCACTGATCCACTAACCATATAGAGATAACAGAAAGATGTATTGGAGGAGAGCTAGACATTCAGCCGATCAAGCCCTCCTTTTTTTTAATATATATATATATATTAAGAAAGCAAAGTCGATCATTCGATTGAAATTTGTGAACTGTGTTTAGTTATCATTAAAGCATTTTCTCCCACACTTCAATTAAAAGGTAGAATACCATAGCATGACAAATAAAACCCCATCCATTTATAATCTAAACAAAATCCTCAAGGATAACGATATAAAACTAGATAAGTATCCCTTTCTTGTCTAATATGAACAAAATCTTCTACCTATTTGAATCCACCAAATCATTTAAGAGATCAAATCTCAGAATACAACAACCCACTTTCAAAGAAGGAACCTCCTATATCTCATCTAGATAAACATTCCTCAAAGAAAAGATAATGTGAAATTAACTGAAATAAAATCTAATAAGGAAGAAGAACAGGAATATACTGACACAAAAGAAGAGGAGTTCGGTTATGAGAGAGGTGGCCTAAGGCTGTTCTCCCCACAAACAAGGGAGGCGGAGGCTTTCGTTTAGCTTCCTTTGGTTCGATCGGCCAAGAAAGATGAGAGAGGGGCTGGTTAGGGCTCTTGGTTCAATCTTCTTTGGAGTCAGCTAGGATTAGGGCCAGCGAAATCCCTTCGGCTTCCCTAGAGCAGGATGGGATCGGGGGAGGCTCAGGCTTCTTGTGAACGAACCGAGAGTGGGAGACGGTCTGGGGTTCAGTCCTAAGGCTAGTGAATCAAGGGACGAGGGGAATCTAGACTTGAATCTATCCTTGTGAATGGAGAGAGAGACAGAGCAGGGAGTTTTTGGGCTTTCGTCTGGTCGGATTCCAAACAAGAATGCCAGAGAGAGGGAGGAAACGGAGAACACCTGGGGCGGTTTCCTGGGGGCTTCGTGCGATATGGAGAGGGAGACGGAGAGGAGTTTGTTGTCTGAATTCAGAGTGAATGAAACGAAGAGGAGGGGGATTTCGCGAATAAAAGGGAAGATCATGGGATGGGGGAGGTTTTGGACCGGTCCAACTCCTCTAATGCATGGTTTGGCTCATCCGAATCGTTCCTAAATGTGTTTTATTCAAATTTACTCTTATTCAAATCTACGGCTTGGATTAATCATGATTTATAAATGAATTTAAGAATTGATTTGTAATTTAAAAGCATAAGAATGTTTTAGGGATTAATTTAAAATAAAATTAATGATATACAATAATTATTTTGTATTAATTTTAAAATAATTTTATATTATAAATTTTATTTCATTTATAACAATTTGAATTCAATTAAGCCGAGGCAAACCAATTTGGATTAATAGAGGCTTATGTCCTTACAATAAATTCATATCGAATCAATTTTATTTAGAGTAACATCGACTTAGGCTGAATTAGGAGGTCGAGTATGTGCTACGTCGCCGGGCATCCACCTAAGGGAGGTCCTGTAAGTGACGTCTACACTAGGCTACGAAGACCTAGATGCTATAGATTTAATTCGGGGAAATTGACCTCTAATAATGAGGTCAATAAATGGAACCCCAATAAACATGATAAACTCGCCAAAGTTTATCATGTGTATTAGTGTTGACCGAAACGATCAACTAAATCTTAAATTGAAGTTGAAGATTCAAATGTAGGAATTGAAAATATTTTCTGCTTTGATAGATCATGAAAATGAAAAGTTGATAGAGATTTAAGTTGATCGATTGAAAGATCTGGATTGATTAACTGATTTGAAGGTTGATGATAGCACTGATGGCTTTAGCAAATAATAACTAATGAAATTAGTATTATTTGGTAAAGTCAAAGTAAGAAACAACTGAGTATAGTGATTTGAAAGGGGTTTGATATGGATGAAAGAGATTTGAAAGTGATTTTGATTTTAATATGATTTTGATAAGATTGAAGTCTTCTTTCTATTCTAAGAGAAAGGATGCCACACAGTGGGCACTTACGCCTAACTCAACAAACTAGAGGGTGTCTTCTAAGAAAAGAGAACAACTTATGGAATAAATTGTATCTAATCTTGGAAGGTTTAAACTTTAAGTCTCACTAGGATGGTGCCATGAGGACTTGCTCCAACACTAGTAGATCTAATCCTAAGGAAAGGAAGCACGGGGACTCACACCTATCCTTAAAAGACTAGAGGGTGACTAACTACGATGCGGCCAAAGAGGCTTGATCTTGTAATAAATAGCCAAGGTCTAAGGAAAATAGGAAGCTCGGGGACTCACACCTATTCCTAACAAACCAAATTTGTTTTGAGTTTTCAATGATTAACCTAGCTAGAAAGCACAGGGACTCACATCTAACTAGGGGGAACTAGCCTAAGAACAGGAAGCACGGGAACTCACACCTATTCTTAAAAGACTAAAAGGTTAACTGCACTATGATGGGGCCAAAGAGGCTTGAATCCAACACTAGTCAGTCTAGATCCAAAGAGATAAGAAGCTCGGAGACTCACACCTATCCCTAAGAAATTTAAGGAGAATTTGATTTTCCTTTAGTTCTAATGGCAGGAAGCACGGGGACTTACACCTAATCTCTAAACACTAAAGATGACAAAACTATGAAGGGTCCCAGCAAGCTTCATTCCAATGATAGCTAGCTAAGGTCTAAGAAAATAGGAAGCTCGGGGACTCACACCTATTCCTAACAGACCAAATTTCTTTTGGGTTGTTAATGACTAACCTAGCTAGAAAGCACAGGGACTCACATCTAACTAGGGAAAATTAGCCTAAGGAAAGGAAGCACGAGGACTCACACCTATCCTTAAAAGACTAGAAGCTGACTGAACTATGATGGGGCCCGACAGGCTTAAATCCACCACTAGTTAGTCAAGATCCTAGGAGGTAGGACGCTTAGGGACTCACACCTACTCCTAAAAGGATCCAAATTCTTTTAGGTTTTCAATGACCAACCTAGCTAGAAAGCATGGGGACTCACATCTAACTAAGGGAAACTAGCCAAGGAGATAGTCTACCTAAACCTCTAAGGATTTTGGCAAAAACTATCTAGCCCGATTTAATTCTGATCCTAAGGAAAGGGAGCACGGGGACTCACACCTATCCTTAAAGGATCCAATTTCTTTTAGGTTTTCAACGACCAACCTAGCTAGAAAGCACGGAGACTCACATCTAACTAATGGGAACTAGCCAAGGAGATAGTCTACCTAAACCTCTAAGGATTTTGGCAAAAACTATCTAACCCGATTTAATTCTGATCCTAAGGAAAGGAAGCACTAGGACTCACACCTATCCTTAAAGGATCTAATTTCTTTTAGAATTTCAAATGACTAACCTAGCTAGAAAGCATTGGGACTCTCATCTAACCAGGGGGAACTAGTCAAGCAGATAGTCTACCTAAACCTCTAAGGATTTCAACAAAAACTATCTAACTTGATTTAATTCTGATCCTAAGGAAAGGAAGTACGGGGACTCACACCTATCCTTAAAGGATCCAATTTCTTTTAGGTTTTCAATGACTAGCCTAGCTAGAAAGCACAGGGACTCACATCTAACCCGGGGGAACTAGTCAAGGAGATAGTCTACCGAAACCTCTAAGGATTTCGGCAAAAACTATCTAACCCGATTTAATTCTAATCTTAAGGAAAGGAAGCACGGGGACTCACACCTATCCTTAAATGACTAGAGTATTTCTGAATTTGGTTTGAATTGGATTTGAATTTTGAATATTGATTGAGTTTAATTTGGTTTGAGATTGATTGGAATCCTGACATTAAATGGAATTCTGAATTTGAAAGATTTGATAGTCTTGAAGTTCTTTGAATTGAAAATTTGTTCTCTCTTCCATTATAGATGATCCTTATAACTTACAAATATCTACTGGTGATTATATTTTTATACTGAAGCACCATATATAAAGAAAACAAAAGGATATTTCTAGAATAACATTATAGACATCTCAATCACTTTAGATTTTGTAACATTTTGATTTTCAAAAGAAGTACATAAACTGCTTGGACCTAGGATATGTCACATCCATAAGCTTGAGAATAACGTGTACGCTGGGAAATTTGTAAATTTATTACAAATCTTCATAACAACATCATTACACATAATATTTCTTAAGATATCGCCCATTGATGGTCAATATAGGATGATCACCCTTACAATCCACTTATTGGTAAGATCCTCCTTGGTAGACTTTCTCTACCACAAAAGGACCTTCCCATGTAGGCTCAAATTTACCCCCAAACCTTCCATGAGTCAGGATAGGTCTACGTAAGACCAACACCAGATCTCCTACTCGAAAGGTTCTAGGACGGACCAATTTATCATGTGCTTGAGCCATACGGGATTTATATAACTCGAGGTTCTGTTGAGCCTGCAATCGCTTCTCTTTTAAACCTTCGAGTTCTTCTAATCGAAGTCGGGCATTCTGTTCAGAGGTGATATAATTATTAATTGCAACTCTTAGAGAGGGAAGTTGTACCTCTTAAGGGAGAACAGCCTCAGCCCCGAAGACTAAAGCAAACGGTGTAGATTGAGTTGGAGTTCTACATGTGGTTCGGTAAGCCCACAAAGCCTCACCCAACTTTTCGTGCCACTGTCGCTTATTATCTTCTAAAATTTTCTTTAGAATTCCTACTAACGTCTTATTGAAGGCCTCCGCCAATCCATTCGCCTGTGGGTAATAGCTTGTGGAGTACCTCCAATTAATATTATGAAATTTAGCGAAATTATTCATTTTTGTACTATTGAAAGAAGGACCATTATCGGATATAATTTGATGAGGATTGCCAAATCAATATACAATATGGTCTCAGAAGAATTGGAGCACATTATGAGTTTTAACTTCTCGAAGTGGAACAGCTTCGGCCCATTTTGAGAAGTAGTCTGTTGCTGCTAGAATGAACCGTTGACCTTTAGAAGAGCGAGGATCGATAGGGCCAATGATGTCCATGCCCCAGCTTTCAAAAGGCCATGAAGCAATCATCGGATGCAGAACATTAGGAGGTTGATGTAGAACAACACCATATACTTAACTCTGGTGACAATAATGTGTAATAGACATACAGTCATCAATCATTGAAGGCCAGTAATATCCCAGTCTTTTGATTTTCATCTTCATTTTAGGGCCAGATTGGTAGGCACCACACAATTCGGCATGTACCTCAGTCACGATTCTTTGGGCTTCTTATTTACTGAGACAACATAGCCATAATTGATCGAAAGACCGGCAGTATAAAATGCCATTTATTAGTGTGTAAGAAAGAGCCCTTCTCTTAATTTGATATGCGGCAGATTTCTCTCGAGGGAGTTTGCTTTCTTGCAAATAGTCAATGAAAGGTTGTCTCCAGTCAACCATCTCATCATTAATAGAAAGAACAATCTCACCCTCAGAAGGAAACTTTTTAATGAAGTATTCCATGTCAATAGGAGACAAGATCTTACGACCTTGGACTTCTATAGAAATTGATTCTTTTTCTATACAAGCTAATTCCTTTGCGAGCTTCGCAAGGGAATCCACCATAGAATTTCTTCCACAGGGTATCCTATATAAGGTTACGCTCGGAATCTGCTCAAGAAGTTTCATAGTGTACTGATAGTATGGAAGAAGTTTAGGTTTCAAGACTTTGTAAATACCAGCAACTTAATTGATGATAAGTTGTGAATCTCCAAGGATTTTGATTTCTCTGATTTCCATTGATATCGCTAATTCTAATCCAGTTATTATAGCTTCATATCCGACCTCGTTATTAGTGTAAGGCTCTAATAAATGGTAAGAGTAACGTAACAATCCCTTTTCAGAGGTTATGAAAACCAACCTGATACCGACTTTCCCTGGGATTACCTCCTGAGGTTCCTCAATCTTTTGTGAAGATGTCGCACCATCAAAATATAATTCCCAAGTATTTCCTTCCTGCTCCTCTAAACTCATAATTTGTTCATCAGGGAGATCATCATTCAGAGGGGACTTAGTAGGGATCGGGTGTGCTGCTAAGAAGTCAGCCACAACTTGACCTTTGATAGCACGTAATGGTATAAATATGATATCAAATTGGAGTAGAAACTTTGACCACTTCGCTAAACATCCTGACAACGTTGGACGAGTCATCAGGTATTGGAGTGGATTGACTCTAGAAATGAGATTGATCTTATGAGCTAACATGTAATGCCTTAATTTTTGGGCAGCAAAAATTAAAGCTAAAAAGTGTTTCTCAATAGGCGGATAATTAGCTTCAGTTGGCAGAAGTTGTCTACTTAAGTAGTAAAGTGCGTTCTCTTTTCCTTCCTCATTATTTTGGGCTAACAAGGTGCCAAGAGAACTGTCCAAAGCTACAATGTAAAGTATTAAGGGTTTTCCAGGGATAGGTGCTACCAGAATCGGTGGTGTTAACAAATACTATATTATGCTTTCGAAGGCATTTTAACACTTTTCATCCCAATGAAATCGGGCATCTTTCTTGCACAAAGCAGCAAATGGTTGACACCTACCAGACAAGTTGGAAATGAATCTTCATAGATATGCCAACCTACCTTGAAAGGATCTTAATTGGGTAAGGCTTCTAGGAGGTGGCATATCTAAGATGGCTTTTATTTTGGAAGGATCAATTTCTATGCCTCGGTATCTCACTACGAATCCTAAAAATTTCCTTGAAGTAACTCTGAAAGCACATTTCAAGGGGTTCATCTTTAGATCATAGCGGCACAACCTTTCAAAAATGATTCTCAGATCATGTAGGTGGTCTTCCCTTTGACGACTCTTGACTACCAAATCATCGATATAACATTCCACCTGTTGGTGTATTAGATCATCAAAGATTCGGGTCATAGCTTGCTAGTCGGTTGCACCAGCGTTCTTAAGTCCAAAGGGCATGACTTTGTAACAGAAGAACCCCTATAGGTGTTCTGAAGGCTGTGAATTTTTCATCTTCAGAAGCCATCTTGATTTGGTTATATCCAGATGAACCATCCATAAAAGAGAAAATTACATGCTTAGAGGCGATGTCTACCATGAGATCCGGTATAGGCAATGGAAACTCATCTTTTGGATAAACCTTATTCAGATCCCTATAATAGATGCATACGTGAATTTGACCATTCTTTTTCTTTACTAGGACGATGCTAGCCAACCAAGAGGGATATTTTTCCTCTCGAATAAAGCCTGCATCGATCAGTTTTTTAACTTCAGTCACAACTTGTTTTTCAATTTCTAAGTGCATGCATCGTGGGGCTTGCTTGACAGGGATCATGTCAGGTTGAATTTCAAGTTTATGGACTGCTATTTCTGGAGATAATCTGGGCATTTTATCATAGCTCCAAGCGAAGCAATCCTTAAACTTTGAAAGTAACTTGACTAAGTTAGTTGACTCATCCTCATTCAATAAAGCACTTATGAACGTCGGACGGGGATTTTCTTCATTACCAAGGTTAATTTCTTTCAGTTCATCAATAGTTGATTGGATTTCCTCCTCAAGTTCGGGAGGTGCCTCCTTAACTTGAAAGTCATCCGAATCATCTGAAGTTTCTAGAGAAAATTCATTTAGAATTTCAATGTCCTTCATAAAGAGACGATTAGATCCTAGATTGTTAGTTATCACCAAGCAGTAATCATCATCATCATCAAATGGACAAACAGTACTAAAGCCCAATCCTGCCCTTGACTTTGGTTTATAGTATTCAATATTCCTAAGATTTTCAAAGGACTGAGCTTGACGTTTAGTCCAAGTAGATGAGGTTAGACCTTGCTCAATTAAATTTTTAACACCATAAGGATACCAATCAAAAGAGAGTTCCACTATTTCATTCATTAAAGGATCATCAATGTGTACATCAGTTTCAATATTCTTACTAGAAGAAGGAATAAACTTAGCAGTTTTATAATCATTGCTCAAAGCAGGTGAAACTTTAACTGCCAACCCAGCTATACTATCTTGCGATAGTGGGGTTAGAGCTAAAGTCTTCACATATCCTTTAAGCTTTTCATAGGTAGATAAATCTGAATCATCCTCTATATTTGCCCGAACTTTATCATCGTCACTGTGGTGTTCCAAAGAGATCTCAAATTTTAACCTCTTGTTACTATTTTCAGCCTTAGATACACATGATTCATCCTCTAAGCCAGATTCTAAGTCAATGTGTATCGTAGGGGTTTGCTTTTGTATGATTCCATACGTTGCACTTTCATAGTTTTTCCATCCTCTGCCTCTACCTCGCCCCCATTAGGTAATCCTACCACCTCTTTGTGAGGGAGGAGCAAGATGCCAATGGATGCTATCTTCGAGGCAGGGATATTCTTCATCTCTTTTTTCTTCTTTTTCTTTTTCCTTTTCATTTTTCTTTTCAAGTGCAATTTCACTTTTGGCCGATTCAAGATTTTTGGAAATAGTCGTTTGTTTCTTAGGCAAATAATAGGCGGCATCTTCATAAATTCCTACTTCATGAATCAAGAATGGTTGCAAATCTCCCTTAATACAGTACTCAACTCCATCTCTGATGTATTTAATGCACTGATGTAGGGAGGAAGGAACCATCCTATATTCATGAAGCCAGGGTCTACCTAGAAGAGCATTAAAAGATATTGGAGAGTCTATAATATAAAACTTTGCTTCAGTTTTAAATTCTTTAATCTCCGATAATAGAGTAACTGATCCCAAAGCCCTCTCACCATTTTCGTTAAACCCTCGTAAGATCATTTTGTCTGAACTGAGCTTATGAACGTCTATTCTCAAATAAGCGAGAGTTCTGAGAGTCATAATATTAACTGATGCACCAGGATCAACTAGGATACGTGACAATCTAAAGTTGTCTATGTTTACTGTTATGTATAGTGGATGGTTGTGATCAGCCATCCATAAACATA
Organism: Dendrobium chrysotoxum; assembly: GCA_019925795.1. Lineage (NCBI taxonomy): Eukaryota > Viridiplantae > Streptophyta > Magnoliopsida > Asparagales > Orchidaceae > Dendrobium > Dendrobium chrysotoxum. The sequence continues at coordinate 25,543,052 of CM034300.1, read as the reverse complement.
GATCTTCATCAGAAAAAGAAATTTTAGGAATTCCTTTGGAACAAAGAGCTTCATCATGCTGTGCAGTTGCTAATTGGGCCATGCAAATATCTGGATCTAGCAGAGCTTTGATTAACGCTTCCCTTATTTCTTTGGAAAGCATCAGGGCATCATAAATACTAAGTTTGGAAGGTAGCTTCCTGAGATGAGCTAGGACATTGTAATCGACCTTGGGTATTCCACTCTCAACTGGACCCTGAAGGGGAATACGCTGAGGTGGAAAAAAAGACTCTGGTTCATCAACAACTTACTTTCCTTTATCTTCAGAAGAAGCTTGAGGTGGTAGCAGCTAGCCGCTATAAAGTTTAATTTGCTCTATCTCTTCAGAAGAAGCGATAGGTTGGTTATCTACTTTAACCTCAGCTAACTCTGATTACATTTTTTAAATCTTCAGAATCTGACATCTCTACTTTAATACAGATAGCCGTACCCTGAAAATCAAGAACAGGGGCATCACTATCTGAATAATAGCCAAGAGATTGTCTTAATTCTTCAAAATCAAATTGATCATTAAGAGAATCATTTTCAAATTTATTTTTTAAGTCATCCGCAACATCATTATCAGAAATAGACAAGATATACACAGAATCCTTTTTCATTGATTTAAAATCATCACATGGAACAAAATAAAAGTCATCTAAGATAAGAGGATTGAGGATAACAGTCTCCCCATCCACAAAAAACACAATTATACTAGATACATCACAATCAACACTACTAAAAGAAACAAAATAATCTTTAGTATCCTCCTTCTCTGAGCTATAGGACCCTAGCTGACTTGGGCTTCCTCGAGCTCTAAGGGTAAAGTCATCTCTACATCACCTTCCGAAATTATCAGATCAACTTGGAGGGGCTTCTGAGTTCCTGAAGACTCCTGAAGAGAAGAAATGTAAAGTTTGTTCAACAACTTTTTTGAAGAACGGGATAAAGCTATATTCCAAGTTGAGTCAGAATTTAAAGGAGAAGCAGGAGCAATAGGCTCACCAATCACACACTTAGCTGATCCCTGCCCTGGATCCACTAAGTACTCTTTGGCAATCACTACAGCTCCTGATCTGATGTTTCTATCAAGCCACTCTTTAAAGGTGAAGCAATCTTCAAGTTGATGGCCCAATATTAGGTGATAAGGGTAATAATTTTATTGATCAAACTTACCCACCTCCTCTGACCTTTTGGGTGTAGGTAATTTAAAGTCTAGCTTTTTTAGAAGATTTTTTAATATCCTCTTTAAAGCCTCCTTCTTTAATGGATAAGTTTTGCTAACCATAAAATTAAACCATTCCCTTCTTTCTTTTATTTCTTCTGGGTTAAGGTTATGTCGTGGCTGGTTAAATTATGGCTGAGACTGTGGTGGTGGATACTGTCTCTGATACTGTGGTGATGTATACTGAGGCCTTTGATACTACTGACTATAGAACTGTGAAGGGGGATTTTCTGCCTGGACTATCATTGGTTATTTTCCCTTATCAATAGCTGACATCATCCCAGATTTCTTCTCAAAGACCTTCTGGGGTTTCAGCTTCTTAGGGTCTAAAGTAAACTATTCAGTAAGGAAGGTGAACTACAAAGCTTCTTCTTGTAGGATGGAGGCTTTATTGAGCAGTTTTTCAAATGTCTTGATGGTAAATCCTTTCAAAAGAAAGGCTACCAATCCATGAATGTTCTTAAGCAGAATCTAATCGCAAGTTGCTCCTGCAATTGAGGTTCGCACTTCATGCTCAAATTCCTCCACCTTAGTATATAATCAACCAGCTTCTCCCCAGGCTTCTGTTTCTCTATGACAAGATCTCCAACTATAACGTGATGCTGACTGGCTACAAATCTATTGACAAACATATTTTCTAGCTCTGTAAAATTGTGCACTGAACCATTGGGTAAATTTGCATACCAGTCAAATGCCACCCCTGATAGACTATTAATAAACTACCTGAAGAGTAAAGCATCACTTCCCCCAGCATTGCAATAACTGGCTCGAAGTACGCTATGTGTTGTCTTGGGTTTCTAGTACCATCAAAAATCTTGAATGAGGGGGGGGGGGGCACAAATCCCTTTGGGTAGGGAACTACATCAAACTCCTCTGGGTAGGGTCTACCCTTTGGGGTATACGATGCACTCTGTGACTCCGTTAATGCCTCCCTCACTTGTCTTTCCACCATCTGCTTTAGCTCTTTTGATTGAGAGGCTTTAATCTCTGGATCTAATTGGTGCTCTTCTACAGCCTCAATTATCTATTTCTTTCCTACCACCTAAACAGACTCGGGTTGAGAAGACTTAACCTGTTCTCGTGGTGGTAAAGGACCCTGACATTGGAAGGATGCCATCTTAGCCATCATTTCCTCTATCTTCTTCTCCATACTTGAGATCTGCTCATCTTTTTATTTTAACTATTATACAAGACGTTGAGTTGAGTCTGACGCAAAGCCTTCCTCAACTACAACATCTTGTATTCTAGCATCCTCAGCTTGCTCATCATGAGCTGATCTCCTTGTTTCTACCATAAAGACATCAGCTACTACATCATCTAACATGTCATCTTGATCTAAGTCAAAGTTCAATGCCTCTTCATCCTCTAGATCTTTAATGCTATTTTTTAGTTCACCTAGTATCTCCTCTATAGACCTTCCGAAAACATAGTGGGGATCAACGGGAACATATCTTTCATAGTCCATATGATCTGGAGGGTTAATTTCAAGTTTCTCTTCTACTTTGGGTTCTTCTTCTACCGACTTTTCAGGTGAAGCCACTACAAGAGAAGTAACTTCCTCCTTGGGTCTCCAAATCTTCTTCTCAGCTGATGTTGGAGAGGGTTGGTTTGTTGGCTCCAACCGCCCTACATCCGAATGAGAAGACGAAGAAGGACCCGTAGAGGGGTGCCTATCTATTCGGGGAGAAGAATGGGTATGAGAATAACATTGAATCTTTCCAGGATCCTGTGGCAGTGTAGAAGAAGGGGACAACTAATGACTAACTTTCTGTGGAATAAGCTGAGTACTCTTAGATTTTCTTGACACATCAGTCAAAATAATATTGTCTGTCTTTCTGTGAGATCTCCTTGGTTCCCTAGGGTATCCATCAGTAAGTGCAGAGATTGCAATTGGTTTGAATTTTCTTTTACTATCTCTTGCTCTCGATTGACCCACTACCCGGGTTCCTTTACTCTTTTGACTCGAGGTTTCTTCTTCGATCCTTTCATTGATCATTCTATTCATGTTTCTCAAAAACTCTTCCTTAGTTTAGAAATGGTTATATGAACACTCTTGGACTATTGCTCTTACCATATTCTGAATATGTACCTCTTTATCTTTAATAGGCTCAGTGGCAGACTTTCCAATAGCAGTAGGGGCTGAGCGGGCAATCTTCCTCACATCTTCCTCTCCATCAGCAGCGGAGAGAAGATGGAACCTACTACAACTAAGATGTGGAGAGGTAAGAGGAGCTTGCTCATTCTTACTTGACAATCCTAATTTTTCCATTCTTCTCTTTGTACGACGATTCTTATTTCTCCTTTGAGTTTTAGTCATAATCGTCGACATATTAGAAGAGGAACCCATTTGAAACTGGCTCGGAGCACTGAAAGGAGTAACACTGTCTGCTATGACAACTGATTTAAGTTTTTGATCCTTATTGGGTTGTTCTATTCTAGTAAACACTGAGGGCCTAGGGGCTACAAGGGTAGTTTGAGACCCACATCCTAAAGTGAACTCTAGAACAGGCTTCTGGTTTGTAATTTCAACAGGTGGGACAATAGTGAACTCAGGTCCACTAACAAACAGCTGCAAATCCTCAAATCCTTTTCCAAATTTGATTATACTTCCGTCAGCAAAATGATTGTAGGCCAAGTTCATGTGCCAACAAGGACAAGATTAGTTTACCCGTCATTTTTCCTGAAATTTAAGAAAATTTTTGAATTAGTTTTTGAAAAAATTATTTTAATTGCAAAAGTTTAATTAACCCTACTAAATAATTCAAGTCTTATTTCATTGCATATATATTGAGTTATATAGAAATATAACTGTAATATATAACATTGAGATAAGAATGAATATTATTTAGTGTTTTAATTTCCACTTTAAGAACTTGGACCCAGTGCAAAGTCAAACATCAAGCTACAAAAAAAAATGTAACTACAACGTTCGAGTTAGCACGTAGGGACTTATTTTTTGATTATTTAAACCATAAGGTCGTTAAAAGAACTTTTCGTCGATATTTTGATGGGGGTCCAAAATAAGACCTTTGAAAAAAAAATTTAGATACCAGCCAAATTATCCAAGAATGAAATGAATAAAATAATCGGTGGAAGAATGATAGTTACAACCTATGCGATGCACAAGTGTACTACCGATGTAAGGGTATGAATCACTGCTAAAGATGGAGAGAAGATTGATCCCCAGCGGAGTCGCCAGAAAAACCTTGGTGGGAAAATTTATGTCGCCATACAGATTTTGTGTTTTCCTATTTTGTAATCGAATACTGCATTAAGAATAAAGTACAGTCTCAGGAGACTGACACAATATTCTACAATGGATTCAATATCAAAATAGTATTTTAGAAAATAATATTTCTATAGTCAAACACAATTCCACGGATAACATATCACCTCGAGAGATGAACATGAAATTCTGTAGAATGTGTTTAAAAATAGAAATATAGTTTTAAAAGGTTCATCCATTCCTTAATTTAGGTGTAATAAAGAGAATATTACATCATCTAAAAAGATGAACATAATCATTCTTCAAAAAACACCCAAAAGAAGGAATGGATTTTACAAAAGTCATCATTTCTAAAATTAAATATAACAAATAGAATATTATATTATCTAAAAAGATAATAATAATATTCTACATATATATTTAAAATTAAAAATGAGGTTTTTAAATATGTCTGCGTTCCCAAAGATTTTTTCCTTGTTTTATAAGAATAAAATAAGATTTATTTTAATTTGGGGTTCTCAAATCCCTATAGGGGCAAGCCCCTATAGTTATATACATCCTAGGAGGGGTACTCCTAAGAAAACTCTCGATTAAAGTAGTGATTTCTTACCCTTCGATTGCAAAGTGGAAGACAAGGAAAGAAGTAGGAATTTTCAAAGAGAAAACTCAATATTGAACAGTTATTAATGAGTCAAAGGAAGAAAAGTAGGAGGTGCCGGATTCTGAGAAGCTCAGAGGCAACCTCAGTTTACCCTATGCTGGGCTTTACATTTTAAGAGAGAAATTTCATGTTTAAGTTGACATTTGATTAGAAATTTGGGACCATATTCCCAGAGAGTGAGGACTTAAGATTTAAAAATTTGGCTCAGAACCTAAATCTAATTTGGGTACTACAAAGTAGTGACCCGAACCTAGCTAATGCAGTGCAAATCTGGACTTACTCTGGCCTGGATTGGGGAGCCAGCTAACCACCTAGGCTCTTTAAAACCATGTGTTCAGTCTCTTTATGAAAGATGGGTAGGGACGTTACTTAAGTTTTGAGGAATCGGGGCCGACATCTAAGACAGATCCTAATTGGCCCCTCAACTTATGTGGGGTAAATGATGCCTGAAAATAAAATGCAATTAAAATTTTAAACTCTTTTAATTTGTATCTAATGCAATGCATGCTAATTGACTCGAATGCATAAAATGATTTATGAATGAGTTTTAAAATCAAGCTTAGAAAATAGATTTTTCCCTAGAGATTGCACAACATCCCCTTGACAGAACTGCACCCTAATAGGTCAGGTGGTCTGCCAGAACCCGTAGGCGGGGAGGTGCCTAACAAGGAAGAGAAAGTAATAATATGCTTATGATGACTCTCGGCGGTCCCGAGCTTACTTCTTATATCGTTAGAGTTACTATGTGAGCCTAAAAATTTTATTTAAATTTCAAGTAGAAAATATTTTTTCGTGGTCCTTACCCAAAAAGCACTCCGATCGTATCCAGGCAAAAACCAAATACTGCATGCAAGAGTCTTAAAAAAGCTACTGCACAAATAATGTAAACACTCAAATTAAATTATCCAAAAATATAATGTCCAATGTCCAGTTTATTTACAACCCAGGGTCTGCTGAAAAAGTAAAGTGGCCGGGTACCACTGACAATAAACCCGAATTCTAGTCCTAAGACTGACGCAAGTGATTTTAAAATGAGATATACTTTTCTTCTTATCTTCATTTCTTCATCTTCTCCGTCTTCTTTTCCTTTGTCTTTTTTCCTTTACGAGCTCCTTGGGTCCGCTACGAGCTCCTTTGATCCGTCAGGCCTGGATATCCAAATGAAAAGAAACTCATCCCTATAGGGGTATTTTCTTTTCTCTTTAGATATTAGAATCACCCTAACTTGGCTTTCCAAATAGAAGAGAATACTCTCCTAAAGGACATTTTCTTCTCTTTGGATTCCGAGTTGGGTGTGATATCCCACTTTTAAATCACTTTCATAACACTTGACTTTCACAAATTACATTTACATTACATTACATCCTAGAAATAAAAAGAAAATCTAAACCGCCTGCAGGGTTATCCTAAACATTTATAATAAAATCATTCCCACGCAGTCATATATTCGTATTTAAATTAAATTCACCAGCCACACTTGGCCATGCTCTTTTAATTTTAAGGGGGCTTAACATTTTCCGAAGCACCTGTAGAAAATTTATGTCAATTTAAATCTTTAATTTGCCCCCTTTAATTCTGCCCTGCACGAGCATGGACACCTGCATAAGATTCTGTGAGCGTCCAGATCATTCCTAACCTAGGGGTAATCTATCGCCCATCCCATCATATCACAGAGAGTAATAAAAGTAAATAAATACTCACATCAATCATTTTTACAACCAGCATGCAATGAAAACCACGAGAAAGCCCATCACACAGCAGTAAGAAAGTAAACACCGGCCTAACCTAAAGCTAAAGTTGGTTGTCCTAGCAAACAAAACTTAGTGTGTGTGGTAGGTCGTGTGGTTTGGATATATCCTAGATTAGTTATTGATTGAAGTTTTCTAGTTGATTCAATTTAGTTTGTTCAAAGGTTAGAGGGGGCTTTTATGTTCCAATTTAAGTTTTAGTGTCTTTATTATTTTGAAGTTTGTTTTAGATTGAATTTTGATTGTTAATGTTGATTAATATGATTGGTTCCTTAGTGTATTTCAATTAACTTTTTTTTTATTCAGATTATTTAATTAATGATTTATTAAAATTTTTTTTATGATTTATTAAATGTTTTAATGTTTTGTTAAGTTTAAATCATTTATTGAAATTTTAATTGACTTATTCAAGTGTTAATATTTTATTAAAATTTTAATGATTTTATTTAATTTGTTAATGATTTATTAGATTATTGATGATTTATTGAAGTTTGAAAATTTTATTTAGTTATTATTTGATTATGAGAAGATTAACATATTAATTAGATTCAATTTTATTTTTATGTTCAAATTTAATCTCTTAGTGGTTATGTGTGTTAATTTTGACTTAGTTATTAACGGTTATATAATTTCATGTATTTTTATCTGAGTTAATATTAGTGTGTTTGAAATTTTTGTTAATGGATTATTTTAAATTTGATTAGCCTAATTAAAATTATATTAATAACAAACACTAAGCCTGAGGGGGATGTCACTAGGTTTTCTATGTTCTGTGCCTTTATTTTAAAGTGTGCATGCAACCTAAGTCTAAATTTTCTAAGACTCAGTCCTTAATTTTTGTCCTTAAATGTCACTAAAGTTGTATGGAATGAAAAAGATTGTTATCACTAACCCTTAGGACATTACTCACGTGTACAGAGGTTTAAGGATCTAATAATAAAAATAAAATAATCCTAATAAAATTTAAGTTGCTACAGGGACATAAAGGGGAGGAGTTTGCACAAATCACACCAATGGCGTCCTAGGGGCTTTCTAAGTTTTAAGAAAACTTACAACACCGGGGGCTATGACCCGATGGTTCCGCCCGTAACACCTCTACCCAGTTGGATAGAGGCGACTAACGCCATTGGTACATTTCCTTTTGTTCACTTGATCGATATCGTTCCTCACAGTTCATGCAGATAAAAAAAATAATAATAAAATAAAATAAAATAGGGAATTAGAAGCACATTTAATAATTATTATTGAAATAATTGAAATTTACTAAAAAAAAATAAGACGTACCTTTCTTCGGGCTTGAAGACCGGCGCAAGCTGTTTACCTTTTAAATTGTTCCCTTTTGAAAGCATATTATTTATTTTTTAAACATTCACCTCGAGGCACAAGAAAGGGGGAAAAAGAAGGAGAAAGAGAGCTTTTACTTTCTTTAAAACTTCTAATAAACACCCAACTAACACACTCTCCAACACCCACACCTTTCACCTTTCCAAAATTATACAATTCTCTTTTCAAAGCATTTCACCTTTCCCACAGAAACACTTTTCAAAACACTTCTCTTTTCAATGCAAACACTTTCACTTTTCGTAAAACATACACTTTCCCACCTTCACTTTTCAAACTTAAACACAAAACTCATACCACTTTTCCAAAATTCTCCACCTCACCTTTCAAAATCACTCATATATACCTTACTTCTCACATACACATCTCCACTTTTCCAAAATACACTTTCACTTTTTTAAACAATCCTCAAGTTGTACTTTTAAAACAACCACATTTCTATCATTCTTAATGTTCCAACATACACCTTCCTTTTAGCACAAGCCCTTTTCAAACATTTCATTCCCCACACAAATACTTTTCAAAATACTTCTCTTTTCAATACACTTTCCAAAACACTTTTTCTTTCAACACCAACCCTTTAACCTTTCACCAAGCACACATTATTCCACTTCACTTTTCACGCACAAAACCTTTTAAAACAAATACCTTTTTACCATTCTTTGTTTTTCAACATACACTTCTCATCTTCAAATGATCACACAATCACCTTTCAAAACATGCACTTTTCACTTTCCAAAACTTCCCAAAAGATATACATTTTTACTTTTCAAAAACACACTCTTCTCACCCTTAATCTTCACACAAAGAGCTCTTTTAAAGGCATACATGTACTTTTCATCTTCTCCAAAAATCTACACATTTTTACACACTACACATTTCACCTTTTCAAAACTACACTTTACATTACTATTCTCATAAACCCTTCACTTTTCAAAACATAGACATGCTACTCCCAAAAACACAAACACTTTTCAAGATATACACACAACCCACTTTCCAAAATTTACATATTTACACTTTTCACCTTTCAATACACACACTTCAAATCTTCCACAAAAAAATAAATAAATAAATAAATAAATCCTAACTTTCTTCCTTCTAAAGACTACTTGCTTCTAGATGTGAAAGCAAAGTAAAATTCCAATATTTTCCTTTTTCCCAATTAACCATAAGCCATACAATGATAAAGTGTTACTTTAAACGCATGCTTCAAAACAAGCTCAACTTAAAACTACAAGATATCACTCATAAAAGAAAGGCTCATACAAGCCTCATGCCCTTCCAAAAAAAAAATAAACATAGTCTTGAAAATTGACAAGAATACTAAACTCCTTTATCACACTCATAACTCTACAAAGAACATTGCACCCTAGGATAATCCAAACTACTGATTTCTCAAACATAAAGTAATAGAAAATATCACAAGAAACCAAGTGAAAAAAGCAATGTAACTGTATATTTCCATAAGCACGTTTAACTGAGTCATCTATATTTTGCACTGATCCACTAACCATATAGAGATAACAGAAAGATGTATTGGAGGAGAGCTAGACATTCATCCGATCAAGACCTCTTTTTTTTTAATATATATATATATATATATTTAAGAAAGCAAAGTCGATCATTCGACTGAAATTTGTGAACTGTGTATAGTTATCATTAAAGAATTTTCTCCCACACTTCAATTAAAAGGTAGAATACCATAGCATGACAAATAAAACCCCATCCATTTATAATCTAAACAAAATCCTCAAGGATAACGATATAAAACAAGATAAGTATCCCTTTCTTGTCTAATATGAACAAAAGCTTCAACCTATTTGAATCCATAAAATCATTAAAGAGATCAAATCTCAGAATACAACCACCCACTTTCAAAGAAGAAACCTCCCTATATCTCATCTAGATAAACATTCCTCAAAGAAAAGATAATGTGAAATTAACTGAAATAAAATCTAATAAGGAAGAAGAAGAGGAATATACTAACACACAAGAAGAGGAGTTCGGTTATGAGAGAGGTGGCCAAAGGCTGTTCTCCACACAAACAAGGGAGGCGGAGGCTTTTGTTTGGCTTCCTTGGGTTTGATCGGCCAAGAAAGATGAGAGAGGGGCTGGTTAGGGCTCTTGGTTCAATCTTCTTTGGAGTCGGCTAGGACTAGGGCCGGCAAAATCCCTTCGGCTTCCCTAGGGCAGGAACAGATCGGGGGAGGCTCAGGCTTCTTGTGAACGAACCGAGAGTGGGAGACGGTCTGGGGTTTGGTCCTAAGGCTGGCGAATCAAGAGACGAGGGGAATCTAGCCTTGAAGCTATCCTTGCGAATGGAGAGAGAGACAGAGCAGGGGGTTTTTTGGGCTTTCGTCTGGTCTGATTCCAAACAAGAATGCGAGAGAGAGGGAGGAAATGGAGAGCACCTAGGGCGGTTTCCAGGGGGCTTCATGCGAAATGGAGAGGGAGACTGAGAGGAGTTTGTTGTCTGAATTCAGAGTGAATGAAATGGAGAGGAGGGGGATTTCACGAATAAAGGCGAAGATCATGGGATGGGGGAGGTTTTGGACCGGTCCAACTCCTCTAACGCATGGTTTGGTTCATCCGAACCGTTCCTAAATGTGTTTTATTCAAATTTACTCTTATTCAAATCTACGTCTTGGATTAATCATGATTTATAAATGAATTTAAGAATTGATTTGTAATTTAAAAGTTTAAGAATGTTTTAGGGATTAATTTAAAATAAAATTAATGATATACAATAATTATTTTGTATTAATTTTAAAATAATTTTAAATTATAAATTTTATTTCATTTATAACAATTTGAATTCAATTAAGCCGAGGCAAATAAATTTGGATTAATAGAGGCTTATGCCGTTACATTAAATTCATATCGAATCAATTTTATTTAGAGTAGCATCGACTTAGGCTGAATTAGGAGGTCGAGTCTGTGCTACGTCGTCGGGTATCCACCTAAGGGAGGTCCTGTAAGTGATGTCTACACTAGGCTACGAAGACTTAGATGCTATAGAATTGATTCGAGGAAATTGACCTCTAATAATGAGGTCAACATGGAGTAGATCTTGAAAGTTCGTGAGAGTTGTTAAACCATAAAGAACTAATCCGAGGTTAACCAAGAGGGCGGGTGAATTGGTAGTTTTAAAAAATCTTAAATAAAAAGAAAATCTTTTTATCCTTTTTAAATATTTTAAAAGAAACAATAACCCATGATGTAGAAGAAAATATAATTTCACAATAACATCACAATTAGAGAGTTCAACCATAGAATAAATCACAGATAAGTGCAAAAATAAAATGCAAAAAAAGTATTAAGAATAAGCACACCAAATTTGATAGTGGTTCGGTCAAATCTGACCTACGTCCACTCCCCGAAAGCCTCCTTTTTAGGTATTGCACTAATCAGTTAGTGTCTCTCCTTTTTCCCCCATAATAAGGTAAAGAAGCCCTTGCAAAATCTTTCCACCATCCCGGTGAGGCAGAGAATCTTGAATCGTTTTTTACCCTCCTCATGAAGGCAGAGAACCCGAAATCCTTTTACTCCCACCTGAGTTGGCAGAGAACCATGGATCCTTTTACTCCAACTTGGAGTAGGCAGAGAACCTTGATCCGATGCTGAAGATCGTGTCCACAGAGAAACCAAGGAACCAAGGATGAAGCTTGAAAAAGATAATTAAATCCTTGCTTGGAGAAACCTTTGGGAATTCCCTCACAAACTCCCCCTCACAAGACTCTCCCCCTCTCTCCCAAAATCTCCTTCTCCTTCTCTAAGCTCTCTTATGTTAGAACAATAGCAAAAGATTCACCTAACAGTAATTTAGAGAACTTAAATAGTAGGCTTCTAAAAAAGCCCTAATTTTTTATTTATCATCGAAGATCGTTCAAGATGATCCTGCAATCATCCTATATAAATAGTAACAAATGGCTCTATTCAACCAGTACAATCAACACTGTCCTATACTATCATTACAAGTATTTGTACATATCATCTGTTATAATTCTGTGATCATCTGGGATGATTAGTTCAACTAATGTCTGATCATTCGGGATATGGGATAATTGTTGGCAATTTTAAAATCATCCCTCAAATCATTCGGGACATCTAGTACGATTGGTTGATCATCCTATTAAATTGCAAATATCATCCAGGATGATCTTCACAAATCGTCCGCTATGATTAGATCGATCAATCTAATTATAATTAGTCCCCTAATCATAGGATCAATTTAGGCATGATTGTCATGAATCGTCTAGGATAATATGGATCATCCTATATGATAAGAATAAATTTTGAATTATAAAATCTTGCCTAAATTATGATTAGTGGCTATTTTTTATTATTAAAATATATCATCCTATATGATATAAGGATCATCCAGGATGATTAGTTTAATTAATCTTATTTGACACAGATGCCCTAATTAGGGTTTTATGATAAACTGATCATCAAGGATGATATAAATCATCTTGTATGATTGGTTCAAAAAATTAACAATTTTCCTAACTCACTCACTCTCTTGAGTGTGTGTATGCAAGATTACTTAGCTTTAGGATCCATCATAGTATATTTGACTAAAAAAAAAAGTAAAAAATGCATTGGAATTCAAATTATAGACTAACTCAATCCTAGTATACCCGATCTTGAGCTGATTAGTATTGCAAGTGATTTTGTGGACCTAAAAAGTGAGTAGGGCAAAATAAAATAGATATATAAGAATAGCAATGGTAAAAAAATAATAATATTTATTATCATCAAAATCACTATACTTGGGCCTAGATTTGCAACAATCTCCCCCTTTTTTATGATGGCAAACATTATTGTAAAAAAAATTTAAAGCCAAGAAAATTTTTATTTTTGTTCTATTTTTTTTAAATGAGACACCAAAAATTAGAACAGAAATAGAATAGAGTAAATTTCACTAAAATATAAGCAAATGACATACTAAGTAATCATACTAACCAAATAACATACTACTCCCCCTTTTGACAGCACTAAATATGAAAAAAGGAAAATACTAAACAGAATAAAGTATAAAAAGAAAGATCAGTACAAACACAAAAACAAAAGCACTAACAAATTAGAAAGAAGAACTCATATCATGTGGAGGTGGTGGTGGTGGCTGAAAGTATTGGTGGAGAGAGGCAAACTGCTCGCCAAACTAGGCCATATCCTTGTCATGCTATTGTTATTGATGGGTGGTGTAGCTTTCAAAATGAGCAATATCCTCAGCATGTTGTTGCTGATGCTCGATGACATAGGATTCAAACCTAGCTTCCCACTGGTCAAATCTCTGAACTAGTTAATCTATCTGAGAGTACTGGTGGATAGGGATAGGTGCAGGAATAGGTCCTTCCTCTTCTACCCCAGCCTTCTCATATACAGGGTGATGATGAGTACTGTGAAGGACATGGAAGGAGCTATTAGAGTAAAAAATAGAGAAGTTATCAGGTGGTGCTAAATTTTAAAGGTTATATTTGGATTCGAGGACAAAAGCAATGATATTTCCTAAGGCTAAATTTGGCTTTCTTTTATGGTCGGGATCCCTAATGCTGGTTAGATGTTTAATATAGCAGATTAGATGATCAGTGGCATTAAAATCTTATGAGCCATGATGTAGTAGGTAGTGAGTGACAATACGGGAGTAATATGAATCTAATCCCCAGCTTTTGGAGTAATGGAGGTGCGAAGAATATGCTGGATGATTCAGGCATCTTTCATAAAGGCATTGGTTGTAGAGTCATAATAGAGGACATTAGTTTCTTTAAGAAAGAAATTAATAGGGACCTAATTAAAATTAGGATATGAAGCTAAAATATGGATTTTGTCTCAAGTGGTAGAGAGGTGAAGAAATTCATAGAAATCTTGATAGGTGATTTTAACAGGGTGTCTATTAACATATGATTGGAGTGCAATAAAGTCTACATTTAGGCGGAGACTGGAAAAAAATTCAAAAAGCAATTCAAAATTGAAAGGAAAAGCAAATGTAAGAATAAAGCCAAAGGTGGTGTGAGCAAATAGGTCTAGTACCTAATAGGTCAAAATCTCCTGATTGATAACTTTTGAGGGATTAATTGTAGTAGATTTAAAGAGGGTGTAAGTAGCTTCGTCAGCTGCTTTAGTAAACTGGGGGTCGACAGCACTCCTAGAAGAGCTTCCTCTGAGTGCATGAGATCTTTTATTGTCATCCATATCTAAGAATAGAGAGCTTGAATGAGACAAAAGAGAACTAGAATGCTTTGAGTGAAGAATAAGGCTTGAGGTTGGCTGTTTATATAGGACCAAGAAAATCATCCTGGATTATTATGAGATCATCCAAGAAAATCAGGTGCAATAATGTTGTCCAGACGATTGATCAAAAAAGTTATTCTTATCATCCAAGATAATCAAATATAATACTGGATGATTAGACATAGGACAATCTGCTCGAGGAGTCAGCAGGATGATTATTGATTGGCTATATTGACAGGATGAGTAGGTGGATCGTTCAGGACGATGATCAATAATGGATTGGCCTAACAACATTCAAATTATCTAGCGACTCCTACCACGTGGATCATTCAGTATGATATGTAAATCATATGGGATGATCACCAATAATTAGTTTATATCAGCTATTGGATGTGCTGTGATCTATGAGATATATTTTTGTTCATATTATCCTAGATGATGTGGATCATCCAAAATGATGTGAGCAAAACTAAAAACATTTAGGAATGGAATGTGATGATCAAGAGGATTTCAAAACAAAATTAAAAACACAAAAACACATAAACATAACACAAAAATTAAATAAAACCAGTCATAAATCAAATTAAAAGATTTTTTTAGTCGATCAATCTATAGAAAATGATAAATTTACCATATTATTAGATTTTAAAATCCATAAGAAATGAATTGACAATGCTAAAATCTAGAAATAGTAGAAAACCAACCTTGTTAATCCTAACTCGGACTCCTTACAGGTCAAAATTCTTTTAACACAAAATCTAATTTAGAAAAGAAATTAGATAAGAACAGTGATCTTTCTAAGCTTCATTTTAGAAAAACTATTTGATAGAAATAATATTGTAATGCAATGAATAAACATTCATGATTTTCAAATTCAAGCATTTGAAGATATCAGGTGGCACTTTAATTCTTTTAATACTTAAAGATTTAAAAGTGAAGGAAGCTTATTTCTTTGTGGGCTCATTTTGTACCTCTTTTTTAATTATTTAGTGCACTTTATGCATCTTTTAATTTTTGATACACGTGTGTATCTTGAAGTTATTTGGCAGTCATTACGCATCTTTTTAATTTTTTGGGTTCATTTTGTTCCTCTTTTCATTTTTGCGAGCTGGCTTCCTTTTAAAACTTTTAAAGACTCTCAGTTGTGAGATTATCTTCTAGATATAAAAGAAGAGGAACTCACCCTATTATAAGGAAGAGTAAACCACAAAATAGAATTATATCCATATGATGAATGTAACAACCTGATAAAGAAAATTTGAAAAGTGATTCTTTGACTTGGAGCATTGTTCATATGAGATAGATTACTTAATAAAGATAAAATAGATCTCTATTTCAAAGTCCAACTTTTAATTTGAAATAAATGTTTGTTTCAAAAAGAAAATGCACGACTAAAAGAGTTAGAGGAAGAGCGGCAAACATCAAATTTTCTTCCTTTAACTGTTTTTAGAGGAGTCAAACACCGCTTACTAATTTTTAAAACCAAATACAAGGCAAAAATGTTATTTGGGAATTCAATATCAGAAGTGAGCATTGATCAAATTCCTCTAAAAACACCAAAGAGAAAGTATTAGAAGATTAAAAACATAAAGAAAAAAACCCATATAAAAAACAAACATACAAATAAAATAAAACACTGAACAAAAACCAAGAGACAATTAAAACCATTAAACATAAACACATGCAAAGAAATAGACATATAAATAAACTAAAATAACCAAAAGAACAGAAATAGAAAACATCAATTTCAAGCATGAATGTCTAATACTCCTTCATCAGGTGCTAAAAGTTTCAACAGCTAGTGGGTTTGTAAAGATATCAGCAAGTTGGTTTTCACTAGCTACATGATATAGCTCTATGTCTCTTTTGGTAATATGGTCCCTAATGAAGTGGTGCCTTATGTCAATGTGTTTGGTCCTAGAGTGTTGGATTAGATTCTTTGAAATGCAGATGACACTAGTATTATCACAAAGGATTGAAATTATGCATACAGGTAATCCTAAATCTAGAATTTATTATTTCAACCAAAGGACTTGGGTCACATAACTTCTTAAGGCTATGTACTCAGCTTTAGTAGTGGACAAGGCAACTGAGTTTTATTTTCTACTATACCAGGAGACTAAGGATTATCCAATGAATTGACTTATCACATAAGTGCTTTTTCGATCAACTTAGCGTCTTACAAAATCTAAATCAAAATATCATATGATTTTAAAAGAGGTGCTATGTCTAGGCTACTAGATTTCTAAGTCTTGTGTCTCTAAAAGATATCTAAGAATTCTCTTACTATCTGTCAAGTGGGACTCTTTTGGATCAACCTACAATCTAGTACAGAGATAAACATTAAATATGACATCAGGTCTACTAGTAGTCAAGTAAAGAAGTAATCTAATTATTTCTTTATATTTCTTTTGATCAACAAATTTTACATTTGAATCCTTATCTAACTGAACAGTGGAACTCATGGGAGTATTGATTGGCTTGGCTTTTTTCATTTCATATTTCTTAAGGATGTCCTTAACGTATTTTATTTGACTAAGGAAAGTTCCATCATTCTTCTGCCTTATGCTAAATCTAGGAAAGTAGGTTAGTTCTCCCATCATACTCATCTCAAATTTCTTACTCATTATTTTTTAAAACTCATCACAAAGTCTTTTATCAAAGGATCAAAAAAAAATATCATCAACATAAATTTGAAAAATCAGTAATTCATCTCCTACCTTTTTTAGAAATAGGTTGGTGTCTATACTTCTCTTAATAAAAGTTTTTTTCAGTAGCAATGTGCTTAGCCTTTTATACCATGCCAGGTGCTTGTTTTAGTTCTTATAAGGCCTTTTTTAATTTGAACACATGATTAGGAAATTGTGAATTCTCAAAGCTTGGGGGTTGTTCAACAAACACTTTTTTTTTAATTACCCCATTCAGAAAGGCACTCTTAATATCCATTTGGTATAGTTTAAATCCCTTAAAATAAGCAAAGGCTAGTAGCACCCTAATGACTTCTAATCTAACTATAAGGGCAAAGGTTTCTTCAAAATCAATTCCTTCTATCTGGTTATACCCCTTAGCCACCAATCTTACCGTAATTCTCACCACTACACCAGAATCATTCATTTTATTTTTAAAAGCCCATTTAATTTTAACCACACTCTAGTCCTTAGGTCTTTCAACTAGCTCCCAAATATCATTCCTTACAAATTAATTTAACTCTTCTAATATGACTAGGATCCAAAATTTATTAGATAGGGCTTGGTTTATGTTGGTGGGTTTAATCATTGAAATGAAGGCTGAGTGGTTTACTTCTTTGCTAAGTCCATGCCTAATTCTAACACCTTCAGATGGGTCTCATAAGATCAATTCTTTAAAATGACTTGAAGAATATCTCCATTCTCTAGGCAATATGTTTTCAGGTTCTATCCTTTCCTCTAGATTTGCAAATTTTAATCCTTGGGTGACTTCTATAACCTCTTCTTCTTCTACCCAAACCCTCCAGAATTATCAGATTCATCAAATATAACATGAGTGGTTTCCACAACTATCAGGGTTCTTTTATTGAAGACTCTATAGGATTTCCCTACACTTGATTAACCTAGGAATACTCCTTCATCAAATTTTTGGTCAAACTTTCTTAATTCAGACTTCCCATTATTCAGAATGAACACTTTACATCCAAAGACATGAAGGTGAGAGAGGTTGGGTGTCCTACCCTTAATAATTTCATAGGATGTCTTGTTCAGTTTGGATCTAACATTTATGCTATTCAGAATATAATATGCTATATTCACTGCTTCTGCCCAAAAATATTTAGAAAGTGAGTATTCAGCAAATATGGCTTTAGTAGCTTCTACTAGGGACTTGTTCTTTCTTTCAGCTACCCCGTTCTATTGAGGAGTCTTAGGAGTTGAAAAGTAGTGATCTATCCCTTGCTCCTTACAGAAAGATTTAAATTTCTCATTTTCAAATTCTTCATCATGGTCACTGTAAATGGTTATAATTTCACAACCTAGCTTCCTCTGAATCCAAGTGGAGAAAGATCTAAATTCCTTGAATGATTCACTCTTATGTGATAGGAATCTAACCCATGTGAACATCGAATAATCATCAATAATTAAATACCCAAAGACTTTCCCTCCTAGGCTTGCAATGCTGACAGGTCCAAAGAGATCCATGTGAAGGACATCTAAGGGTTTGCTAATGGTAATGTCTTTTATTGAGGGTAAAGAGGATTTGACTTATTTTTCTCACTGATAGGAATCACATAGGTGGTCCTTAGTGAACTCTAGTTTGGGTATTCCTCTCACTAGGTCTTTTTGGGTGATCTTCCTAAGGCTTTTCATGCTTACATGACACAATCTTCTATGCCACAACTAAGATTCATCAGTAATTATTTTTTAGAAAAATGAAGCACCGCATTCAATGTAAGCACGTAAATATTGTTGATCCTTTTCATTTTATGTAGAAGCCCTTATCATAGAGCTGGCTGATGCTGAGCAGATAATGTTTCAAGCCATCTATAAGTAAAATATCTTCAGTGGTGAAATTTTTTTATTACTAATTATACCTGAGCCCACCACTCTCCTAGTGGTGTTATCTCCAAGTATTACCTTGCCTCCTTTCATGGCCTCTAACAAAATAAATTATTTTGTATCTCCAATTATATACCTTGAACATCTGCTATCTAGGTACCACATGCTCTCATGAGACCTTCTGTGAGAGCACCTCAACAAAATCATCAAATGATAGATTTGAGAACCCAAACAAGTTTGGGTCCCATTTTATGGAAAGAGGAGTGAGATGCATGCATGCTATATTGTGAATTTTGCAATTTTTATCTACACACCAAATGTGTTCTATGGTGAATGGTGTAAGTGTAGGAGATATGTCTTAGCATGCCACAAGAAAAACATCTAACACTACAAAAAGGATTTACTAATATAGTGGGATATGGTGCCTCTTCCTAGGTTTGAATGATACATGCTTTGTTGATGGTTTATGAAACTCTTCCAGTGTAGTTGATTTTTTATTTTCCATGAAAGCAGTTAATTTAACTTTTGAAAACTTATTTGAACTTTTAAGAATTAAATTTTTTATTTTTA
The DNA here is from genome assembly GCA_019925795.1 of Dendrobium chrysotoxum. NCBI lineage: Eukaryota > Viridiplantae > Streptophyta > Magnoliopsida > Asparagales > Orchidaceae > Dendrobium > Dendrobium chrysotoxum. Next base: position 25,523,500 of record CM034300.1, on the reverse strand, counting down.
ATACATGCTCCTTATTATCCAAATCTGATGCAAGAGAATCTAAGTACTTGTATTCTTTTTCTAATTCAATATATAATATTTTCAAGAAATCATGCTCAGTAATTAAATCAAGATGATTTTTGTCCAAAGTATTAAATTCATCTAGTAAAGACAAGTGATTGCTATCCATAGTGGAATGATCTTTCCTTAGGATTTCATGCTGTTTCTATAGATTTAAAAAATCAACTTGAGGCTAGTAAGTAATTTCTTGAGCTTCTTATATAATAAATGAATTTTTTTAGAAACTTTAAATAATTGGTTATAAATAAGCTTACATATCTCTTCTTGATTAGAGTGATCAAGATAATCATCAGCCATTAAGCACAGGTTTGTTACCTCCTCTTCTGCTTCATTTTCAGAGGATTCTCATGCTGAGTCTACCTAGAAAGCCTTTTGGGTTCTTTGTTGTCCCTTCCTAAACTTAGGTTTTTCTTCGCCCTTCTCCTTACTTGGGTGAACTTTTAGAGTTGAGCAATCAGACAACAGATGTCCTATCTTACTATATTCAAAGTAAATAACATCAGAAGAAACTTTAGTATTCTTATTATTCTTACCTTTGATCTATTTCTGATGATGTTTTTACTTTTTCCTTAAGAAGCTTTTGAATTATCTAGTTATTAAAGTAATGTCATCATTTTCAGAACTAGAAGAATTAATGTTAGAGTCATTAGCCTTTAAGGCTACCATTTTCTCCTTTTTCTTCTCACCTGCATTAAGTTGCCTTTGGTTCACTCCTTATTTATAAGTAATGAGTAATCTAAGTAAGTTATCAATTGAATAAATATTCAAATCCTTAGATTCAGTAATGGCAGTAATTTTTACATCAAAGAAAGAAGGTAAACATCTCAGAATCTTGTTAACTTTTTTATAATTTGCGAGTTTTCTTCCTAAGGCATACAAGGATGTAACAATTTGTGTAAACCTAGTATATATTTTAGAAATAGATTCACTAAGTTTCATGTAAAATAATTCATAATCATGGAGTAAAATGTTCAGCCTAGATTATTTAACTTCATTTATATTTTCATATGTTATGAAAGTTTATCCCAAATTTTCTTACTAGTAGAATAAGTGGAAACACGCATATAATCCTCAAATTTTAAGGCATAGAAAAAATAGTTCAAGCACCTAACATTTAGTTGGGCTAAATCTCTATCATCAATAGTCCATTTTGGCAAAAGGCATTTCAGTTTTAATGTCATATACTAATCTAAAAGGTGCAGAATAACCTTCCTTAACTAGTATCAACATGTGATAATCAATTGATTGTAAAAAGGTTGACATGCAAGTTTTCTAAAAATCAAAAAGAATATTATCAAATAGAGTTGATCTAGTAATTGAATAACCTTCTGTAGTATTATGATTACCAAAGTTAGCCATTGATCAAAATTTAAAAGTTTTTTAAAACTTGATTGATGAATCCTACTCTGATACAACTTGAATGTTTGTGAGGATTCTTTGCACTAACCCGAGGCTAACCAAGAGAGGGGTGAATTGGTAGTTTAAAAAATCTTAAATAAAAAGAAAATCTTTTTATCCTTTTTAAATATTTTAAAATAAATAATAACCCTTGATGTGGAAGAAAATATAATTTCATAATAATAGCACAATCAGATATTCAATCATAGAACAAATCACAGATAAGTGCAAAAATAAAATGTGAAAAAAGTAATAAGAAAGAGTATACCAAATTTTATATTAGTTCGGTCAAATTTGACCTATGACTACTCTTGAGAAGCCTCTTTTTCAGGTATTGCACTAATCAATTAATATCTCTCCTTTTGCCCCCACAGTAAGGCGGAGAAGCCCCTATAAAATATTTCCACCATCCTGATGAGGCAGAGAACCTTGAATTCTTTTTCACCCTACTGGTGTAGGAAGAGAACCCAGAATCCTTTTACTCCCACCTAGAGTTGGCAGAGAACCATAGATTCTTTTACTCTAACCTGGAGTATGAAAAGAACCTTGATCTGATGTTGAAGATCATCTCCACAGAGCAATCAAGGATGACTTTTGAAGATGATGATCAAATTCTTTCTTGGAGCAACCTTTATGAATTCCCTCAAAAACTCCCCCTCACAAGACTCTCTCTCTCTCTATCTCTCTCTCTCTCTCTCTCTCTCTCTCTCTCTCTCTCTCTCTCTCTCTCTCTCTCTCTCACACACACACACACACACACACACACACACACACACACAAACTCTCATTCTCCTTCTCTAAGCTCTCTTAGGTTAGAATAGCATCAAAAGATTTGCTTAACAGTAATTTACAGAACTTAAATAGGAGACTTCTAAAAAAGCTGTAATTTTTAATTTGGCGTCGAAGATCGTCCAGGATGATCATCCTGTATGATTAGTATAAAATAGCTCTATTCAGCTAGTATGATCAGCACTATCCTGAACTATCAGTGTAAGTATTTAAATTTATCATCTGGTATGATTCTATGATCATCCGGGATGATTAGTTCAACATATTGCTTGGATCGTCTAGTACGATATGGGATGATGGGTGACAATTTTAACATCATCCCACAAATCATTGGGGATGTCCAGTATAACTGGTTTATGATCCTATAAAATTGTAAATATCATATAGGAAGATCTTCGTAGATCATCCAGTACGATCGGATCAATTAATCTAACCATATTAGTGCCCTAATCACAGAATCAATTTAGGTATGATTGTCATAAATGGTCTAAGATGATATGGATTGCCTGTATGATAAGAATAATTTTTAAATTATAAAATCTTGCCTAAATTGTGATTGACGACTATTTTCTATAATTAAAACATATCATCCAGTATGTTATAAGGATCATCCAGGATGATAAGTTTAATTAATCTTATTTTACATAGATGCCCTAATTAGGGTTTTGTGATAAACTGATTGTCCAGGACAATATAAATCATCCTGTAAGATTAGTTCAAAAAATTAAAAACTTTTTTAACACACTTACTCACTCCCTTGAGTGTGTGTGTGCAAGGTTACTTAGCTTCAGGATCCATCACAGTACATTTGACTCAAGAAAAGGTTAAAAATACATTGAAATTGAAATTATAGACTGACTCATTCCTAGTCTACCCGATCTTGAGCTAACTTACTTTGCAAGTGATCTTGTGGACCTGAAAAGTTAGTGAGCAGGACAAAACAAAAAGGATATACAAGAATAGCAGTGGTAAAGAAATGATAATTTTTGTCATCATCAAAATCACTATACTTGGGCCCAGATTTGCAACAGATTTGAAGGCCAAGGTAAATCCCTTTGATGAAAGGGTTCAGATGGAACTCATGTATGATAAAATCATAGCCATCCATCTTAATTATAAAGGAATGGACGGTGATGATTTTGCCTCTCTCATGAGGTTGTCAAAAACCATAGCCTTAGGTTTTACAATAATATCGTTATATAATATTTTAAATGGTACGAAAGTGAGATGTTAATGTAAGATAACTACAAAAACAATGGGGAATGTTTTGTATAGTGCTTAGTGTAGTCCTTAAAAAACTATTTAAAAAGCTATATAGAATATAGGGTTATAGATCTACCTCAGCAGAGATGATCTCAGGGGATGAGGGAGCACTAGTTCTTCTCATTGAGAGCTCCTCTAAGAGTTTATAGAAGACTCCAAGTTTGGATGAAGACTGGATGAAGAGCTGGATCTATCGGGATGGAGTTTAGTTCATCCTTTAATCTGGCTTATAGCAGGCAGCTTCCAAACGCCAAGAAAAGCCTAGGGATTGAAGGAGGAACTCTGAAGAGGCAAAATAAAATCTAAATATGGGTAGCAAAGTTTGGAATGAAAGTCATGGTCCAAATGAGGGTTTAGTGACCTTTTCCTATTCCAGCTATTAGAGCCATTATGGATAGCTAAGATGCAGCATGTGAGGTCTCTGAATTCTTTACAAGTGTCCCTGGCCGCTAGGTGGTAGAGAGAAAGGCTGATTTAGAAGGAAATGACCTGGGGTTCTTTTCATATGGGGAGGGGTCCGCTGCTCATTTAGGCTGAACTAGGAGTTTGGTCAAGTTAGTATGGGTTCTAGGAGATTCTAAAACCTTTTGGAATAGCTGGATGGGTCTAGTTTTGAGAGAATTAGCTTAAACTAGATGGATTGACCACTCAAGCCCATTTAAATGTTTATTAACTATTTTACTTGTCAAATAGTCAACCATTTGTTGAGGTGGAGTCTATGTGATGGCAAGGTGCTAATGGGATATGTTACAAAGAGAGTTAGTGACTAGATCTATTGTACGAGTGAGGGAGTCAAACTAAGGTTAGGTTTGAGCACCCATGGTTGTTTGACCAATCAAACCCACCATGGGTTGACTATTGGTAGATTTAGGGGTGTTGAAACCATTCCATAAAGTGACCTTGAGTGTTTGAAGTGTTTGATTTGATTGTATAGGCTAGGCTAGCCCTACTTAGCCTATTTTGACTAGTCATAGGTCTTATTAACAAGATCAAATATTGACCAGGAGAAGGAGACTAGTCAAGTCAAGTCCACTTAAAGAGATGCTCAGGGAAGTATGGTAGAGATCATAAGTGGTTTGGAGTTTGATTGGATGTATGCTATGAGTTGACTCAGGTTGACCAAACTTGAGCCCAATTGACCAAGTCAACTGTTGACTGGGTCAAGATAGCCAGTCTTGCTCAATTTAGTAAGAGTGATGTTCAAGAAAGTTTAGTTAATATCAAAGTTGATTTGGTGTTGAGTTTAAAGGTGATTGATATTTGATGATCAACTGAGCTAACTTGATCTCAACTAATCATTCTAATCAATCATTGACTCAGAGTGATACTGGGTTTGAAGTATGGGGCTCCTAGTGAAGAGGTTTTAGTCATGATTAAGGTTATGGGTGCCAGTGCACTGAGCTAGGCAGTGTGCTGAATCAGCTAATTATAGTGCAAGGCTGAAACTGTATATATGTACTACTTAATTAACTGGAGATTTAGAAATTGATTTATTAATAGAAGTACAGATTGAAGTTTGGTTGAATGATTTATTGTAGGCTAATGATTGATTGACTGATTGGAGTTTTAATTGATGGATGATTGGAAAGTAATTAATTGATTGCACCATTAAATAACTTTAGACTGGATGTAGAAGTGTTGATTTATTGATCGCAGGATGAATTGAGTGTTAATTAAATGCTAGAAGTTCAGGCTAATTAATTATAGGGTTGGATATCTGAATGATTAATTGATTGATTGATTGATATGCTAATACAAGTTGGTGATTGTAGGCTGGAGATGATAAATATATGGTATTACAGGCTGATGTTTGAAATGTATGATTAATATGTAGATTAATTAAATATAAGTTGGATATAGATCTAATTGATTATTGATTATTGATGATTGAATATGATTGAAAAATAATTAGAGATTGGATGATTGAAAGCTAGATGATTGAATTATTGCAGGCTATATGACAAAATATTGATTGGATGTATAACTAATTGTCCTGGGTAATTATGGATCACCTAGACACAAATAGGGTGATTAATAGCTAGGTGATTATCAACACCAGATGGATGATCAGGAGTCTAGATAGGTCCTGATAACCTTATATAAAAAAGAGGTTAACAAATGGACCCCTAATAGGTGTGACGAACTCGAGGAGTAAGACACACATGTTGATGTTAGCCAAAGCTATCAACATAATTTAAAAGTTGGAAACTTGATAAAAAGATTGATTTTCAAACAAGAAAATATTGGACCTAACTGAGAGATCAATTCTCAGAGAGGGATATTTAAACCTTAACAGGGAGATTGATTCCCATGTAAAGGTGGATACTCATATGGGGCATTGATTCCCAAATGAGTGAATTTAGAACCTAATTTATAGATCAATTATCAGATAGGTAAATTTAAACTTTGATTGGAAAATCAATTTTCTTAGAATTTGAATACTTTAATATGATATCAATTCCCAGACGAGCAAATTTAGAACTTGATCGATAGATTGATTATTAAAATGATGAATTTAAACTTTGGCTAGAAGATGATTTCTAGACAAAGTTGAATACTCAAATGGGATATCAATTCCCAAACAAGAGAATTTAAAACCTAATCGAGTTATTAATCCTCAGAGAGGTGAATTTAAACCTTTAATTGGAAATAAATTCCTAGATAAATATAGATACTCAAATGGGAGATCAATTCCCGAGTGATCAAATTTAGAACTTGATCGTTAGATCGATCATCAAAAAGGTGAATTTAATCTTTGACTAGAAGATTAATTGAAAGTGTGAATATGTTGTTAGACCTATTAATTATGTCCCTAGGCTAACCAAGAGGGGGGTGAATTGGTACTTTTAAAAATCACTTGGAAGTTTTGAAAAACCTTTTTATAAAAATCTTCAGTATATCGTACAGTACGATTAAATTTGTATTATATGAATAGTTATAAAATTAAGCTTTTTCAACCACAGAAAAATAAAGTGTAATGCAGAAATTAAAAATACGGTAAATAAAAATAAGAACAAAGAACACCAGATTTCATAGTGGTTCGGTCAAACACGACCTACATCCACTCCCTAGAGACTCCTTCTCTAGGTATTCACTAAACCAAAGTGACTCTCATTTTGCCCCCACAGCAAGGCCGAGATGCCCTTACAAACTTTCTTCCACCAAACCCCGGTACGATAGAGAACCGTCATCCTTTTTCACCCTCCTGGTGATGGCAGAGAACCAGACCTTCTTCAAAGATCTTCTCTCAAGAGTCTTCAAAGAGATAGGGAAGAGACTTGAAGTACAAACAATGATATCCTCACCTTTGGGCAACCTTGTAAATCCCCTCACAATTTCCTCTTCAAAGATCTCACCACACTCACTCCCAAACACTCTCCATAATCACTCTCCCTTCCACTATTAAGAAGAAATTTATAAAAGATTAGTAGGACAGTCAGTTTTTAGAAACCTTTTATACAAAGGATAAGAAAAATCATCAAAAAACTAAAAATCTCAAGTTTGATGCAGTCCGATCATACTGTACGATCGACATTCATACGTACGAATAGTTCAAATTATTGAATTTTTCATCCCATACGATACTGTACGAACCAATGAACCCCAATTTTCGTACTCTGGAAAATGATATATGAACTAAAATCGTATTATATGAATAGTTCAAAAATGAACATTTCATCTCGTACGATCCTGAACGAATCAATAAAACCTAATTTTTATACTCTCTAAAATGATATACGAAACCCATTCGTATTATACGAACAGTTCATAAAATTGAACAGTTCATCCCGTATGATCTTGTATGAATTAATGAAACCCAATTTTTATTGCGAATTTGGTTTCAAGGACTATGATTTATATGATAGCAAACCTTTTTATTTTTACTCGAGGTTCTAATCTTTCAGGTTCACAGGATCAATTGCAATTTATGCCAGCTCAAGATTGAGTCAGTCTGTTTGTGTTTAGGTTTAACGTACTTTTTTATTTTTCTTGAGTCAAAAATAATGTAACAGATCCCTAAGCTAAGTAACCTTGCACACACACACTCAAGGGAAGAGTTTTAGTGAGTTTGAGTTTCTATTTAATTTTTGTTCAAATCATCTTGGATGATATTCATATCGTCCTAGACGATCCAATGAAAATAGAAACCCTAACTTGAGTAGCTATGTTAAGTTGATTTGATTAAGCAGATCATCCTGGATGACATACCAATCGTACAGGATGATAGGCACAAATTAAAAATTCTCAGCTGCCAGATTAAGTTAGGCAAGTTTTTATTTTTAGATATTTGGTCTAATCATCCCAGACGATACGTGTATCATCCTGGACGATACATTACAAGCATACCTAATTTAGTCTGGTGATTAAGGAAATTAATTAAGATTTGATTGATTCGATCATATCATCCTGGATGATCCCATGATCATCCTGGATGATCCATTTGAAATCCTGACCGTCCAGTGTATTTCACTTATACGCCCAGAAGTATCCTCAAGATGATTTTCCTGATTTTGAACTGATCATACGGGATGATAGATATATCGTCCTTGACGATCAAGTCATTTTAAGACCGTCTAGTAGGTTTTGGCTTTACGACCCGAACTGTGTGCAAGACGATATTGTCATTTTTGAACTAAGCATACAGGACGATAGAGATATCATCCTAGACGATCAAGTCATTTTGATATCGTCCAGCATAAGTTGCCCTAGACGACCCGAGCTATCTTCTAGACAAAATTCTTGATTTATACTAATTATCCCAAATGATTGCAGAATCATACGGGATGATCTGAATAAATTTTGTCTTCTAATCATCCAGAGAAACCAAATCATCCTGGCTGATATATGTGATTTTGTACTGATTGTACAGGACAATCTACCGATCATCCTGGATGATCTTTGACGACAAGTTGTAATTTAGGGTTATTTTTAAGCCCTTCTATTTAAGATCTTTTTCAAGCAATAAGAAAGATCTTTTTCCACCTTCCTTGCCAGAGAGAACCTTGAGAGAGAGAGAGAGCTTGGGAGAGAGAGAGGATCTTATGAGGGGGAGTTTGTGAGGTTCACAAAGGTTACTCCAAGCAAGGATTTGAGTCTTCTTCTCCGGTCATCGTCTCTTATCCTATTGGTGTCTCTGTGGTAGGATCATCCGTAAGTAGATCCAGGTTCTCTGCTTGCTTTAGGAGGAAGCGAAAGGAGTCCAGGTTCTCTACCTGCTTCAGGAGGAAGCGAAAGGAGTCCAGGTTCTCTACCTGCTTCAGGAGGAAGCGAAAGGAGTCCAGGTTCTCTGCCTCATTGGGTTGGTGGAAAGGAGTTTTGTGCAGCCCTCTCCAACTTACTGTGGGAGTAGATGGAGAGTCACTTAGTATTAGTATAATACCTGGAGGGGAGGCTCTGGGGAGTGGACGTAGGTCAAGTTGATCAAACCACTATAAAATCTGGTGTGTTCTTTCTGATTATCTTTCGCATTTATTTTTCTATTGATGATCATGTGATTGTAACTATTATTCTGTTATTATTGAACATCTGCACATCATCGCGAAATTGTAATTAATTTAAAATATTCAAAAAGATTTTTCTAAATCAATTTTGCTCATAAATTTTTAAAATAACAAATTCACCCCCCTCTTGGTTAGCCTCGGGACTAGTTCATAAGGGCTTAACATCCCTAACAAACTTTATGTAAAATGATATATGATACCCATTCGTACTATACAAACAGTTCTAAAAAATTGAACAATTCATCCTGTATGATCCAGTATGAATCATGCAAGCTCCCATTTCATACTCTGGAAAATGATATACGAAGCCTATTCGTGTTATACGATATGTTCAATAAATTAAACAGTTCATCCCGTACGATTCAGTATGAACCATGTAAGCTCCTATTTCATACTTTGGAAAATGATATACAAAAATATTTCGTACTGTATGAATTATACTTAGAAAAATTTTAAACTTTGCAGGTTCATATTAGAGGAGAAATAGCACAAATAGTCCCGTATGATTCGACATCGTACAGTACGATTAGTTTTTAAAAAATTAAGTATTTGTCTTACTCCCCCAGTGTGTGTGTGCATGATTACCCAATTACAATCACATCTCTCAGACTCAAGAAAAGAAAAAAAAATACAGACTCCAAGACTAATAACCTCTAACTCAATCAATTTGACGTCTTCCACTATCTGAAATGTGATTTTTCTTGAAATATAAGGTTAGTACACACAAAACAAAATTTTCTATTATATGTTAGGAGAAATAAGAAAAAAATAATAAGCTTTTGTAATCATCAAAAATTCACTTGAATAAACAGATTTGCACCATTCTCAACAATCTCACTCTTTTTTATGATGGCAAAAAAATTATTATTTGAGTTAACAAGTAAATGCACATTTTCTCCTAAGCTCCCCCTAAAAGTAAGCTCCACCTAAATAAATGATCTACTTGTAACAAGGGGACAGAAAAAATAGAGAGATAAGATAAAACAAAAGAAACACACATAGATACACATAAAACATGCAAATCAAATAAAACACATCAAATTAAGCATATCAAACAAACTCCCCCTTTTGACAACAATAAAAAGGGAAGCAATCAAAGTAGTTGATGAATAAGATAATATTAAATAAATTATAATTACACTATTAAAATTGGATGCAAAAGATAAAGACTCAAAAATTTAAATCACAGAATAACAAGGATAAGAAACGTTTGAAAGTTCGAAAGGGATGTTAAGCCCTACTCAACTAGTCCCGAGGCTAACCAAGAGGGGGGGGTGAATTGGTTATTTAAAAATTTCACGATAACAACAAAAATCTTTTTGATACTTAGCAGCGGAAACAAGTAAACAATAACGAAAAGATCAACCAACGATAATCACCCAAGCAGTTTATATTGAAAAGTAAAGTGCAAAACTGAATCAGAAAAGCAAGCCAGATTTTATAGTGGTTCGGTCAACTTGACCTACGTCTACTCCCCGGAGCCTCCCCTCCGGGTATTGCACTAAACGAAAGTGACTCTCCTTTTGCTCCCACAGCAAGGCGGAGAAGCCTGTACAAAACACCTCCTTTTCACCACACGGTGAGGCAGAGAACCTGACCTCCTTTCGCTTCCTCCTAAAGCAGGCAGAGAACCTTCGAACTCTTTTGGTTCCACCTGAAGCGGGCAGAGAACCCCGGATCTTCTTGCGAACGATCCTCCCATGAAGAACACCGACTAGACGACAGACGACGAGCGGAGAAGACGACTCTGATCCGTGCTTGGAGCAACCTTAGTGAATCCCTCACTAACTCCCCCTCACAAGATCTCTTCTCTCTCTCCCAACTCTCTCTTCTCTCTAGGGTTTCTCAGGGAAGGAAGGCAGCAAAAGATTTTTCCAAAAATTGGAAAAAGTTCTTTTAAAGGAGGGCTTAAAATTTGCCCTAAATCTCAACTGGTCGGCCAATATCGTCCAGGACGATATGAACATCGTCCTGTACGATCAGTTCAAATTCAGCTGATTCAGTCTGGACAATTAGGCTCTTCTGGACGATCAGTAGAAAAAGTTGTTCCTATCGTCCCGTACGATACTACGATCGTCCGGGACGATTAGTGCAAATTGAGGAAAATCGTCCAGAAGACAGTTCGGGTCGTCCAGAGAAATCTGTGCTGGACGACCAAAAAATGACTTGATCGTCAAGGACAATTTGGACATCGTCCTGTACGATTAGTTCAAAAAGGCCCAAAATCGTCCTGAACACAGTTCGGGTCGTACAGCTGAAATGCACAAGACGATCACGATCGTCCGGGACGATCCTGCGATCGTCCAGGACGATGTGATCGTATCAATTAAACATTAATTGCTTTCCTTAATTACCAGACTAATTTAGGCATGATTGTAGTGTATCATCCAGGATGATACACGTATCGTCCGGGACGATCAGACCAAAATACTTAAAATAAAACTTGCCTAACTTAATTTGGCGGCTGGAAATTTCTGATTTGAGCATATCATCCCGTACGATCCAAAGATCGTCCAGGACGATCTGCTTAATCAGACCCTCTTAGCTTAGTCGCCCTAATTAGGGTTTCTGTTTTAACTGGATCGTCCAGGACGATGCTACTATCGTCCAGGACGATCTGAACAAAATTTTAACAGAAACTCTAATTCACTCAATCTCTCTCCCTGAGTGTGTGTGTGCAAGGTTACTTAGCTAGGGAATCAGTTACATTACAATTGACTCAATAAAAGGAAAAATCATACATTTGATACACTTGGATCCGATCTTGAGTTGGCTTGAGTAGCTCGCGGTCTTTTGTGCCTGAAACTGATTAGCCAAGCAAAACACACTGGAAACATATTTGTCATCATCAAAACCAGATTTGCAACAATCTCCCCCTTTTTTATGATGGCAAACATTTGTAAAGTAGTCTGAAATTAAAATGAAACTAGGAGATCAAACAACACAAACATTTTTTTTTTTTTTAAATTTTCATTTAACAGCTCAAACAATACAGACAACATGAAAACAAAAAATAGAAACAGACACGACTACAACTGACTCCCCCTTTTGACATCACAAATAAAGGGGGAGGAAAAAATAGAACACTGAAATAAAACATAACATGAAACAACTACAAAAAAAGGAAACTAAAATAGAGGTGGATCCTGATCGGAAGGAGGAGGCGGTGGTGGAGGATTGAGGTAATGGTGAATGGCCTGAAATTGAGCTCCGAACCAGGCCATGTCCTAGTCATGCTGCTGTTGCTGCTGCGCAACATAGTCCGTGAACCGTGCCTCCCACTGGTCAAAACGCTGCACCAGGTGGTCAAAGGGAGAGGCAATGCGAAGGGGAGCAGGTGCCTCGGCTGCCGCAGGAGCGGGAATGGCCGCTTCTTCCTCTTCCTCAACATCCGGGGCGGGCTCCGGATGTAGTCGGGTGCTATGAAGGACATGGAAGGCATTGTTGGTGAGGAAGTGAGTAGGAACATCTGGGGCTGCAGGATATTGCAGGTCATACTTGGTTTCAAGAGCATAGGCAATGAGATGTCCTAAGGCTAGATTTGGGCGACAGCGATGACCTGGATCTCGAATGGTGGTAAGGTGCTCAAGGTATCGGATAATGAGATCGGCGGCATTAAATTCCCTACGGGCCATGATGTAGTAGGTAGTCAAGGACAGGAGGGGGGTGATGTGAATTTGATCCCCCGCCTTTGGAATGACGGAGGAACGAAGAACATGTTGGATAGTCCTGGCGTCTTTCAGAAGTGTGGAACAGGCATTGTCATGGTAAGGGGCATTTGTATTGCGGAGGAAATGATTGGCGACACTCCAATCATAGTCTGGGTCGGTGGTAAGTGTGTGGAGTTTGTCGCCAGTTATAGATTAGTGGAGAATGGAGTGAAAGTCCTGATAGGTGAGTTCAACAGGGCGCTGATTGACATAGGACTGGAGAGTGGAGTAGTCGGCGGTAATCCTTAGGTTCGCAAAGAAAACGCGAAGAAGTTCGGAACTAAAGGGAAAAGCGAGGGTGAGGATGAAGGTGAGGGAGGTGTGGGCGAATAGATCAAGGACAGGATATGTGAGTGTATGGGGATTTACTATTTTTGAAGGCGTGATCCCCACCTTGCAGTATCGCTCAAAGGCAGCCTGATCGGCTGCATTAGGGAAGCGAGGATCAACCGGCCCCCGGGAGGAACTGGCACCCTTCTGACGGGAACGCTTGCCACCAGCCATGAGGATTTGAGTGAGTAAGGAGGAGAAGTGGAGTGGAGAAAACCGGTGTGAAAAAAACTCAAGAAATCTGCTGTTTATAAAGAAAACGGACTGATCGTCCCGTACGATCGAGACATCGTCCGGGACGATCGGGGCATTTATGTCGTCCTGTACAATTGGTCAAAAAGGCGGTCCGATCGTCCAGGACGATCAGATATCGTCCGGGACGATTAGACACAGGCGATCATCCCGAGGAGTCAGCTGGACGACCGTTGACGAAAAGGTATCGTCTCGGACGATTAGGTGGATCGTCCAGGATGATTTACAATAAATATGTCGGATGGGCCGAATTTAAATCGTCCAGCGGCTTGATAGGTGGATCGTCCGGGACGATAAAGGGATCGTCCGGGACGATGGGCAATAATTGGTGCAATCTCAGCCGTGTGATCAGATCAGGAGGTTATGGATCATATCGTCCAGGACGATGTGAGTATCGTCCGGGACGATCACCAATAATTGGAATTTTTCAGCAGCTGGAGCAGTGGAGGGGCGATTCTGAACGAATCGTCCAGGACGATGTTTAGATCGTCCAGGACGGAGTGGATCGTCCAGGACGATATGTGGATCGTCCAGGACGATGTGAAGAAAACAGAACAAGATGGATGATGAAGATGACCGATCAGGATTCCAAAAACACAATTATGTAAATCAAAATGCCACGAAAAAAACTCACAGAAGAAAAAACATGAAAAAGCAAAGTTTTTTTTTTTTTTTTTTTGATCAAGCTGCTCGAGTAAATCAGAATTTTTCCTTGATTTTATATTCAAAAACCAATAAGAGAACGATTGACAACGCTGAAATCCAGAAAAGGTTGAAAAAATCGACTTTCGTAACTCCTACCCCGGGCACCTTATCGATGCACACCTCTTTCAAAACAAAAATCCAATTCAGAAGAAAGGACATTAGATTTGAAAAGAGATCCTTTCAAGCCTCGTTCCAGAAAAATATCTGATATAATAGTGTTACAAAGTAAAAAATCAGAAATCAAGATTTTCAAACTCAAGCTTTTGAACGTATTAAGTGACACACGAGTTTTTTTCTAAGACATTTAAAGATCTGAAAGAGAAGAAAGCTTAGGTTGGGCTCATTTTGTGCCTCTTATTTTTTCCCAATTTATTTGGCGCACTGCGCATCTTTTGATTTTTGATACACTTTGTGTATTTGACATTTTCACATCTTTTCAGTTTTGGGCTCATTTTATGCCTCTTTTTCAATTTGGTTGGCGCACTGCGCATCTTTTGTAAGCTTTCTCCTTTTCATAATCATTAAAGAGTCTCAGCGGTGAATCTATCTTCCAGACATAGGAGATGACTCTCCACAGTAGGGAAGAATGATTCACAAAACAAAAAACTACACATCATATGATAAATGCAATCACTTGGTTTTAAAAAATCAAACTAATGACTCAAGACTTTGAAAAACACTAGTGATATGAGGTAGATTACTGTAGGAAGATAAAATGATCTCTATTTCAAAAAAAAAACTAACATTTTAATTTTGAAGAGGATTTTTATCCAAAAGAAACCATACACCAGTAAAGGAGTTAGAGGAAGAGAAACAATCATCAATGTTTCTTCCCTTTAACAGATTCAGTGGAATCAATCACTGCTTACCAGCTTCCAAATCAAAACAAGGTAAAAACTCCCAGTCAGAAATTCAGATTATCAGAAGTAGTGAGCGGTGATTAGATTTTGAAAAACATAAAACAGTAAGTGCAAGATATGAACCAGTGAATAAAAAAAAGGTATAAAATCACATCAGAGTAAATACTCAAATCAAACTAATAATAAGGCTAAAACAGAAATCAGCAAAAGACATAAAATCAACTGAAAGTAAATAATCAAAGCCAAAAACTAACTAACAGAAATCAGAAATAAAAAAAACTAAACCTAACTAATAGAAATCAGAATACCAATCAGAAAGATAATAAATCAGCAGTCATCAGAATCAAGCATTTATATCAATCACTCCTAATCTGGTTCTCAAAATGCTGAATGAGTCAAAGGCCAGTGGTTTAGTGAATATGTCAGCCAGCTGATTTTCAGTTGCTACATGATGTAGCTCAATGTCCCCTTTTGTAACATGGTCCCTAATGAAGTGATGCCTAATGTCAATGTGTTTGGTCCTAGAATGTTAGATTGGATTCTTAGAGATACAGATGGCACTGGTATTATCACACAGAACAGAAATTGTGCCAACGGGTACTCCTAAATCCAAGACTTGTTGTTTCAACCAAAGAACTTGGGCCACACAACTTCCTAAGGCAATGTACTCAGCTTCAGCAGTGGAAAGTACAACTGAGTTCTATTTTCTACTGGACCAGGAGACTAACGACTGTCCTATGAATTGACAAGTCCCAGAGGTACTCTTCCTATCCACCCTACACCCCGCAAAGTCAGAGTCAGAATATCCAATGATCTGAAAAGAGGTGCTGTGCCTAGGGTACTAAATTCCTAGGTTTGGGGTCCCTAAAAGATATCTAAGAATTCTCTTAACAGCAGTCAGGTGGGACTCTTTAGGATCAGCCTGAAACCTAGCACAAAGACAGACACTAAACATGATATCGGGTCGGCTAGCAGTCAGGTAAAGCAGTGAACCTATTATCCCTCTATACTTCTTCTGATCAACAAATTTTCCATTTGAATCCTTATCTAACTGAACTGAGGAGGGCATGGGAGTATTGATTGGCTTGGCTTTGTCCATTTCATATTTCTTCAAAATGTCCTTAGTGTATTTTGATTGATTGAGAAAAGTTTCATCATTCATTTGCCTTATGCTAAACCCCAAAAAGTAGGACAATTCTCCCATCATACTCATCTCAAACTTCTTACTCATAGTTTTGGAAAACTCATCACATAAATATTTATCAGAAGATCCAAAAATTATATCATCAACATAAATCTGGACAATGAGTAAGTCATCTCCTATTCTCCTCAGAAAAAGGGTGGTGTCTACGCTCCCCTTAACAAACTCTCTTTCTAACAGGAATGTGCTAAGCCTCTCATACCAAGCTCTGGGTGCCTGTTTCAATCCATATAAGGCCTTTTTTAATTTATAGACATGACTTGGATATTGGGAACTCTCAAAACCTGGGGGTTGTTCTTAAAAACATCTTCTTCAATTACCCCATTTAAAAAGGCACTCTTGACATCCATTTGAAATAGCTTAAATCCCTTGTAACAGGCAAAGGCTAGTAGCACTCTAATGGCTTCCAATCTAGCTACAGGGGCAAAAGTTTCCTCAAAATCTATCCCTTCTATCTGATTATACCCCTTAGCCACCAATCTTGCCTTATTTCTCACCACCACACCAGAATCATTCATCTTATTCTTAAAGACCCACTTGGTTCCCACAATACTTTGGTTTCTAGGTCTTTCTACTAATTCCCAAACATCATTCCTTACAAATTGATTCAATTCTCCTGCATAGCTAAAATCCAAAACTCATCCGACAAGGCTTGATTGATGTTGGTGGGTTCAGTCATTGAGATAAAGGCAGAATGGTTTACTTCCTTCCTAAGTCCATGCCTAGTCCTAACACCTTCAGAAGGGTCTCCTAAGATCAGTTCTTTAGGATGACTCGAAGAATATCTCCAATCTCTAGGCAATGTGGTTTGAGATTCTACCCTTTCCTCCAATTTTGTATTTCCAGCTCCTTGGGTAACCTCAACAATCTCTTCATCTTCTACTTCAGATCTAGACTCCTTAGGATCAGACTCATCAAACACTACATGGGTTGTTTCTTCCACCACCAAAGTCCTCCTATTAAACACCCTAAAGGATTTCCCCACACTTGAATATCCTAAGAACACTCCTTCATCAGATTTGGGGTCAAATTTTCCTAAGGGTGACTTCCCGTTGTTTAGAATGAAAACCTTACAGCCAAAGACATGGAGGTGGGACAGATTTGGAGTTCTACCCTTAATGATCTCATAAGGTGTCTTGTTCAGCTTGACTCTCACATTTACCATATTAGCACATAACAGGCAGTGTTCACCGCTTCAGCCCAAAAGTATTTAGGAAGTGAATACTCGGCAAGCATGGCTCTAGCGGCTTCCACTAAGGTCCTGTTCTTCCTTTCAGCTACCCCGTTCTGCTGAGGGGTCCTAGGAGCTGAAAAATTGTGACTAATCCCATGATTCTCACAAAAACTTCCAAATCTTTCATTTTCAAACTCCCCTCCGTGATCACTATGGATGGTAATAATCTCACATCCTAACTTCTTCTGAATCCAAGTAGAGAAAGATCTAAACTCATCAAATGACTCAGATTTGTGTGACAAAAACTTAACCCAAGTGAACCTTGAATAATCATCAACAATCACAAAACCATAGACTCTCCCCCCTAAGCTGACAGTGCTAATGGGTCCAAAGAGGTCCATGTGAAGAACTTCTAAAGGTCTAGAGGTGCTAATGTCCTTAACTGAGTGAAAAGAGGACTGGACTTGCTTCCCCAACTGACAGGCACCACACAGGTGATCCTTAGTGAACTTAAGCTTGGGCACACCTCTAACTAAGTCCTTTTGGGTGACTCTCCTAAGGGTTTTCATACTGGCATGACACAATCTCCTATGCCATAACCAAGACTCATCAGCAGCAAGTTTTAAGCAAATTGAATTATTAGATTTAATGCTACTTACATCCAGCTTGTAGACGTTGTTGATCCTTTGCCCCTCCAAAACAACTTCATCATTTAAGCTTAAAATACAGCCAGTGGGCAGGAATTTGATGCTGTATCCCTTGTCGTAGAGTTGATTAATGCTCAGCAAGTTGTGTTTCAGTCCATCTACAAGCAAAACATTATCAATCACAAAATTCTTTGAATCACCAATCATACCTGTGCATACCACCTTCCTGGTGGTGTTATCTCCAAGTGTAACCTTGCCTCCAGCTCTGGCCTCCAGCGAAATGAACTGATTTGCATCTCCAGTCATATGTCTAGAACATCCGCTGTCCAGGTACCACATGTTCTCACGAGGTCTTGTGTGAGAGCACACCTACAAAATCATTAAATGTCAGTCTTAGGAACCCAAACAGGTTTGGGTTCCTTCTTATGAAAAGAAGAATGCGATGCATGTGTGCTGTGCTGTGCAACAGGCAGTTTGGGTCTCCACACCCAATGTGTACTACGGTGAACAGTACAAGTGTGTGATATGTGTCCTAACATGCCACATGAAAAACATCTAACACCAGGAAAAGGATTAACTAAACGTCGTGAGTGATAGTGCCTCTTCCTAGTAGTGTATGAAACATGCTTTGAAGAACTTGCAACAGAATTTTTAAAAGGTGGCGGTGCATAAAATTGTTCAAAAGTAGGCGGTGTTTTGTTATTTTCAAAAGAACTGATTTTTACTTTCAAAAACTCAATGTGTTTGTTTAAACTTCCAATTTCAAACGTTTTTGCACTTTCAATACTTTCTAACTCAGATGCCAAATCATTCACTTTCTTAAAAGCAAGTTCTAAATCAACATGCGCTGTTTTTAACAAGTTATGCTCAACAATTAAATCAGAATGCTTTTTATTCAGTTCATCAAACTCATCTAGTAAAGACATGTGATTGCTATCAATGGTGGAATGATCCTTAATCAACACTTCATGCTCTTTTTGCAAAGTCAGATAATCTAGTTTCAAACTAGCATGGGTTTTCTTAAGCTTCCTATATGATGTATGAATCTTTTCAGAAACTTCAAATAACTGATCGTAAGTAAGCTCACATACCTCTTCCTGGTCGGACTGACCAGGGTGATCATCAGCCATCAAACACAAGTTTGTTTCCTCCTCTTCAGCTTCAGTCTCAGAAGAGTCGGATGCAGAGTCTGCCCAGAACGCCTTCTGAATCCGCTTCTTGTCCTTTCTGAACTTTGGTTTCTCCTCACCCTTCTCCTTGCTTAGATGAGCTTTAAGTGTCGGACAATCAGCCTTAATGTGTCCGGGCTTCCTGCATTCAAAACAAACCGATTCAGATGAACCCTTAAAGTTTTTATTGAACTTACCCTTGTTCCACTTCTGATGGTTCTTATGTTTCTTCCTTAGAAAGCTTTTGAATTGCCTTGTGATTAAGGCAACATCATCGCTATCAGACTCGGAAGTGCTAGCATCTGAATCTTTGGCCTTTAGTGCCACTGTCTTCTCTTTCTTGCGTTCACCTGCATCAAGTTGCCTTTGGTTCACCCCTTGCTCGTAAGCAATGAGTGATCCAAGTAAGCTGTCAATAGAGTAAGTATTTAAATCTTTGGATTCAGTAATAGCAGTAATCTTAGCATCATAAGAAGCAGGCAAACATCTAAGAATCTTGTTCACTCTTTCGTAGTTGGTAAGTTCTCTACCTAAAGCATGCAAAGAGGTAACAATCTGAGTGAACCTTGTGCACATTTCTGAAATAGTCTCACTAGGTTTCATGCGAAAAAGTTCATAATCATGTAACAAGATGTTTAACCTAGACTGTTTGACTTAGTTGTACCTTCATATGTTATACATAATCTATCCCAAATCTCTTTTCCCGTTGTACAAGTAGAAACACGCATATAGTCCTCAGATTTTAAAGCACAAAAGAAACAGTTCAAACATTTGGCATTTAACTGTGCTAAATCACGATCATCAAACGTCCAATCAGCAAACGGCAATTCAGTTTTCACATTGTTAACCATTCGAAAAGGTGGTTCGTATCCGTCCTTAACTAACATCCACATGTGATAATCAATAGACTGAAGAAAAGTAGACATGCGTGTTTTCCAAAAAGCAAATGGAATGTTATCAAACAACGGTGGTCTAGTTATAGAATAACCTTCAGCAGTATTACGATTGTTACAGTTAGCCATGGATCAAATTCAAAAGTTTTTAAACAGAAATTTTGAATCCCGCTCTGATACCACTTGAAAGTTCGAAAGGGATGTTAAGCCCTACTGAACTAGTCCCGAGGCTAACCAAGAGGGGGGGTGAATTGGTTATTTAAAAATTTCATGATAACAACAAAAATCTTTTCGATACTTAGCAGCGGAAACAAGTAAACAATAACGAAAAGATCAACCAACGATAATCACCCAAGCAGTTTATATTGAAAAGTAAAGTGCAAAACTGAATCAGAAAAGCAAACCAGATTTTATAGTGGTTCGGTCAACTTGACCTACGTCCACTCCCCGGAGCCTCCCCTCCGGGTATTGCACTAAATGAAAGTGACTCTCCTTTTGCTCCCACAGCAAGGCGGAGAAGCCTGTACAAAACACCTCCTTTTCACCACACGGTGAGGCAGAGAACCTGACCTCCTTTCGCTTCCTCCTGAAGCAGGCAGAGAACCTTCGAACTCCTTTTGCTTCCACCTGAAGCGGGCAGAGAACCCCGGATCTTCTTGCGAACGATCCTCCCACGAAGAACACCGACTAGACGACAGACGACGAGCGGAGAAGACGACTCTGATCCGTGCTTGGAGTAACCTTAGTGAATCCCTCACTAACTCCCCCTCACAAGATCTCTTCTCTCTCTCCCAACTCTCTCTTCTCTCTAGGGTTTCTCAGGGAAGGAAGGCAGCAAAAGATTTTTCTAAAAATTGGAAAAAGTTCTTTTAAAGGAGGGCTTAAAATTTGCCCTAAATCTCAACTGGTCGGCCAATATCGTCCAGGACGATATGAACATCGTCATGTACGATCAGTTCAAATTCAGCTGATTCAGTCTGGACGATTAGGCTCTTCTGGATGATCAGTAGAAAAAGTTGTTCATATCGTCCCGTACGATACTACGATCGTCCGGGACGATTAGTGCAAATTGAGGAAAATCGTCCAGAAGACAGTTCGGGTCGTCCAGAGAAATCTGTGCTGGATGACCAAAAAATGACTTGATCGTCCAGGACGATTTGGACATCGTCCTGTACGATTAGTTCAAAAAGGCCAAAAATCATCCTGAACACATTTCGGGTCGTACAACTGAAATGCACAAGACGATCACGATCGTCCGGGACGATCCTGCGATCGTCCAGCACGATGTGATCGTATCAATTAAACATTAATTGCTTTCCTTAATTACCAGACTAATTTAGGCATGATTGTAGTGCATCGTCCAGGACGATACACGTATCGTCCGGGACGATCAGACCAAAATACTTAAAATAAAACTTGCCTAACTTAATCTGGCGGCTGGAAAGTTTTTGATTTGAGCATATCGTCCCGTATGATCCAAAGATCGTCCAGGACGATCTGCTTAATCAGACCCTCTTAGCTTAGTCGCCCTAATTAGGGTTTCTGTTTTAACTGGATCGTCCAGGACGATGCTACTATCGTCCAGGACGATCTGAACAAAATTTTAACAGAAACTCTAATTCACTCAATCTCTCTCCCTGAGTGTGTGTGTGCAAGGTTACTTAGCTAGGGAATCAGTTACATTACAATTGACTCAATAAAAGGAAAAATCATACATTTGACACACTTGGACCCGATCTTGAGTTGGCTTGAGTAGCTCGCGGTCTTTTGTGCCTGAAACTGATTAGCCAAGCAAAACACACTGGAAACATGTTTGTCATCATCAAAACCAGATTTGCAACAACGTTGATCTATGTCAATAATGTAATAGATAGATTAAGTAACCACAACTGTAGCAGAAATGATGAAATAAAATTAATAACTTTTTAAATCAATAGTAACGATCATTGATTAGTGTAATTGAAAAAAGGATAAAGGAAAGAACGATTGACGATATTACGCATCTTTTCAAATTGAATGGCACAGTTTATGCATCTTGTCAATTTTGGGGTAATTTTGTGCCACTTTATAATTTTGGCGAACATTGCGCATCTTTTGTATTTGAGACACAATTTGTGCATCTTTTCATTTTTAGGCTCATTCTATGCTTACTTAAAAAAATTTCTTTCCAAAATCGTAATCTCTTGACACTAATACAATAATAAATACTTTCAGATAGAAACAAGAGCAATAATAAGACATCAAATATGTAACAATTTAAGCTAAGTAATATATGTCTAAAAGTGGAATAATAAAAAGATCTTCTAATCTACACCTAGTCACAAAGTAATTTAAATATTTTGAGAAATTAAATTATGCATAGCGATTATTATTGTAAAATAGATTCAATTAACATTTCATGAAGACAATCAACTACTTTTGATTAAAAAAAAAATTCAAGTCACAATGGAATATTCATACAAAGATGATTTATTCATTTCATTTAACATGCATTTTTGTTACATGCATCCTTCCATACTTCTTCCAACATAAAGACTACCATTCATACATCAAATCTATCACAAACAACCAAATACAATACAGTCTAACAAAAACAAAGAACCAACACAACAACTTCAAACATAAACACCCATACAGAGTAACAGCCAAACAACAGAATCACATCTAGAAATCAGAGGGACCCTCATCTGGAGGTGGTGGTGGAGTAGCGAACATAGCAAAATAACTATTGATTGTGGCAATATTGGTATTCACTGATTCAAACTAATCACGAATCCAACCCTTATCTTCATTATATCTGCCATCCTGCTGCTTTAAATATGCCTCAATATCATCAAATCTTTGATCGAGATGATCAAAGCATTGGACCATATTTTGTTAAAGTCTTGATCAAGTCCATGTGTAGGGGTAGGTACAGGTGCAGGTGCACCTTATTCTTCAGAATCATCTCTAGAGCCCTCTCTCCTAAAAAGTGCCTAAAAAGAGGCATCGGTAAAGTACACATGCAACTCAGTAGGTTCGCTAGGGTGGACTAAATTAAACTTCTTCTCTAGGATATAAGAAATTACATGTCCCAGGGCAATATTTTTCTTTCTTTTGATGCTAAGATGGCCAATGATAATAAGAGAATACAAGTAGTCCATGTTTAATTGGGCTTCATCTATAGGTTGTCCAGTCATGATCAAGTAGGTAACAGTTGAGAGGAGGGGTGTCATATTGACTCGATCTCCAGCTTTTGGGATAATGGAGGTTCTAAAAATGTGCTGGATGATTCTTACGTTTTGGTTCAGGGTGTAGACTCTAGGTAAATGACTTGGTTGGCTTACTCCCCTACGAACCTGATTGACTTCTAACCAATCATAGTCAGCTCTGGAGGTTAGGGTGTGTGCTCGAATACCTAGAGTTCTAAGGTGAAGGAAATTCCCCAAATCCTCCTTAGTAATTTCTACTCTCTATTTTAGGATATAAGAAGTGATCCTTGTGTGGTCCTGATTTATTTTCATGTTTGCGAGGAAAACATGAAAAAAGTCCTTATTGTAAGCATAAATGAGAGTATGGATGAACAAAAATTGGGCAGAGTCAAAAAGTGGCATTACAAAAAATGGATGTTCTCCTGTATTAAGAGATGAGACGGTGTAATTTTGGAAGCACTAAATCTGAGGTAAGCATCCTCATTTTGTTGAGACAAAAAATTTTCATCCCAATCTTGTTTGGAGGATGATCCCCTAGCATGTCGTGATCTTTTCCTGCTGCCAAACATCTCTAATTTATGGCTTTGAAGGGTTTGAAATGGAAGTAAAATGAATGAAAACTCCCCTTCTATATAAATAAAAATGATCATTCATACAGTATGAAAATATTTTGTACGGGATGAAATAAATTTCGTACTGGACAAAATAAATTTTGTACGGGACAAAATAAATTTCATACGTACCAACGAAAATGACCAAAAATGAAACACCTTTTCATAAACTGCTCTTCCCGATGCATCCTTTCGTACAGGCTTTTTGACTTCCCAATCGTGCAGACGATCACATGTTCGTCTGGGACGATCCAAAAATTAAAGATTATTTCGATGACGGTTGGCTTCATCCTTATCCAAAAACAACAACAAGGATCATATAGACGAATGATACATTTATACGTATAACCAATAATAACTACCTAAAACAGTAATCCCTTCCCCATTCGTACAGACGAACCTGTACATATCATACAGTATGATGACATCATCATATAGTACGAACTACTAAAAAGAATATTCTGTTCCCTCAACCCTACAAATTTTCATGCACATGCTACAGAATTCATATTGTATAAAATCATTTCGTACAGTACGAACATAACAATAAAAAATAGTACATAGAAAGCTCAAAAATCTTTTAAAGTAAAATAATTTTTATTTTTTATTAAAGTATAAATAATAAAAAGACAAAGAGATAAAATATAATAAAAAATAAAACAAAAACATACAACTTATACTGCACAAACTTGACATAAACAAACATACAATCAAACACAAAATAATGTTTGCAAAAATTTTAATTATGCATTAAGATCAATCACACCTAGCCTTATCCTTAAAATGCTAAACATGTTAAAAGCTAGTGGTTTTGTGAAAATATATGCAAGTTGATCCTTAGCAGCAACTTGATGTAATTCAATTTCCCCTTTTGCTACATGATCTCTTATAAAATGATGCCTTATATCAATATGCTTGGTTCTAGAATACTAAATAGGATTCTTTGGAATGCATATGGCACTAGTGTTATCACAAAAGATTAGAATTATGCCAAAAGAAAATGCTAAGTCAATTAGCTATTGTTTTAACCAAAGAACTTATTCAACACAACTTCCTAACGCAATATATTCAGCTTCTGCATTTAAAAGGGCTACTGAGTTCTGTTTTCTACTAGACCAAGAAATTAAGGAGTTTCCTATAAATTGACTAGTTCTAAAAGTGATTTTCCTATCAACCCTACAACCAGCAAAATCTAAATCAGAGTATCCAACAATTTTAAATGCAGTGTTATTCTTAGGATACCAAATTCTTGGGTTTTGAGTCCCCAAAAGATATCTCATAATTCTATTAACTGCAGTCAGATGTGACTCTTTAGGATCTACTTGAAATCTAGCACACAAACAAACACTAAACATGATATTCAATCTGCTAGCTGTCAAGTAAAGTAAAGATCTAATCATTCCTCTAAACTTCTTTTACAACTAATTTTCCTTTAGGATCCTTATCTAACTGCACTGAGGAACTCATGGGTTTATTCACTCGTTTAGCCTTATCCATTTCATACATTTTAATGATGTCCTAAACATATTTTGACTGGCTCAGAAAGGTTCCATCCTCATCCTGCTTAATGCTAAACCCCAAAAAATAACTCAAATCTCCAATTAAGCTCATCTCAAATTCCTTATTATTTTTAAAAATTTATCATAAAGATTTCTATTGGTAGATCCAAACAAGATATCATCCACATAAATTTTAATAATGAGTATTTCATCTCCTACTTTTTTATAAAGAGAGTGGTGTCCACACTCCCTTTTACAAATAATCGTTCAAGTAGGAAAGTGCTTAGCCTTTCATACCAAGCTCTAGGTGCCTGTTTAGGTCCATATAATACCTTTTTCAATTTGAAAATATGATTAGGAAATTGTGCATTTTTAAAACCTGGAGGTTGCTCAACATAAACATCCTCTTTTATCATCCCATTTAGAAAGGCACTCTTTATATCCATTTGATACAACTTAAAAGCTTTAAAATAGGCATAGGCTAAAAGCACTCCAACTGCCTCAAGTCTGGCTACAAGGGCAAAGGTCTCCTCAAAATCAATTCCCTCAATCTAATTATACCCCTTAGCCACTAACCTTTCTTTATTCCTTACAATCACTTCAGAATCATTCATCTTATTTTTAAATACCCACTTTACTCCAACAACACTTTGATCGATCTTTCTACTAATTCACAAACATCATTTCTAGCAAATTGATTTAACTCATCATGCATAGCTAGAATCTAAAACTCATTCAAAAGTGCTTGATTTACACTAGTGGGTTCGATCATTGAAATAAAAGTAGAGTGATTTACTTCTTTCCTCAAACCATGTCTAGTCCTAACTCCTTCACTTGGGTCACCTAAAATTAACTCTTTAGGATGACTCTTAGCAAATTTCCATTCCTTAGTCAATTGGTTTTCTTCATCATTTTCAACCCTTTCTTCAACTTTTTCATTTTCAAGTCCTTGTGATATTTCCTCAACTTCATCTTCATCCAACCTTGACCCTCCAGAATTATCTAATTCATCAAAAATAATATGAGTGGTCTCCTCAACTACTAAAGTCCTTCTATTAAAAACTCTATAAGATTTTCCAACACTTGAATATCCTAGAAAAATTTCTTCATCAGATTTATGATCAAATTTACCTAAGAGAGTTTTTTCATTATTATGTATGAACACTTTACATCTAAAAATATATAGGTGTGAGAGGTTCGAAATTCTACCTTTAAGAAGTTCATAGGGTGTCTTGTTTAATTTTGATCTAATATACACCCTATTCAATATATAGCATGTCGTACTAACTGCTTCAGCTCAAAAATATCTTGGAAGTGAATATTCTGCCAACATGGCTCTAGCAGCTTCAATCAATGTCCTGTTCTTTCTCTCAACTACTCTATTCTGCTAAGGTGTCCTAGAAGCTGAGAAATTATGGTCTATTCCATGGGATTTACAAAAATCATCAAATAATTTATTTTTAAATTCTCCCCCATGATCACTTTAGATAGTAACAATTTTAAATCCTAGTTTTCTCTGAATCCAAGTGGAAAAATCTCTAAACTCCTCAAATGATTCACTCTTATAATTTAAAAATCTAATCCATATGAATCTTGAGTAATCATCCACAATTACATAACTAAATCTTTTCCCTCCTAGACTTAAGATACTAACGAGTCCAAAGAGATCCATGTGAAGAATTTCTAAGGGCATACTAGTTCTTACTTCCTTGATTGAATTGAAAGAGATTTTGACTTATTTTCCTAGTTGACATGTATCACATAAGTGATATTTTGTAAAGTCTAATTTAGGTACTCCTCTAACTAACTCTTTTTGGGTGATTTTCCTAAGATTTCTCATGCTAGAGTAACAAAGTCTTCTATGCCATAACCATGACTCATCAGATACAGTTTTCAAAAAAAAGTAGTAGAAGATTTTACAGAATTCAAATCTAGCATGTATACATTATTTACTCTATCACCATTCAACACAACAATTCCATTTTGACTAATAACATAGCTAGTAAGCAAAAATTTTATATGATAACCTTTATCGCATAGTTGACTTATGCTTAACAGATTATGTTTTAAGCCTTCTACTAACAGAACATTTTTAATTACAAAATTCTTAGAATTTTCAATCATACATGTACCTACCACTCTCTTGGTGGTATTATCACCAAGTTTAACCTTGCCTCTATTCCTAACTTCTAGCGATATGAATTGATTCGCATCTCAAGTCATATGTTTTGAACAACCACTATCTAAGTACCAAATGCTCTCACGAGATCTTGTGTGAGAGCGTTCCTACAAAATTATCAAACATTAGACTTGGGAACCCAAACAAGTTTGGGTTCACCTCTTGATAATTTTAAACCAGATGCATGTGTGATATGCTAATTTTATGCATCTTAGGTCTTCACAC
This sequence comes from Dendrobium chrysotoxum, assembly GCA_019925795.1. NCBI lineage: Eukaryota > Viridiplantae > Streptophyta > Magnoliopsida > Asparagales > Orchidaceae > Dendrobium > Dendrobium chrysotoxum. Next base: position 25,495,843 of record CM034300.1, on the reverse strand, counting down.
TAAATGTATTCTATGATGAATAGTACAAGTGTGGGAAATATTTCCAATCATACCATAAGAAAAATATTTTACTCTAGGAAAAGGATTTACCAATCTATGTGCACTGTAAGATCTTCTCCAAGATTTTGAACTAGTGGACTTGTGGTAATATTTGTGAAAATCTTCAAGTTTGGGTGAAATCCTATTTTTCTCAAGAGCTTTCAACATAACTTTAATATATGCATTAGCACTCTCGAGAATCAAATTTTTAATCTTCAAGTTATGCTCTCTACTACCCGATTCATCCAAAAAAGTTTTGAAATCATTTTCAAGTTCAGTGTGTGATGATTTTAGAAGATCATGCTATTTATTTAAATCATCAAATTCATCTAACAAAGTCATGTGGTTGCTATCAATTAATGCATGGTCTTTCCTAAGGATTTCATATTCTTTTTGCAGTTCTAAGTAATGTAGAATGAATACACTCAAAAATGTCAAATAATTCATCATAACTTAAGTCACATACCTCCTCTTGATCCGAATGATCAAGATTGTCAGCCATCAAATATAAATTTATGACTTCCTCTTCAGGTGCTAATTCTAAGGAATTTGAAGTTGAGTCCACCCAAAAAGCTCATTGTAGTCTCTTCTTGCCCCTTCTATCCTTTGGTTTCTCCTCAGCTTTCTCCTTACTAAGATTGGCTTTGAGATTAGGGAAATCAGTCTTTATGTGTTATGGCTTCCTGTATTTATAGCAAATAACATCATTAGAAGCCTTAGCATTTTTATAAAACGTACCTTTGTTCGACTGCTAGCATCTCCTCTACTTCCTCTTTAAGAAACTTTTAAACTACCTTATCATTAAGGCAATATCCTCTTCATCCTTAGGGTGGGACTGATCACTTTTTGAGTCATCCACTTTCAATGCAATATTCTTTTCTTTTCATCTATCACCTGCATCAATCTATCTTTGAGTCACTCCTTACTAATAAGCAATCAGTGATCCAAGCATATTATCAATAGAGTAAACATTTAAGTCTTTTGACTCCGTTATAGTAGTAATATTTGCATCGTAACTAGTAGGCAAATAACATAATATCTTATTTACTTTTTTAGAATTGGTTAATTCTCTACCTAAAGCATGCAATGAAGTTACTATATGTATAAAATGAGTATACATGTCAGAGATTGACTCATTCGATTTCATGTGAAAAAGTTTATAGTCATGTAGTAGAATGCTCAACCTAGATTATTTCACTTCATTGGTTCATTCATATGTAATGCAAATCCTATCTCAAATTTCTTTTCCAGATTTACAAGTAGAAACATACATGTAGTCTTCCAATTTCAGTGCACAAAAGAAACTATTCAAACACTTAGTATTTAATTGAGCTAATTCACGTTCTTCTACAGTCCAATCAGTAAAAGGTATTTGAATTCTAATTTCTTCTATAAATCTTGTAGGTTCAATGAAACCTTCTTGTACTAAAATTCACATGCGATAGTCAAGTGATTGCAAAAATATAGACATGCGAGTTTTCCAAAAATCAAATGGGATATTATCATATAGTGGAGGTCTAGTGATCGAATAACCCTCAGGTGTGTTTTGGCTTCCAAAATTAGCCATGATCAAATTTCAAAAAGTAATTAAAATAGTAATTTTGAAATAGGCTCTGATACCACTCGAAACTGTGAATAGGTTGTTAGACCTATTAATTATGTCCCTAGGCTAACCAAGAGAGGGGGTGAATTAGTACTTTTAAAAATCTCTTTGAAGTTTTAAAAAACCTTTTTATAAAAATCTTCAATATATCGTACAGTACGATTAAATTCATACTGTACGAATGGTTATAAAAATTAAGCTTTTTCAACCAAAGAAAAATAAAGTGCAATGCAGAAATTAATAATGCAGTAAATAAAAATAAGAATAGAGAACACCAGATTTTATTGTGGTTCGATCAAACACGACCTACATCCACTCCCTAGAGACTCCTTGAATAGGTATTGCACTAAACCAAAGTGACTCTCCTTTTTCCCCTATAGTAAGGCAAAGAAGCCCTTACAAACTCTCTTCCACCAAACCCCGGTGTAGCAGAGAGCTGTCATCCTTTTTTACCCTCCACGTGAAGACAGAGAACCCACTCATCCTTTCACACCCTCCAGGTGTTAGCAGAGAACCAAGCATCCTTTTTCACCCTCCTGGTGACGGCATAGAATTGGACCTTCTTCAAAGATCTTCTCTCAAGATTCTTTAAAGAGATAGGGAAGAGACTTGAAGTACAAATAATGAGATCCTCACCTTTGCATAACCTTGTGAATCCCCTCATAATTTTCTCTTCAAAGATCTCACCACACTCACTCCCAAACAATCTACCTAATCACTCTCCCTTCCACCCTCAAGAAGCAATTCGTAGAAGATTAGTAGGACAGTCAATTTTTAGAAACCTTTTATACAAAGGACAAGAAAAATCATCCAAAAATTAAAAATCTCAAGTTTGATGCAGTCTGATCTAGTGTACGATCAACATTCGTATGTACGAACAATTCAAATTATTGAACGTTCATCCCGTATAATATTGTACGAATCAATGAAACCCAGTTTTCATACTCTGTAAAATGATATACGAAACCCATTCGTACTGTACGAACAGTTTAAAAAAATTAAACATTTCATCCTATATGATCCAGTACGAACCATTCAAGCTCCCATTTCACACTCTAGAAAATGAAATATGAAGCTTATTCGTACTGTACGATCTGTTCAAAAAATTGAACAGTTCGTCCCGTACGATCCAGTACGAACCATGTTAGCTCCCATTTCATACTCTAGAAAATGATATACGAAAATAATTCATACTGTATGAATTAAACTTAGAAAAATTTTAAACTTAGTAGGTTCGTGTTAGAGGAGGAACATCACAAATCATCCCATACGATTTGACATTATATAGTATGATTAGTTTTTAAAAAATTAAGTATTTGTCTTACACCCCTAGTGTGTGTGCATGATTACCCAATTACAAGCACATCTCTCAGACTCAAGAAAAGAAAAAAAATACATACTCCAAGACTAATAACCTCTAACTCAATCAATTTGAAGTCATCCAGTGTCTGAAATGTGATTTTTCCTGAAATATAAGGTTAATACACACAAAATAGAATTTTCTAGTTTATCATAGGAGAAATAAGAAATAAACAATAAGCTTTTGTAATCTTCAAAAACTCACCTGAATAAACAGATTTGCACCATTCTCAACATTAATTTCAAAAAAATACTGAATATTTAGAAGGGAGATCGATTATCAAATGAGTGGATGTAGAACCTGACCGATAAATCAATTATCAGAAAGGTGATTCTAAACTTTGATTGGAAGATTGATTTCCAGACAAAGCTGAATACTTGAATAGGAGATCGATTCCCAAGGGAGAGAATTTAGAACCTAACCAATAGATCAATTATTAGAAAAGTGAATTTAAATTTTGCATTGAAGATCCACTTCCAGACAAACTAGAATACTCAGACAGGAGATCAATTCTTAAATGAGTGGATTTAAAACAAAGACTTCTGAACTCCATTAGGGGTAAATTTCTTGGTTTTACCATTTGGACCCAATTTACTTTATGTATTATCAGCAACCTTGGCAATTTAAACTTTATGATTTATTTTATTATAAAATTTTTGTAGCACATCAACCCTTATAATACTTCTTACAGAAAGATTCATTAATAGGCAATATATGATGATATCCTTTATAAATTAAGAGCTGATAAGATCCTCCTCAGTTGACTTTCTCCACCACGAATGGACTTTCCCACGTCAGATCAAATTTACCAGCTATCTTTCAATGATCTAAGATATGTCTTCGTAAAACTAGCACCAAGTTACCTACTTGGAAAGTTCTTGGATGAACTAATTTTTTATGAGCTTGGGTCATCTTAGATTTATATAACTTGAGGTTTTGTTGAGCTTGCAAGCATTTCTCTTTCAAAACTTCATGCTCTATTATCTGTGACTCTAAGTGAGGTAGTTATACTTCCATAGGGATAATGACGTCTGCATTAAAGAATAAAGTATACGGCATAGATTGAGTTGGAGTTTTATATATGATTTGGTATAGCCATAAAGCTTTAACCAACTTGTCATGCCATTTATGCTTATTATCGTCTAAGGTCTTCTTTAAAATTTGAACCATGGTTTTATTGAAGGCCTTTGCCAATCTATTTTCCTGAGGATAATAAATGGTAGAGTACCTCCAATTGATGTTGTGACATCTAGCAAAATTATTGATTTTAGTGTTTCTGAATGAAGGATAGTTACTTGAGATAATTCGGCGAGGAACTCCAAACTGATACACGATATTCTCTTTGAAGAACTTTAAAACATGACAAGCTTTGACTTCTCTCAAATAAATTACTTCTGTCCACTTTGAGAAGTAGTCTATCATTGCTAATATAAATCTATGACATCTAGAGGATCACTACAGGAAAACAATGAAATACCGGCGGAATTTTCGGCGAAAATATTTACGCCGGAATCAATGACGGAATTTCCGGCGGATTGAACCGCCGGTAATTTTACGGTGTAAGTTCCGGTGGAAATACCGTCGGTAAGTTTCCGGCAGCTAAACCCCCGGAAGTTTGCCAGTTTTTTCAATATATTGACGCATATTCCGCAGGTAATGTTCGGCGGGTATTCCGGCGGATTTACCACCGGTTAATTAAAACCCGACGAAGTAGTACCGGAGGATTATCCGCCGATAATATTTCCGGCGGCTTTTATGCCAAAAAATATGCCGGTAATCTCAATATATCGACCCCGTGCCCTCGACTTCAGCTCATTCTGTTTAGGTCTCCACTACCGATGACGCGCGTCAGCCCTTGATCTCCGTCGACGACGTCCCTCCCTCCCTCGATCGAGTTTGTTCGACGACGACCTTGCCCTCGAATTCCGTCGACGACCTCCCTCCCTCGCTCGCTAGGTGCCTCGCTCGGTCGCTCGTGCGAGATCCTCCGTCGACGACGCACGGCCGTGGCTTTGTAGGTACCTTTCTCCCTTTTCGCACGCTCTGTTTCCTCCTTCTAGATCGCCCTAATTTGATGAAATTTTATGCTTGGACGCAGTTCCATTCGCTCCGTTGATGTTGGTCACGCACGCCGGGATCGAGCTCAATCGGTTGCTATTTAGGTAACTTTCTCCTTCTCGCATTTCTTTTTTTTGTTAGCTAGGTTTAGTCATGATGTTCTCACTAGACATTTGCAAGAGGATGTACATTGGTGTATGCTTTTTGTTGATGATATTCTTCTTGTTGATAAGACTAGAGAGGGAGTTGAAGGTAAACTTGATTTATGTAGGCTGACCTTAGAGTCTAAAACCTTTCATTTGAGTAAATGTGATACACAAGATTGTGCGAATTATAGAGGAACTAAGTTATGTGTCATACTCTAAAACTGTGAGAGTGAGTTATGGAGCATAGGTTGTGATGTGCTGATGTTTCTCAAAATTAATTTGGATTCATGCCAGATAGGTCTACCTTAGAGTCTAAAGGTTTTCACATGAGTAGATCTAAAATAGAATATATGGAGTGCAATTTTAGTCGTAATAGAGCTAGTGAGTGGATTGTCACATTGGATGATCAAGTCATTAATAAGAATACACATTTTAGATATCTTGGATTTATTATTTAAAGTGATGGTGAAATAGATGGGGATATTATCAGCAGAATTTATGTTGGATGGTTGAAGTGGAGGAATGCATCAGGTTTATTGTGTGATAGAAAAGTACCCCTCAAACTTAAGGGAAAATTCTAAGCACAGAAGACGTTTGATAAGAAATTTTAAAATCTTTTAATAATTTACTTTAATTAGAATACTAATATATGTCTATTACAGAAACAAGTGCTGGGTAGAGAACCGACTCCTGTTGAATTGCATAGTCATACCCACAAGCGGCAGGAGGACCAGCAATGGATTGACGAGCGTGCTAGGAGAGCCTATGTAAGTATATAAGTTAATTTTGGTGATATTATATGTAAATATCATAACTTTTTATTAACTTTAATAGGAGGACTATACACGGCTTCGAGAGAGTCAAGATGCAGCAAGTGAAGGTTCTTCTGCTGGATCAACAGACTATTCTGACTATCGCACTTGGTCCCAAGCGGTAGGAGGAATGCAGCATGGCAGAGTATATGGGTTAGGCTCGCAGGCCTATGCATATGAAGGGCAGTCATCTAGTGGGGATAGTTTTTCATCGAGTACCCAGGAATCTTTATATACCCAACAGATAGCTGCCCTCACAACTGAGCTAGAACAGGTACAAAAAGCCCAAGCTGATTGGCAGATGCAAATGCAGCAGATGCAGATACAGCAGCAGCAAGCTCAAATGTTAGAAGAAATGAGAAAGATGAGGGAGCATATGAGTAGTGGTAGAAGTACAGTTGAGGATGAAACTGAATCAGAGTAGAGATTATTAAACTATTTAACTGATGTAGACATATATTTTTATGTGTTTTTTGGACAAATTTATCTATTTGTTGTTTGAACATATTTAGTTATTTGTTTATGACACTTTTCTTATCTCGTTGATGCTCTTCTGATTTGTGTAATTATTGATTTTGTGGAATATATATGTTGTTGCAATTTTTTGTATACAGGTTTAAATGTGGAAATCACTTCTCAAAGTGAGGAAGATTTTTTTTTTCTGCTACGGGTTTCCGGCGGATTATCCACCGGTAAACTTGACAGAAATTCAATATGAAGAACTTTCCGGTGGCATATGCGACGGAACTACCGATGAATATTACGACGGTAATATTCGCCGGTAATACTAGGCATCGCTTTTTATTGCGACGGAATATCCGCCGGAACTTCTAGCGGAAATTTTCCGCCGGTATTTTCGGTGGTTATTACGCCGAAACACTGCCATAGAAAAGGCGTTGGTTTGTCAAATATATCCACCGGTTATCCGCCGGAACATCCGCCGGAAATTGTTCCGGCGGAAAAAATGCGATGGAATTTTTTTTCCGATGCGCGTTTACCGTCGGATCAATTTCCGCCAGTAATCCGCTGGAAACCGATAATTTTCGTCGCAATTTTTACTTTACCGGCAGATTTTATCCGCCGGTAATAGCTATTTTTCCTGTAGTGGATGGAGGATCTATCGAACTAATGATATCTATACCCCAACTTTCAAAAGTCCATTGATAATGGTTTGATGTAGGACATTTGGTGGCTGATGTAGGACTACACTATGCATCTAACATTAATGGCAATGATGTGCAGCATTCATGTAGTCATCTATCATTGATGGCCAGTAATATGCTATTTGTTTGATTTTCATTTTTATCTTTAGTCCAAATTTGTGTGCACCACACAATCTGACGTGTACTTCTTCTATGATCTATCATACTTCTAACTTAGTTAGACATCACAACCACATTAGATCAAATGATCTTCTATATAAGGTGTCATTAATTAGAGCATGGGACAACGATCTTCTTTTTATCTAATATGTAGTTGATTTCTTCTGAGGGAGCTAGTTTTCTCACAAGTATTCGACGAACAATTTTCTCCAATATATCTCTTCATCGTCTACTACTAAAATAATTTTCACCTTAGTTGGGGATGCTCTATTTATATATTCAAAATCTATAGGTGATAAAACTTGTCGGTCTTGCACTTCTATCAGAATTGAATCTTGCTTAGAACATGCTAGGATTTTGCTAATTTAGCTTAAGCATCTGTCGTGGAATTCTTTCCGCAGGGAATTTTATTTTATGTCACATTTGGAATCTATTCTAACAAATGCATTATATACTGATGATAAGGAATTAGATTCTCTTTTAATACTTTATAAACTCAAGCTACTTGATTAATCACAAGCTGAGAATATCCAAAGATTTTGATATCTTCGATTCCATTTAAGATTGTCAATTCTAAGCAAGTTATCTGTGCTTCGTACTCAGCTTTATTATTTAAATAGGGCTCTGACATATAGTAAGAGTGATACATCACACCTTTATCCAGCATGAGGAATACAATACCAATTTTGGCTTACTCTAGGGAGACATCATCTGATGTCCCTTACTAACTAGGAGCAATACCGTCAAAATAGAATTCCCATATGAACTTCTCATTTGACTAGAGTTTCATGATTTCTTCATCTGGTAGTTCATCATTTATTAAGCAATCATCTTACACTAGGTGAGCTGCTAGGATATCTGGTACAACTTGCCCTTTCACCGCTCACAAAAGAGTGAATGTAATATCACACTGTGATAGAATTATCGACCAATGAGCTAATCTTATAGAGAGCATCGCTCGAGTCATCAAATACTGCAGTGGGTTTATCCTGGATATCAATTTTACTTCATGGGAAAGCATTAGTGCCTCAACTTCTGAGTGGTAAATATTAAGGCAAAATAATGCTTCTCAATTAGAGGATAATTTACTTTGGTGGGAAGTAAAAATCTACTCAGATAATAAAGTGTGTTCTCCTTTCCTTCCTTTTTAGCTTAAGCTAATAAGGCTCCAAGATATTCACTTAAGGATGTTGTATATAGGATTAGCAACTTTCCTGGTATATGAGTTGCAAGCATTAAAGGATTTGTGAAGTACTATTTTATACTATTAAATGCCTTCTAGCAATTCTAATCCTGCCGGAATGTAGTGTCTTTCTTGCAAAACTCTGCAAATAGTTAACATTTTTTTGAAAGGTTCGATATGATTCTCCTAAGGTACACTAATTGACCTTGGAAACATCTTCGCTGAGTAAGGCTTTTAGGTGGAGGAATTTCTAATATTGCTTTGATTTTATTGGAATTAATTTTGATTCCATTGTGTCGAACCACGAAACCTAAAAATTTATGATTCATTTTTAGATTATATTGATGTAATTGTTGAAAAATAATTCTCTTTATTTTTTGTTTTTGAAACTTTCAAATTGCATTAATAATAAGACCTAATACAAACTACTAGAAAGAAGAAATACTACCACATTCCTCCTTTAACAAAGAAATAAAGGAAGGAGGAATATTATAGCAACTAATGTCATCCCAAAAGAAATAAAAAAAATAGCAAAATTAGCACTCAAATCGGCTAATTTATTACAATCCCTAATTATAAAATGAAATAAAACTTGCTGAAAATCTTTCAAAAAAGAGAAATCTTTATTCCAATTATTATCCATTGCCATAATGCCTTTCCCAACCTATTCTTGAAGAATCTTGATAATATTAGAATTATTCACTTTCAATAATAACTCATTTATCTTTATACATCCACTTTTGCATAACTTTCTTCAACAAAGTAATCACCAATACTTCCAATTGAGCAATGTCCCAATGCAAGCAAGAAAAATCGAAAGCCAACAAGAATCTTCCTTTATCATCTCTCACAATTCCTCCAATACCTACCTTATTCGATCTCAGTAGAATAGCATCAACATTGATTTTAATCCATCCATGAGGAGGAGGGTGCCAAAATTTTTTAAATAGCAAAGACTGCTAATTAGTGCCCCAGTAATCCTGAAATGAATTAAAGTGAGAATAAATAGCATAACTAATAACATCAGCTATTATACCCGAAGTGGAATCTTCAAAACCTCCATGCTTAACTTTATTCCTGCTTTTCCAAGATAAGTAAACACTTGTACAATACATATTTGCAGCAAAACAATTAACTTTAGCCATTCTTTCCAATGACTTACAACAATCATCAAAAGACATAAAAACTAGAATACTAAATCCCCAAGAAATAAGCTTATCCAAAACCTAAATAAGCTTCCTACATTTGTCCTCACTTTCATCTTCAACTTAATTTTCTTCATCCAAAGCCATGAGTTATCCTCACTATCATCTTCCAAAGAGGCTTGAAAAGCCAATGTAGCAACAGATTTACCAAATACCTTTGATGTGAGCTCCATACGATCTGAAGATAGAGCAAGAGAAATTTCAATAAGTTGAACAAGCTTAACCAATTCATCATCAAACCATTTCTTTAGTTAAATACTATTCCAATGGCCATTAGAAATAAGACCACCTACCATGATATCTGCATCTTCAAATTCAGCAATAAAAGTAGGCCATTGATCAATCCTTCTATCAAGAATCCAAACATCTTTTAATATTTTAACAGAAACACCTGTATCAATTTTCCACCTAACAATTGGCTCCAAAAACATTGCACCATGCATAATAATTCTCCATGTAGCAGAGCACCCTTTCTTCAAATCAGAGTTCTACATGTCTTTCGCATACTTCGTAATCAAGTTTTTATTGAGCAGAGAACTTAGATTATTAATAAAATTCCATGCCAACCTAGCATGTAAAGGACCGATAACAGAAACAACTGAGTGAATTCCACGACCTCCACTATTCCTATTTTACAAATAACCTCCCAAGAAACATAGTACATACCATGTTTCCCAATTTGTTTGTGCCACAAAAAAATTCCTACACAATTTGTCAAATTCATTTAGAATTCCAATTGGGACTAATGAATGAGTACATAAAAACATGGGAAGGGACAAAAAGCCGACCTGATAAGCACCAATCTTCCAGCTAAAGAAATAAATATGTTTCCCCACTTGCTCATTTTATTCAAAGCCTTCTCTAATAAACTTTAAAAATCTGCCATAGTAAGCCTTCTTAGTGCAATCTTAATACCAAGATAATTGAATTCTTTTACGCACTTGAATCCCAGCATCTGAGAAAATAATTTTTTATAAAAATAATGGATTTATCAAAATTTAACTGCCTTGCTAAATAAAATGATGGATTTATCAAAATTTAACTTCTACCCAGAGCAACCACAATAATCTTTTATAATTTCCTTCACCATCTTAACACATTTTTTCTTGGCTTAAAAAAATAACAAAATGTCATTAGCATATAACAAATGAGAAATCTTAAGCGCATGAGGAGCAATTTTAATTCCAAGACAACCACCTCTTTCATAATATGCATTTGAAAGTAATTAAGAGCAAAAATAAATAAATAAGGAGACAAATAACATCCTTGTCTAAATCCACTCCTTGCTTCAATCCAGTTAGAATTAGAACCATTAACCATAGTCGAGAACCATGGATTTATCACACACTGCATTATGAGATCAACAAAAACGTTTTTCAGAAATTTGAAATACCCGAAAACTTGATTTAAGGTAGACCAGACCATGCTATTTTATGCTTGCTCCATATCAATTTTAATAGTTAAGAACCCCTCTTTTTATTAAGAAAATTTGAATTTACGAAAAAATTCCTTAGCAAGTAAAATATGATCTGACAAACAAAAACCCTTAACAAAAGCTACTTGATCTTCAGTTATAATTTTAGGAACAAAAACTGACATCTTGTTCAATAACATTTTAGCCACAATCTTGTGTATAGTCATACAAAGACTAATAAGCCGATAGTTAGTCGAAATCAAAGGATTTTGAACTTTAGGAATAAGAACAATAAGAATATCTTTCCAACCTTTGCACATTTTCCCAGAAGAGAAAAAATTATTGATATCCATCCAAACATCTTCCTCAATAATACTCCAGTAACCTTTAAAACATGAATTAGTGATGCCGTCATTCCCTGGTGATTTGAACTTCCCCAAATTCTTAACCACATGAACCAGTTCCTCCTTCAAAAAATCAGCTTCCAATAAAGGTCTATCATTATCATTAAGCACATTCAATGGATAAGGCCAACCCTGAAGAATACTAACGCTATTCCTCCATTTATCCTTGATGAAGTAAAAAAAAACTCCTTCAATCTCATCTTACTTTCAAGCACTTTACCATTGCACTCTTTAATATGGCTAATCCAATTTCCATTCCTCCTATAGATAGCTAACACATGAAAAATTTTGGAATTAGTATCTCCCTCTTCCATCCAATACACATTAGCCCTTTGCCTCCACCACGTATTCAAACAGGCTAACGTAGTATTCAATTCATTTACTTTAGCTCTAAGTAAGAACAATTCATCTTCAGATAGCCTATTAGATGAAGATTCCTCCATTTGTAGTTCCAAAATATCATTTTTAAGACATTCCTTCAACTTCAAATGATCCTTGAGTTTAGCTCTACTCCAAAAAAATAAAGCTCTCAAAGACCTTCTAAGTTTCAAGTTAAGAATTTGAGCATCATCACCAATAGCCTTTTTCTTCCAAGATTTCATAACAACCATCATAGAAGCATGAAAAGAAACCCAAACATCTCTAAATCTGATAATATTCCTCTGAATGAATTTAGAATGCATAATCTCCAACATAATTGGACAGTGATCTGAAGCAACTCTAGGCAAATGCCTCAACAGAGTAAATTGAATTTCAGTAACAACAATGGAGTTTAACAAGCAACTATCCAATCTCTCCATAATACAAGCTCCCCCCTCCTTATTATTACACCAAGTAAACTTCGGACCCAGAAAGCCAACATCATGATAATCATCATTAGCCATGAACAACTTAATTTCCTGAGGACCTTGAGAAAAAATAAACTTTTTCCCTCCTCTCTTATCCTCATTAGATAATAGATAATTGAAATCAACTCCCACCACTGAAGGAATATCTTCAGAAGAATATACATCAAGTTTATTCCACAGATTCCTCCTATTATAAATATCATGGCTCCCATAGATAGTACTAATCAACCAACTTCCTTTATTAAAAATATTTACCTTACCAATGACAAACTAAGAATCAGCTTCAATCAATGAAAAAGATGCAATACTTATTCTCCAAATAACCAAAATACCTCCTAACAACCCATCCGAAGGAAACAAATAGAAATCCCAATCCACACCAATGAAGTTAGTACACTCCATTCTATGAAAGAAGATAATTTAGTTTCCACTAAACCCACAAAAAACACATCAAACTCCTTCACAAATTCTTTTAGATAGTGAGAAGCCTCCTTCTTTTTGGCCCCTCTACAATTCCAAAAAGCCATCGATGGCATGGTTAAGAAGAAGGAAAAAGATCTTGAAAAATAATTCTCAAGTTATATAAATGATTGTATCTTTCAGGACTTTTAACGACTAGATCATCGATATAACACTCCACCTAGTGGTGGATGAGTCCATAAAAAATCCTCGTCATTGCTTGTTTGTAAGTTCCTCCAGTGTTCCTTAATCTGAATGACATGTCTTTATAGTAGTAGATCCCTATTAGCATTCTGAATGATTTATAATTCTCATCTTTATGCTGCATATTGATTTGATTATATCTGGATGAGCCACCCATAAAAGAGAATATCATATATGAGGAAGTGATATCTACCATAAGATTTGATATGAAAAAACTCATCTTTAGGATAGGCTTTATTTAAATCTCTAAAATTGATGCAGATGCAAATCTGAACATTCTTCTTCTTGACTAGGACGATGCTAGCCAACCAGGTTGGATATTTCTCCTCCCTGATGAAATAGACAATGATTAAATTCTTAACCTCAATGATGTCCTGCTGCTCAATGTGGAGTTACATCCGTTGAGGTGTTTTTTTATTGGAAATATTTCTGGTTGAATTTCTAACTTATAAACTAATATATGTGGTGATAATTTGGGCATCTTTTCACAACTCCAGGCAAAGAAATCTTTGAATTCTAATAACAATTGGACCATATTATTTTCTTTGTCCTCATTCAATAAAAAGCTGATGAAAATTGGACAAGGGTCTTCTTCGGTGCCAAGATTTATTTCCTTGAGATCATCGATCATAGATTTAATTTTCTCTTTAAGTTCTAGAGATGCTTCCCTAACTTTAGAGTCATACAAATCATCAGAAGTTTCTAAGCAAAGTTTGTTAAAAGATTTAATGTTTGCTGAAAAGAGACAATAAGATTCTAGATTATTAGATATAACTAAGCAATATTCATCATCATCAAATGAGCATAGAGTTATGAATCCAATACTCGATCTTGATATGATTTTGTGGCATTTTTTATTCCATAAGTGTTCAAATTGCTTGGCCTCACTTCTAGTCCAATTTGAAGGTGTTAAATCTTGCTTAGTGAATTTATTTATAGGGTTTGAATACAAGACAAATGGAATTCTATTATTTAATCCATGAATGAATTATTGAGGGTTACATCAGTTTCTAGAGGTTTACTAATCAAAGGCACAAAGATATTAGCTTTAGTATAGGGGTTTAAAGGAAGAGAGGCTTTCATATCCAACCTTTCTACATCAATTTAGCATAGTGTGTTGCAACTCGAGCTCACGAGTTCTTATTTTGATGATAACAAATATTATGGTTCATCTCCTAGTATTTGAAATATATATTTATTTGTGTGTACTAATATTTCAGGAATAACATGCATCAATCCAAGAAAGATTCAAGACTCAAGAATGAGTAGAATAGGCTTTGTTATATTTATCATTGATGTACTTATTGATTTCTTGAGTCAAGTCCTGTAAGGGTGTATGCTTACTTGTGACTATGTGTACACATACTCAGGGGGAGTGAGATCCTGTCAAAACCAGAAGTTCAACTTTTGAACAAATCGGCCTGGACGATCCAATATGATCTCAAAACCCTAGCCGCCATGACAATTTAGGCAAGGATTTAAGAGTCAAAATTTACTCTAATCGTCCTTGACGATATGTATATCGTACTGGACGATTTGTGCAAAATTTGTACTGATCATCCTGGACTATCCCAGGATCATACGGGACTATCAGGTCAAATTCTGCACATCGTCCGGGATGATGTTTAGCGGCAGAATTGAGTTTTTAGGGTTTTCTGAAGCCGTGTTTTGGAGCACATCATCTTGGACGATCCTGCGATCATCTTGGATGATCTTTGGCGGCAGAATTGAGTTTTTAGAGTTTTCTGAAGCCGTCTTTTGGAGCACATCGTCCTGGACGATCTGGCGATCGTCCTGGATGATCTTTGCCACCAGAACTAATTTGGAAGGATTTTTGGAGCCCTTTATTTAAGCTTTCTCAAGGCACTTGATAGGTGTCTTGGGTAGCCATTGAGGCTTCGTTCTTTTGAAGAAAACTTGAAGAGAGAGATTGAAAGGGAGAGAGAAAAGGCTGGAGTTTGAGAGGGAGAAGAGCCTAGGAAGGGGGATTCTTGAGGGAGTGTGAGGGGGTTCACACGGTTGCTCCGGCAAGCTTGCACCTAAGTACCATCGGATTCAAGGGTCATCTCGAGGGAGGTTTTGGGAAGAAGAAGATCTCTTTGGTGTCAAAAGACCCGGCTACTCCGCCGCACCGGGGAAGGTGGAAGTGATTTTGTAAGAGCTTCTCCGCCTAGCTGTGGGGGCTGAAAGAGAGACACTATTTGGTTTAGTGCAATACTTGGAGGGTGCCTCTGAGGAGTGGACGTAGGTCAAGTTGGACCGAACCACTATAAATCCGGTGTGTTCTTTCTTATTATTTTCCTCACTTTATTTTATTGTGATTATCTGCTTGGGGGATATCTGTGATTGATCTTTTTATCTTTAATTTAATTCGTTTCCGCTGCACGTTATAAAAAGATTTTTATTTTGTTTCAAAAATCCAATTCACCCCCCCTCTTGGTTAGCCTCAGGACTAGTTCATCAGGGCTTAACATCCCTATCGAACATTCAAGTGGTATCAGAGAGGGATTAAAAATTTAAGTTTAAAAACTTTTGAAATCGATCCATGGCTAATTTTTACAATCGTAATGTTGCGGAAGGATATTCAATCACACGACCACCGTTATTTGAAAATGTTACTTTTGATTTTTGGAAAATCCGTATGTCTACTTTCTTGCAATCTATTGATTATCGCATGTGGCATATGATTCAAATTGGTTATTCTGCACCGTCACGTATTGTAAATGAAATTAAAATTGATATTCCCTTTTCTGAATGGAGTAAAACAGATCAGGTCAATGCTTAATTGAATACTAAATGTTTGAATTGTTTTTTCTGTGCTTTGAATTTTGATGATTGTATGTTAATATCTGCATGTACTTTTGGCAAAGAAATTTGGGATAAATTATGCACTAGATATGAAGGTACTTGTAAAATTAAGTAATCTAGGCTAAATATATTAATGCATGATTATGAACTTTTTAGCATGAAACCTCATGAAACGATCTTAAACATGTTTACTAGGTTTTCTCAAATTGTGACATCATTACATGCTTTAGGAAAAGAACTTTCAAATTTTGAAAAAGTTAATAAAATCCTACATTCTCTACTTGCTAAATTTGATGCCAAAGTCATTGCAATTTCTGAATCAAAAATTTTGAACGAATATTCTATTGATAATTTGATTGGCTCACTCATTGCCTACGAGCAAAGTTTGGGTCAAAAGCTTTTGGATGCAGGTGAAACGATAGTGCTGAAAACTGAAGACATTGAAAAAAAGCAACTCAGAAAGTGATGAAAGTGAAGAGTTAGCATCAGCAATAAACAAATTGAAAAATTTACTATAGTACAAACATCAACATCAAAAGTGGAACAAAGGTAAAAATGGTAAGAATGTAAAGTTCTCTTCTGATGTTATCTATTTTGGATGTAGGAAGCCTGGACATATGAAAAATCAGTGCCCGGACTTAAGAACCCTTCCTGAAAAGGAAAAGGGTAAAGCTAAGCAAATTATAATAAGGGCTGAAAATGCAAAACGAAAAATGTCCTGGGCAGATCTAGCTTCTGAATCATCTGATCAGGAGCAAGCTGATGTAAATTAATATTCTTTTTGTGTGTTTATATTTTTTGTTTTATTTTTTTTGTTACTATTATTTATTCATTGTGTTTTCTGTGTTTTAGTATTTTTGTTTTTCCTTTTAAAATTTTTGATATTTTTTATTGTTCCTCTGATCAAGCACACACATAACACCTCTTATTTTAAATCATTTTTTTTAAGATCTTATTTTCTAAAAATGAAAATTTTATCTCCTGTACTTTCTAAATACTTTGTCAGTTGTGGTTGATTTCTCTAAAATCAAGTAAAGGAAGAAAACTCATGATTTTGACTCTCTATCTCATTTCTTTGAATAAGGCCATCTTACTTTTGAGTCAAAATCTGTTTCAGATTATAAATTGTTTTTTGAAATTAAAACTTTTTTCATCTCCCAACATTTTGTCTATCTCATAGGAATCTTTTGCAAATTATTGAACCAACTTCAAGATTATCTTATTCAGGTTGTTCATCTTTATAATAAGAATAAGGTTTGTTGATTTTAAAGATTTAGATAGGAGGCAATCAAAAGATGCGCAGTGCGCCAAACAAATTGAAAAGAGGCACAAAATGAGCCCAAAACTGAAAAGATATGAAATTGCCAAATTGAATACACAAAGTGTATCAAAAATCAAAAGATGTGCAAAGCGTCAAACAAATTGAAAAAGAGGCACAAAATTAGCCCATAAAAGATTCTTCCATTCTTGTAAATCTCTAAAGTTTAGAAAACTCTTATGACTTTTTGATAGATTCATTACTTGAGTTTGAAAATCAAGATTTTTTTTATTCATTACTTTGTATCAATCTTCTATTAGATGTATTTCATGAAAGGAGTTTTGAAAGATTTTTATTTTCTTATCTAATTTGTTCCTTGATTTAGATATTGGCTTAAAAAGTTTTTTAGCCTTTTTAAAACCTGAGCTTGGTTTAACAATTTCGGAATTTCTAACCTTTCTGGGTTATGAGTAGTCAATTCATGCCTTACTTAGCTTTTTGAATAAAATCAAGGGGTAGCTTTCTCATTACAAGAAAATTCTTAATTTTATAAAAATTTTACAAGATCAGAGACCGTTTTCGATCTTTTAGTCTATTTTTGTTTTACTTTTGTTTTTTTTCTGCTCCTCTTCTTTTTGATAATGTCAAAGGGGGAGAACGTACTGTTTATTTGTTGTATTTGTGAAGTTTATTTGTATTATAATTGTACTGTTTTATTTGTGACATTTATTGTGTAGTTTTTTTTTAATAATAAAAAAAATTCAAAAAATGTGTTTCTCCCTATTTTGAAAAGTCTTTTCTTAGTGAGGGGGAGATTAGGAGAAAATACTGTTATTTGTAAATCCAACCAGAAATATTTACCATCATCAAAAAGGGGGAGATTGTTACAACTCGGGCTCACAAGTTCTTATTTTGATGATAACAAATATTATGGTTCATCTCCTAGTATTTGAAATATATATTTGTTTGTGTGTACTAATATTTTAGGAACAACAAGCATCAATCCAAGAAAGATTCAAGACTCAAGAATGAGTAGAATAGGCATTGTTGTATTTCTCATTGATGTACTTTTTGATTTCTTGAGTCAAGTCCTGCAAGGGTGTATGCTTATTTGTGACTATGTGTACACATACTCAGGGGGAGTGAGATCCTGTCAAAACCAGAAGTTCAACTTTTTCAACAAATCGTACTGGACGATATTTATATCGGCCTGGATAATCCAATATGATCTCAAAACCCTAGCCGCCATGATAATTTAGGCAAGGATTTAAGAGTCCAAATTTGCTCTAATCATCCTGGACGATATGTATATCGTACTGGATGATTTGTGTAAAATTTGTACTGATCGTCCTGGACTATCCCAGAATCATACGAGACGATCAGGTCAAGTTCTGCACATCGTCCAGGATGATGTTTGGCTGGAGAATTGAGTTTTTCAGGTTTTCTAAAGCAGTGTTTTGGAGCACATCATCCTGGACGATCCTGCGATCGTCTTGGATGATCTTTGGCGGCAGAATTGAGTTTTTAGGGTTTTCTGAAGCCATCTTTTGGAGCTCATCATCCTGGACGATCCGGCGATCGTCCTGGATGATCTTTGCCATTAGAACTAATTTGGAAGGGTTTTTGGAGCCCTGTATTTAAGCTTTCTCAAGGCACTTGATAGGTGTCTTTGGAAGCCATTGAGGCTTCGTTCTTTTGAAGAAAACTTGAAGAGAGAGCTTGAAAGGGAGAGAGGAAAGGGTGGAGTTTGAGAGGGAGAAGAGCCTAGGAAGGGGGATTCTCGAAGGAGTGTGAGGGGGTTCACACGGTTGCTCCGGCAACCTTGCACCTAAGTACCATTGGATTCAAGGGTCGTCTCGAGGGAGGTTTTGGGAAGAAGAAGATCTCTTTAGTGTCAATGGACATGGCTACTCCGCCGCACCTGGGAAGGTGGAAGTGATTTTGTAAGGGCTTCTCCACCTAGCTGTGGGGGCTGAAGGAGAGACACTATTTGGTTTAGTGCAATACTTGGAGGGTGCCTGCGAGGAGTGGACGTAGGTCAGGTTGGACCGAACCACTATAAATCCGGTGTGTTCTTTCTTATTATTTTCCTCACTTTATTTTATTGTGATTATTGAAAGTTCGATAGGGATGTTAAGCCCTAGTGAACTAGTCCCGAGGCTAACCAAGAGGGGGGTGAATTAGTTATTTAAAAATTTCACGATAACAATGAAAATTTTTTCGATACTTAGCAGCGGAAACAAGTAAACAAGAACGAAAAGATCAATCACAGATATTCACCCAAGCAGTTAATATCAGAAAAGTAAAGTGCAAAACTGAATCAGAAAAGCAAACCAGATTTTATAGTGGTTCGGTCAACTTGACTTACGTCCACTCCCCGAAGCCTCCCCTCTGAGTATTGCACTAAACAAAAAGTGTCTCCCCTTTTGCTCCCACAGCAAGGCGGAGAAGCCTGTACAAACACCTCCTTTTCACCACACGGTGAGGCAGAGAACCCGACCTCCTTTTGCTTCCTCCTGAAGCAGGCAGAGAACCTTCGAACTCCTTTTGCTTCCACCTGAAGCGGGCAGAGAACCCCAGATTTTCTTGCGAACGATCCTCCCACGACGAACACCGACTAGACGAAAGACGACGAGCTGAGAAGACGACTCTGATCTGTGCTTGGAGAAACCTTAGTGAATCCCTCACTAACTCCCCCCTCACAAGATCTTCTCTCTCTCTCCCAACTCTCTCTCTCTCTAGGGTTTCTCAGGAAAGGAAGGTGGCAAAAGATTTTTCTTGTTTGAAGAAAAAGTTCTTTTATAGGAGGGCTTAAAATTTGCCCTAAATCTCAACTAGTCGGCCAAGATCATCCAGGACGATCGATAGATCGTCATGTACGATCAGTTCAAATTTAGCTGTTTCAGCCTGGACGATCTGGCTCTTCTGGACGATCAGTAGAAAAAATTGTTCATATCGTCCCGTACGATCCTGCGATCATACGGGACGATTAGTGCAAATCAAGAAATATCGTCCAGAAGACAGTTCGGGTCATCCAGTGAAATCTGTGCTGGACGACCAAAAAATGACTTGATCGTCCATGATGATAGGTATATCGTCCTGTACGATTAGTTCAAAAAGTGCCCAAATCATCCTGAACACAGTTCGGGTCGTACAGCTGAAATGCACTAGACGATCATGATCGGCCGGGATGATCCTGCGATCGTCCAGGACGATATGATCGTATCAATCAAAAATAACTTGCTTTCCTTAATTACCAGATTAAATTAGGCATGATTGTATTGAATCGTCCTGGACGATCAGACCAAAAAACTAAAAATAAAAACTTGCCTAACTTGATCTAGCGGCTGAGAATTTCTGATTTGAGCATATCGTCCCGTACGATCCAAAGATCGTCTAGGACGATCTGCTTACTCAGACCCTCTTAACTTAGTCGCCCTAATTAGGGTTTCTATTTTTACCTGATTATCCAGGACGATGTGAATATCGACCAGGACGATCTGAACAAAAACTGAACAGAAACTCTAATTCACTGAAGCTCTCCCCCTGAGTGTGTGTGTGCAAGGTTACTTAGCTAGGGAATCAGTTACATTACAATTGACTCAATAAAAAGAAAAATCATACATTTGACACACTTGGACCCGATCTTGAGTTGGCTTGAGTGGCTCGCGGTCTTTTGTGCCTGAAACAGATTAGCCAAGCAAAACACACTGGAAACATGTTTGTCATCATCAAAACTAGATTTGCAACAATCTCCCCCTTTTTGATGATGGCAAACATTTGTAAAGTAGTTTGAAAATAATAATAAACAGGAGATTGAAAAATAGATATTTTTTTTTAAATTTTCATTTAACAATCAAACTAATACAGAAAGCATAACACATAACAAAGACTGAAACGACTACAACTGACTCCCCCTTTAGACATCACAAAAAGGAGGAGGGAAAAACAGAATACGGGAATAAAACATAAAAGAGAACAACTACAAAACAGGAAACTAAAACTGAGGTAGATCCTGATCTGAAGAAGGAGGTGGCAGTGGAGGGTTGAAGTAATGGTGAATGGCCTGAAAGTGGGCTCCCATCCAGGCGATGTCCTGGTCATGTTGCTGTTGCTGCTGCGCAGCATAGTCAGTGAAGCGCTGGATGTCCTCGGCGTGCCGCTGCTCCTGGGCAACCACGTATGAGTCAAATCTAGCCTCCCACTGATCGAAACGCTGCACTAGGTGGTCAAAGGGAGAGGCAATGCGAAGGGGAGCAGGTGCCTCTAGTGCAGCAGGAACTGGAATGGCCTCTTCCTCTTCCTCCTCAACATCCAGGGCGGGCTCCGGATGTAGTCGGGTGCTGTGTAGGATGTGGAATGAGTTGTTTGTGAAGAAGGAAGGAGGGACATCAGGAGGGACAGGATACTGAAGGTCATATTTTATCTCTAAGGCATAGTGAATAAGATGACCTAAAGCTAGATTTGGGCAACGCCTGTGACCCGGATCTCTAATGGTGGTTAGGTGTTCTATGTATCGGATAATCAGATCAGAGGCATTAAATTCTCGACGGGCCATGATGTGGTAGGTGATCAAGGACAGTAGCGGGATAATGTGAATTCGATCCCCCGCCTTTGGAATGATGGAGGAATGAAGAACGTGCTGAATGGTCCGTGCGTCCTTGAGAAGGGAAGTGCAAGCGTTGTCATGATAGGGTGCGTTTGTATTGTAAAGGAAGTGATTGGAAACACTCCAATTATAGTCAGGATCGGTGATAAGCGTGTGAAGTTTGTCACCAGTGACAGACAGGTTAAGAATATTGTGAAAATCGTGGGTCGTGAGTTCCACGGGGTGTTGATTGACGTATGATCGAAGAGTGGAATAGTCCGTAGAAATGCGCAAGTTGGCAAAGAAGATTTGAAGGAGTTCAAGATTAAAGGGAAAGGCTAAGGTAAGAATGAAGGTGAGGGAGGTGTGTGCGAATAGATCTAGAATGGGATAAGTGAGAGTGTGGGGATTTACAATTTTAGAGTGCGTGATCCCCATGTTACGATAGCATTGAAAGCAGTCTGATCGGCGGCATTCGGGAAGCGAGGATCGACATGTCCCCGGGAGGAACTGGCACCCTTTTGACGAGACCTTTTGCCACCAGCCATTAGGAATCCAAAGGGGTAAGGAAGTAGAAGGAGAGTGGAAGAAGAAAGGTGTGGAAAAATCTGAAGAAAAACTGCTGTTTATATAGAAAACGGCCTGATCGTCCCGTACGATCGCGACATCGTCCAGGATGATTTGGTCATTTATGACGTTCTGGACGATTGGTCAAAAAGGCGGTCCGATCGTCCAGGACGATTAGACACAGGCGATCATCCCGAGGAGTCAGGCTGGACGACCGTTGATGAAAAGTATCGTCCAGGATGATTAGGTGGATCGTCTAGGACGATATGTAATAAATATGTCGGACGGGCCGAATTCGAATCGTCCAGCGGCTGACACGTGGATCGTTCAGGACGATGATGTGGATCATCCAGGATGAAGGACAATAATTGGTACAATGTCAGCCATTTGATTAGATCAGGAAGATATGGATCATATCGTCCAGGACGATGTAAGGATCGTCCAGGATGATCACCAATAATTAGGATTTTTTCAGCAGCAGGAGCAGTGTGGGGATGATTTTGAAAGAATCGTCCACGATGATGTTTGGATCGTCCAAGATGATCGGTGTATCGTCCAGGACGATGTGAAGAAAATAGAAAAAGATGAAGGATGAAGATGATCGATCCGGATCCCAAAAACACAATCATGAAATCAGAATAAAATAAAAATGAATAAAACTTACAGCAAAAATACATAAAAAACCAAGGTTTTTTTTTTTTTGATCAAGCTGCTCGAGTAAGTCAGAATTTTTCCTTGACTGTAGATTCAAAAACTAATAAGAAGACGATTGACAGCGCTGAAATCCAGAAAAAGGTTGAAAAAATCAACTTTCGTAACTCCGACCCCGGGCACCTTATCGATGCAAACCTCTTTCAAAACAAAAATTCGATTCAGAAGAAAAGACATTAGATTTGAAAAGAGATCCTTTCAAGCCTCGTACCAGAAAAATATCTGATATAATAGTGTTACAAAGTAAAAATTTAGAAATCAGGATTTTCACACTCAAGCTTTTGAAAAATATTAAGTGGTGCACGGATTTTTCTAAGACATTTAATAATCTGAAAGGGAAGAAAGCTTGGTTTGGGCTCATTTTGTGCCTCTTTTTCAAATTAGTTGGCGCTTTGCGCATCTTTTGATTTTTGATACACTTTGTGTATCCAATTTGGCAATTTCGCATCTTTTCAGTTTTGGGCTTATTTTATGCCTCTTTTTCAAATTATCTGGCGCACTGCGCATCTTTTATAAGCTTTCTCCTTTTCATAATCATTAAAGAGTCTCAACTGTGAGATTATCTTCCAGACATAGGAGATGACTCTCCATAGTAAGGAAGAATGATTCACAAAATAAAAGCCATACAGCATATGATAAATGCAATCACTTGATTTAGAAAATCAAACTAATGACTCAAGACTTTGAAAAACACTATTGATATGAGGCAGATTACTGTAGGAAGATAAAATAATCTCTTTTTTTAAAACTAATATTTCAATTTTGAAGAGAATTTTTATCCAAAAGAAACTATACACCAGTAAAGGAGTTAGAGGAAGAGAAACAATCATCAATGTTTCTTCCATTTAACAGATTCAGTGGAAACAATCACTGCTTACCAGCTTCCAAACCAAAATAAGGTAAAAACTCCCAGTCAGAAATTCAAATTTTCAGAAGTAGTGAGCGGTCATCAGATTTTAAAAAACTTAAAACAGTAAGTACAAGATATGAACCAGTGAATAAAACAGGTAGAAAATTACATCAAAGTAAATATTCAAATCAAACTAACAGTAAGGCTAAAACAGAAATCAGCAGAAGAAATAAAATCAACTGAAAGCAAATAATCAAACTAAAAACTAACTAATAGAAATCAGAATACCAATCAAAACAATCATAAATCAGCAGTCATCAGAATCAAGCATTTATATCAATCACTCCTAATCTGGTTCTCAAAATACTGAATGAGTCAAAGGCCAGTGGTTTAGTGAATATGTCAGCCAGCTGATTTTCAGTTGCTACATGATGTAGCTCAATATCCCCTTTTGTCACATGGTCCCTAATGATGTGATGCCTTATATCAATGTGTTTGGTCCAAGAATGTTGGATTAGATTCTTAGAGATACAGATGGCACTAGTATTATCACACATAATAGAAATTGTGCCAACAGGTACCCCTAAATCCAAGACTTGTTGCTTCAACCAAAGAACTTGGGCCACACAACTCCCTAAGGTAATGTACTCAGCTTCAGCAGTGGAAAGTGCAACTGAGTTCTATTTTCTACTGGACCAGGAGACTAACGACTGTCCTATGAATTGATAAGTCCCAGAAGTACTCTTCCTATCCACCCTACACCCCGCAAAGTCAGAATCAGAATATCCAATGATCTCAAAAGAGGTGCTGTGCCTAGGGTACCAAATTCCTAGGTTTGGGGTCCCTAAAAGATATTTAAGAATTCTCTTAACAGCAGTCAGGTGGGACTCCTTAGGATCAGCCTGAAACCTAGCACAAAGACAGACACTAAACATGATATCAGGTCGGCTAGCAGTCAGGTAAAGCAGTGAACCTATTATCCCTCTATACTTCTTCTGATCAACAGATTTTCCATTTGAATCCTTATCTAACTGAACTGAGGAAGGCATGGGAGTATTGATTGGCATGGCTTTATCCATTTCATATTTTTTCAAAATGTCCTTAGTGTTTTTGATTGATTGAGAAAGGTTCCATCATCCGTTTGCCTTATGCTAAACCCCAAAAAGTAGGATAATTCTCCCATCATACTCATCTCAAACTCCTTACTCATTATTTTAGAAAACTCTTCACATAAATATTTATCAGAAGATCCAAAAATTATATCATCAACATAGATCTGGATAATGAGTAAGTCATTCCCTAATCTCCTCAGAAAAAGGGTGGTGTCTACGCTCCCCTTAACAAACTCTCTTTTTAACACGAATGTGCTAAGCCTCTCATACCAAGCTCTGGGTGCCTGTTTCAATCCATATAAGGCCTTTTTTAATTTATAGACATGACTTGGATATTGGGAACTCTCAAAACCTGGGGGTTGTTCTACAAAAATATCTTCTTTAATTACCCCATTTAAAAAGGCACTCTTGACATCCATTTGAAACAGCTTAAATCCCTTATAACAGGCAAAGGCTAGTAGCACTCTAATGGCTTCCAATCTAGCTACAGGGGCAAAAGCCTCCTCAAAATCAATCCCTTCTATCTGATTATACCCCTTAGCCACCAATCTTACCTTATTTCTCACCACCACACCAGAGTCATTCATCTTATTCTTAATGACCCACTTGGTTCCCACAATACTTTGATTTTTAGGTCTTTCTACTAACTCCCAAACATCATTCCTTACAAATTGATTCAATTCTTCCTACATAGCTAAAATCTAAAACTCATCCGACAAGACTTGATTGATGTTGGTGGGTTCAGTCATTGAGATAAAGGCAGAATGGTTTACTTCCTTTCTAAGTCCATGCCTAGTCCTAACACCTTCATAAGGGTCTCCTAAGATCAGTTCTTTAGGATGACTCGAAGAATATCTCCAATCTCTAGGCAACGTGGTTTGAGGTTCTACCCTTTCCTCCAAATTTGTATTTCCAACTCCTTGGGTAACCTCAACAATCTCTTCATCTTCTACTTCAGATCTAGACTCCTTAGGATCAGATTCATCAAACACTACATGGGTTGTTTCTTCCACCACCAAAGTCCTCCTATTGAACACCCTAAAGGATTTCCCCACACTTGAATATCCTAAGAACACTCCTTCATCAGATTTGGGGTCAAATTTTCCTAAGGATGATTTCCCGTTGTTCAGAATGAAAACCTTACAGCCAAAGACATGGAGGTGGGATAGATTTGGAGTTCTACCCTTAATGATCTCATAAGGTGTCTTGTTCAGTTTGACTCTCACATTCACCCTATTCAGCACATAACAGGCAGTGTTTACCGCTTCAGCCCAAAAGTATTTTGGAAGTGAATACTCGGCAAGCATGGCTCTAGCGGCTTCCACTAAGGTGTTGTTCTTCCTTTCAGCTACCCCGTTCTGCTGAGGGGTCCTAGGAGCTGAAAAATTGTAACTAATCCTATGATCCTCACAAAAACTTCAAAATCTTTCATTTTCAAACTCCGCTCCGTGATCACTATGGATGGTAATAATCTCACATCCTATCTTCTTCTGAATCCAAGTAGAGAAATATCTAAACTCATCAAATGACTCAGATTTATGTGACAAAAACTTAGCCCAAGTGAACCTCGAATAATCATCTACAATCACAAACCCATAGACTCTCCCCCCTAAGCTGGCAGTGCTAATGGGTCCAAAGAGGTCCATGTGAAGAACTTCTAAAGGTCTGGAGGTGCTAATGTCCTTAACAGAGTGAAAAGAGGACTGGACTTGCTTCCCCAACTGACAGGCATCACACAGGTGATCCTTAGTGAACTTAAGCTTGGGCACACCTCTAACTAAGTCCTTTTGGGTGACTCTCCTAAGGGTTTTCATACTGGCATGACACAATCTCCTATGTCATAACCAAGACTCATTAGCAGTAGTTTTTAAGCAAATTAAATTATCAGATTTAATGAAACTTACATCCAGCTTGTAGACATTGTTGATCCTTTACCCCTGTAAAACAACTTTATCATTTAAGCTTAAAATGCAGCAAGTGGGCAGGAATTTGATGCTGTATCCTTTGTCATAAAGTTCACTGATGCTCAGCAAGTTGTGTTTTAATCCATCTATAAGCAAAATATTATCAATCATAAAACTCTTTGAATTACCAATTATACATGTGCCTACCACCTTCCTAGTGGTGTTATCTACAAGTGTAACCTTGCTTCCAGCTCTGGCCTCCAGCGAAATGAACTGATTTGCATCTCCAGTCATATATCTAGAACATCCGCTGTCCAGGTACCACATGCTCTCACGAGGTCTTGTGTGAGAGCACACGTACAAAAATATCAAACGTCAGTCTTAGGTACCCAAACAGGTTTGGGTTCCTTCTTATGAAAAGAAGAATGTAATGCATGCGTGTTGTGCTGTGAAACAGGAAGTTTGGGTTTCCACACCCAATGTGTACTATGGTGAACAGTGCAGGTGTCAGAAATGTGTCCTAACATGCCACATGAAAAGCATCTAATACCAGGAAAAGGGTTAACTAATCTACGTGGGTGATAGTGCCTCTTCCTAGATGTATATGAAACATGCTTTGATGAACTTGCAACATATTTTTTAAAAGGTGGCGGTGCATAAAACTGTTCAAAAATAGACGGTGTTTTATTCTTTTCAAAAGCACTGATTTTTACTTTCAAGAACTCAATATGTTTATTTAAACTTGCAATTTCAAAAGTTCTTGCACTTTCATTACTTTCTAACTCACATGCCATATCATTCACTTTCTTAAAAGCAATTTCTAATTCAACATGCGATGTTTTTAACAAATCATACTCAACAGTTAAATCAGAATATTTTTTATTCAAATCATCGAATTCATCAAGCAAGAACATGTGATTGGAATCAAGTGTAGAATGATCTTTAACTACAGAATCATGCTCTTTTTGCAAAGTCAAATAATCTAATTTCAGACTAGCATGAGTTTTCTTAAGCTTCCTATACGATGTATGAATTTTTTTAGAAACTTCAAATAATTGATCGTAAGTAAGCTCACATACCTCTTCCTGGTCCGACTGACCAGGGTGATCATCAGCCATCAGACACAAGTTTGTTTCCTCCTCTTCAGCTTCAGTCTCAGAAGAGTCGGATGTAGAGTCTGCCTAGAACGCCTTCTGAATCCGCTTCTTACCCTTTCTGAACTTTGGTTTCTCCTCACCCTTCTCCTTGCTTGGGTGAGCTTTAAGTGTAGGCAATCAGCCTTAATGTGTCCAGGCTTTCTGCATTCAAAACAAACAGATTCAGATGGACCCTTAAAATTTTTACTGGACTTACCCTTGTTCCACTTCTGATAGTTCTTATGTTTCTTCCTTAGAAAGCTTTTGAACTGCCTTGTAATTAAGGCAACATCATCGCTATCAGACCCGAAAGTGCTAGCATCTGAATCTTTGGCCTTTAGTGCCACTGTCTTCACTTTCTTGCATTCACCTGCATCAAGTTGCCTTTGGTTCACCCCTTGCTCGTAAGCAATGAGTGATCCAAGTAAGTTGTCAATAGAGTAAGTATTTAAATCTTTAGATTCAGTGATCGCAGTAATCTTAGCATCATAAGAAGCAGGCAAATATCTCAGAATTTTGTTCACTCTTTCGTAGTTAGTAAGTTCTCTACCTAAAGCATGCAAAGAGGTAACAATCTGAGTGAACCTTGTGTACATTTCTGAAATAGTCTCACTAGGTTTCATGTGAAAAAGCTCGTAATCATGTAATAAGATATTTAACCTAGATTATTTGACTTCAGTTGTACCTTTATATGTTATACATAATCTATCCCAGATTTCCTTTCCCATTGTACAAGTAGAAACACGCATATAGTCTTCAGATTTTAAAGCACAAAAGAAACAGTTCGAGCATTTTGCATTTAACTATGCTAAATCACGATCATCAAAGGTCCAATCAGCAAAAGGCAATTCAGTTTTCATATTGTTAATCAATCTAAAAGGTTGTTCGTATCCATCCTTAACTAACATCCACATGCGATAATCAATAGATTGCAGAAAAGTAGACATGCCTGTTTTCCAAAAATCAAAAGGAATATTGTCAAATAACGGTTGTCTTGTAATGGAATAGCCTTCAGCAGTATTATGATTGTTACAGTTAGCCATGGATCAAATTCAAAAGTTTTTAAACCTAAATTTTGAATCCCGCTCTGATACCACTTGAAAGTTCGATAGGGATGTTAAGCCCTAGAGAACTAGTCCCGAGGCTAACCAAGAGGGGGGTGAATTGGTTATTTAAAAATTTCATGATAATAATAAAAATCTTTTTGATACTTAGCAGCGGAAACAAGTAAATAAGAACGAAAAGATCAATCACAGATATTCACCCAAGCAGTTAATATCAGAAAAGTAAAGTGCAAAACTGAATCAGAAAAGCAAACCAGATTTTATAGTGGTTCAGTCAACTTGACCTACGTCCACTCCCCGAAGCCTCCCCTCTGGGTATTGCACTAAACAAAAAGTGTCTCTCCTTTTGCTCCCACAGCAAGGCGGAGAAGCCTGTACAAACACCTCCTTTTCACCACACGGTGAGGCAGAGAACCCGACTTCCTTTTGCTTCCTCCTGAAGTAGGCAGAGAACCTTCGAAATCCTTTTGCTTCCACCTGAAGCGGGTAGAGAACCCTGGATCTTCTTGCGAACGATCCTCCCATGACGAACACCGACTAGATGAAAGACGACGAGCGGAGAAGACGACTCTGATACGTGCTTGGAGCAACCTTAGTGAATCCCTCACTAACTCCCCCTCACAAGATCTTCACTCTCTCTCCCAACTCTCTCTCTCTCTCTTTAGGGTTTCTCAGGGAAGGAATGTGGCAAAAGATTTTTCTTGTTTCAAGAAAAAGTTCTTTATAGGAGGGCTTAAAATTTGCCCTAAATCTCAACTGGTCGGCCAAGATCGTCCAGGACGATCGATAGATCGTCCTGTACGATTAGTTCAAATTTAGTTGTTTCAGCCTGGACGATCTGGCTCTTCTGGATGATCAGTAGAAAAAATTATTCATATCATCCCATACGATCCTGCGATCGTCCGGGATAATTAGTGCAAATCGAGGAATATCGTCCAGAAGACAGTACGGGTCGTCCAGCGAAATCTGTGGTAGGCGACCAAAAAATGACTTGA
The DNA here is from genome assembly GCA_019925795.1 of Dendrobium chrysotoxum. Taxonomy (NCBI): domain Eukaryota; kingdom Viridiplantae; phylum Streptophyta; class Magnoliopsida; order Asparagales; family Orchidaceae; genus Dendrobium; species Dendrobium chrysotoxum. The sequence goes on along the minus strand of CM034300.1, from coordinate 25,465,793 downwards.
TCGTCCAGGATGATAGGTATATCATCATGTACGATTAGTTCAAAAAGTGCCCAAATCATCCTGAACACAGTTCGGGTCATACAGCTGAAATGCACTAGACGATCATGATTGGCCGGGACTATCCTGCGATCGTCCAGGATGATAGGATCGTATCAATCAAACATAACTTGATTTCCTCAATTACCAGATTAAATTAGGCATGATTGTACTGAATAGTCCAGGATGATACTCGTCCTGGACGATCAGACCAAATAACTAAAAATAAAAACTTGCCTAACTTGATCTAGCGGCTGAGAATTTCTGATTTAAGCATATCGTCCCGTACGATCCAAAGATCGTCCAGGATGATCTGCTTAATCAGACCATCTTAACTTAGTCGCCCTAATTAGGGTTTCTATTTTTACCTGATCGGCCAGGATGATGTGAATATCGTCCAGGACGATCTAAACAAAAATTGAACAGAAACTCTAATTCACTCAAGCTCTCCCCCTGAGTGTGTGTGTGCAAGATTACTTAGCTAGGGGATCAGTTACATTACAATTGACTCAATAAAATGAAAAGCAGTACATTGGACACACTTGGACCCGATCTTGAGTTGGCTTGAGTGGCTTGTGGTCTTTTGTGCCTGAAACAGATTAGCCAAGCAAAATACACTGGAAACATGTTTGTCATCATCAAAACTAGATTTGCAACAATTATCTGCTTTGGTGATATCTGTGATTGATCTTTTTATCGTTGTTTTAATTCGTTTTCACTGCACGTTATAAAAAGATTTTTGTTTTGTTTCAAATATCCAATTCACCCCCCCTCTTGGTTAGCCTCGGGACTAGTTCATCAGGGCTTAACATCCCTATCGAACTTTCATAGTGGGGTTTAAGTAATATTTTCCACATACCTTTTTAACCTTTCCATGGTAGATAGATCCAAATTATCTTCCCTAGCAACTTGGACCCAGTCCTCATCGCTATCAATTCCTATAAAAATATATTATTTTGGCATATTTTTAAATTTTCTATATTTTATAGATTGTGGGTCTTTCTCAAGCATATATGATTCACCCTCTCAGCTAGATTCCAAATTGATATGTATTGCAGGCTCCCTTATTTACATATATTGATTTTCATTTTCTTGATTTATTTGATTTTGCCATTCTCGACCTCCTCCTCTAGATCGTTCTGCCATTCTACCACCTCTTTGTGAGGGAGGAGCAGGTGACCAGCAAACATCGTGTTTGAGATTATGACACTATTCTTTTTCTTTTTCTTTCTCTTTTCCTTTCTCTTTTCTTTCTTCTACTTCTGCTTTAGCTAGATTAAGATTTTTAGAGAAAACAATCTGCTTTTTAAGCAGATATTATGAAGCATCTTTGTATATACTAACTTTGTGAATAAAAAATGATTGTAAATCACTTTTAATACAATGTTATATTCTCTTTTAAAGAATTTGATATGCTGATGTAAGGTAAAAGTCACCATTATGTATTCATAGAGGCGAGGTCTACCTAGGAGACCATTAAAAGAGGCTTCAAAATCTATTATATGAAATTTGGCCTCTATTTTTAGGGTTTTCATTAGGGCACAATGTTCCCCATACCACACGGAGGGGATGGTTTAGTAGAGGTCGAGGAATAAATTCAGCTATTCCTATGTGAAACTTCAATAACAAAATTTCTCCCCCTCCGAATCTTTACACTTCCTCTTTGAATGCCGAGTCTGATTCCTCTGATGATGAGATGACTGATACTCCTTATCATTTAGTTCCATTATTGGCCTTTAGTGTTGATGGTTATGAAAGTTTGATAGGGATGTTAAGCCCTGATGAACTAGTCCCGAGGCTAACCAAGAGGGGGGGTGAATTGGTTATTTAAAAATTTGACAGCAATAATGAAAATCTCTTCTATGATTTGTAGCAGAAATAAATAAAACGATCAAACGAAAAGATCAACCACAAATTTACCCAAGCAGTTAATCATAAAAAAATAAAAGTGCAGAAAGTAATCAGAATGAACACACTGGATTTTATAGTGGTTCGGTCAACTTGACATACGTCCACTCCCCAAAGCCTCCCCTCCGGGTATTGCACTAACTCAAAGTGTCTCTCCTTTAGCTCCCACAGCAAGGCGGAGAAGCCTGTACAAGAACTTCCTTTCCACTATACGGTGAGGCAGAGAACCCAACCTCCTTTTGCTTCCTCCTGAGGCAGGCAGAGAACCTCGGATCTTCTTGCCGACGATCCTCTCCCAAAGAACACCAACACGTCGAAAGACGACGAGCAAAGAAGAAGACTCTGATCCTTGCTTGGAGCAACCTTCGTGAACCCCTCACAAACTCCCCCTCATAAGATCCTCTCCCTCTCTAGGGTTTCTCTGGAAAGAAAAGTAGCAAAAGATTTTTCTTGTTGAAAGAAAAAGATCTTTTATAGGAGTGCTTAAAATTTGCCATAAATCTCAACTGGTCGGCCAAGATCGTCCTGCACGATCAGTTCAAAATCAGCTATTTCAGCCTGGATGATCTGGCTCTTCTGGACGATCAGTAGAAAAAGTTATTCATATCATCCCGTACAATTCTGCCATCGTTCGGGATGATTAGTGTAAATCGAGGAATATCATCCAGAAGACAGTTCAGGTCGTCCAGAGCAAATTGTGCTGGATGACCAAAAAATGACTTGATCGTCCAGGACGATACAGTTATCATCCTGTACGATTAGTTTAAAAAGTGCCCAAATCATCCTGAGCACAGTTCGGGTAGTACAGCTGAAATGACCTAGACGATCAATATCATCCCGGACGATGTGATCGTATCAATTAACCATTGATTGCTTTCCTTAATTACCAGATTAATATAGGTATGATTGTACTGGATCGTCCAGGACGATACATCGTCCGGGACGATCAGACCAAATATCTTAAAATAAAAACTTGCCAAACTTGATCTGGCGGCTAAAAATTTCTGATTTGAGCATATTGTCCCATACGATCCAATGATCGTCCAGGATGATCTGCTTAATCAGACACACTTAACTTGGTCTCCCTAATTAGGGTTTCTATTTTTACTGGATCGTCCAGGATGATGTGCATATCGTCCAGGACGATCTGAAAAAAAACTTGAATAAAAACTCTAATCCACTCAAGCTCTCCCCCTGAGTGTGTGTGTGCAAGGTTACTTATCTAGGGGATCAGTTACATTACAATTGACTCAAGAAAAAGAAAATAGTACACATAGACACACACTTGGACCCGATCTTGAGTTGGCTTGAGTTGCTCGTGATCTTTTGTGCATGAAATTGGTTAGCCAAGAAAAACACAATGGAAACATGTTTGTCATCATCAAAATAAGATTTGCAACAATCTCCCCCTTTTTGATGATGACAAACATTTGTACAGTAGTTTGAAAAAATAAAATAACTAGGAGATCGAAAAATAATTTTTTTCATTTTCATTTAACAACCAAAGAAATACAGGAAACACAACTACTAAAACATAACAAGAACAGAAACTACTACAACTGACTCCCCCTTTTGACATCACAAAAAAGGAGGAGGGTAAACAGAAATACTGAAACATCAGTACAAATAGAAAAGAAAATAGCTACAAACATAACACTAAAATGGAGGCGGATCCTGAGAAGGAGGAGGTGGCGGTGGTGGGTTGAAGTAACTGTGAATGGCTGTAAAGTGGGCTCCAATCCAGGCAATGTCCTGGTCATGCTGCTGTTGCTGCTGAGCAGCATAGTCAGTGAAGCGCTGCAAGTCCTCAGCGTGCCGTTGCTCCTACGCAGCAACATAGGAGTCGAATCTGGCCTCCCACTGATCAAAGCGTTGCACCAGATGGTCAAAAAGAGGAGCGATGTGAAGGGGAGTAGGTGCATCGGGTCCAGCAGGAACTGGAATAGCCTCTTCCTCTTCCTCTTCCTCCTCAACATCCGGGGCGGGCTCCGGATGTAGTCGGGTGCTGTGTAGGACATGGAATGAGTTGTTTGTGAAGAAGGAAGGAGGGACATTTGGAGGGACTGGATACTGCAGGTCATATTTGGTTTCTAAGGCATATGCAATGATATGACCTAAAACTAGATTTGGGCAGCGCCTATGACCCGGATCCCTAATAGTGGTGAGGTGCTCGATGTATCAGATAATAAGGTCAGTGGCATTAAACTCCCTGTGGGCCAAGATGTAGTATGTGGTCAAGGATAGTAACGGGGTGATGTGAATTTGATCCCCCGCCTTTGGAATGATGGAGGAACGAACGACGTGTTGAATGGTCCGTGCATCCTTAAGAAGTGAAGAGCAACCATTATCATGGTAGGGTGCATTCATATTGCGAAGGAAGTGATTGGCGACACTCCAATCATAGTTAGGGTCAGTTATAAGAGTGTGGAGTTTGTCGCCAGTGACAGAAAGTTGAAGAATGTTGTGAAAGTCTTGGGTAGTTAGTTCCATGGGATGTTGATTGACATACGAGCGAAGAGTGGAATAATCAGCAGAAATGCGCAAATTTGTAAAGAAAACTTGCAGAAGTTCATGACTAAATGAAAAGGCTAGTGTAAGCATAAAGGTGAGGGAGGTGTGTGTGAAAAGATCAAGAATAGGATACGTAAGGGTGCGGGGATTTACTATTTTTTATTGTGACATCCCCACCTCATGATAGCGCTCGAAGGCAGCCTGATCGGCTGCATTTGGAAAGCGAAGATCAACATGCCCCCGGGAGGAATTCGTACCCTTTTGTCTATAACATTTCCTACCAGCCATGAGAAAGTAGAAGTGAGGGAGAGTGGAAGGAGAGGTGTGAAAAAACCTTAAGAAATCGGCTGTTTAAATAGAATTTGGTCGGATCGTCCCATACGATTGCGATATCATCCAGGATGATATGAACATTTATGACGGCCAGGATGATTGGTTAAAAAGGCAGTCCGATCGTCCAGGATGATCAGAGATCATCCAAGATGATTAGACACAGGCGATCATCCCGAGGAGTCAGGCCGGACGACTGTTGACGAAAAGTATCATCCAGGACGATTAGGTGGATCGTCCTGGATGATGTGCAATAAGTGTGACGGACGGGCCAAATTTGAATCGTCTAGCTGCTGACACGTGGATTATCCAGGATGATGAGGTGGATCGTCCAGAATGATGACCAATAATTGGGTCAATCTCAGCCGTTTAATCAGATCAGGAAAATATGGATCATATCGTCCAGGACGATGTAGGTATCGTCGAGGATGATCACCAATAATTGGTGTTCCTTAGGCATATGATCAGATTGGGGATGATTTTGAATGGATCATCCAGTATGATGTTTGGATCGTCCAGGACGAAGAAGATTGTCCAGGACGATCTGTGGATCGTCCAGGACGATGTGAAGAAAACAGGAAAAAGATGGAGGATGGAGATGAACAATCAGGATCCAAAAAATATAACCATTAAAAAGAAAAACAAAACCAAAGAAAATAAAACATGAAACGAGAACACAAAAGCAACAAATTTTTTTTTTGGATCAAATTGCTCCAGTACATCGGAATTTTTCCTTGATTTTAGATCCAAAACCCAATAAGAAGACGATTGACAACGTTGAAATCCAGAAAAAGTTGGAAAAATCGACTTTCGTAACTCCCACCTCGGGCACCTTATCGATACACATCTCTTTCAAAACAAAAATTCAATTCAGAAGAAAAGAAATTAGATTCGAAAAGAGATCCTTTCAAGCCTCGTTCTAGAAAAATATCTGATATAATAGTGTTACAAAGTAAAAAATCTGAAATTAGGATTTTCAAACTCAAGCTTTTAAAAATATTAAGTGGAGTACGGATTTTTCTAGGACATTTAACGATCTGAAAGGGAAGAAAGCTTGATTTGGGCTCATTTTGTGCCTCTTTTTCAATTTGTTTGGCGCTTTGCGCATCTTTTGATTTTTGATACACTTTGTGTATCTTTTAGTTTGGCGATATTTCACATATTTTAGCTTTGGGCTCATTTTGTGCCTCTTTTTCAATTTATTTGGCGCACTGGACATCTTTTGTAAGCTTTCTCCCCCTCAAAATCATTAAAGGATCTCAGCTGTAAAATTACCTTCCAGACATAGGAGATGCTCTCCACAATAAGGAGGAGTAATTCACAAAATAAAAGCCAGACGTCATATGATAGGTGCAATCACTTGGTTTAGAAAATCAAAATAATGACTCAAGACTTTGAAAGCACTATTGATATGAGGTAAATTACTGTAGGAAGATAAAATAAATCTTTATTTCAAAAACTAATGTTTTAACTTTGAAGAAGATTTTTATCCAAAAGAAACCATACACCAGTAAAGGAGTTAGAGGAAGAGAAATAATCATCAATGTTTCTTCCCTTTAACAGATTCAGTGGAATCAATCACTGCTTACCAGCTACAGAATAAAAATAAGGTAAAACTCTCAGTCAGAAATCCAGTTTATCAGAAGTAGCGAGCAGTGATCGGATTTTGAAAAGCATAAAATAGTAAATAAAAGAGATGAACTAGTAAATAAAATAGGTAAAAACTAAATAATATCAAAATAAATACTCAAATCAAACTGACACTAAGGCTAAAATAGAAAGCAGAAGAATAAATTAATAGAAAGCAAGTGATCAACACAAAAGCTAACTAGGAAAAATAGAATAAAAATCAGAGAAGTCAAAAATCAGCAATCATCAGAATCAAGCATTTATATCAATCACTCCTAATCTGGTCCTCAAAATATTGAATGAGTCAAAGGCCAGTGGTTTAGTTAATATGTCAGCCAGCTAATTTTCAGTTGCTACATGATGTAGCTCAATGTCCCCTTTCGTAACATAGTCCCTAATGAAGTGATGCCTTATATCAATGTGTTTGGTTCTAGAATGTTGGATTGGATTCTTAGAAATGCATATGGCACTAGTATTATCACACAGAACAGACATGGTGCCCACAGATAATCCTAAATCCAAGACTTGTTGCTTCAACCATAGAACTTGGGCCACACAACTCCCTAAGGCAATGTACTCAGCTTCAGCAGTGGAAAGTGCAACTGAGTTCTATTTTCTACTAGACCAGGAGACTAAAGACTGTCCTATGAATTGACAAGTTCCAAAAGTGCTTTTTCTATCCACCCTACACCCTGTAAAGTCAGAATCAGAATATCCAATAATCTCAAAAGAGGTGATGTGCCTAGGGTTCCAGATTCCTAGGTTTGGGGTCCCTAAAAGATATCTAAGAATTCTCTTAACAGCAGTCAGGTGGGACTCTTTTGGATCAGCCTGAAACCTAGCACAAAGACAGACACTAAACATGATATCAGGTCAGCTAGCAGTCAGGTAAAGCAGTGATCCAATTATACCTCTATACTTCTTCTAACCAACAGATTTTCCACTTGAATCCTTATCCAACTGAACGGAGGAGCTCATGGGAGTGTTGATTGGCTTGGCTTTGTCCATTTCATATTTCTTCAAAATGTCCTTAGTGTATTTGGATTGATTTAGAAAGGTTCCATCATCCAATTACCTTATGTTAAACCCCAAGAAGTAGGACAATTCTCCCATCATACTCATCTCGAACTCCTTACTCATTATTTTAGAAAACTCATCACATAAATATTTATAAGAAGATCCAAAGATTATATTATCAACATAGCTATGGACAATGAGTAAATCATCCCTCATTCTCCTCAGAAAAAGGGTGGTGTCTATGCTCCCCTTAACAAACTCTCTTTCTAACAGAAATGTGCTAAGCCTCTCATACCAAGCTCTAGGTGCCTGTTTTAATCCATATAAGGCCTTTTTTAAATTGTAAACATGATTTGGATATTAGGAACTCTCAAAACCTGGGGGTTGTTCTACAAAAATATCCTCTTTTATTATCCCATTTAAAAAGGCACTCTTGACATCCATTTGAAACAGCTTGAATCCCTTATAACAGGTAAAGGCTAGTAGCACTCTAATGGCTTCCAATCTAGCTACAGGGGCAAAGGCCTCCTCAAAATCAATTCCTTCAATCTGATTATACACCTTAGCCACCAATCTTGCCTTATTCCTAACCACCACACCAGAATCATTCATCTTATTCTTAAAGACCCACTTGGTTCCCATAATACTTTGATTTCTAGGTCCTTCTACTAACTCCCAAACATCATTCCTTATAAATTGATTCAATTCTTCTTATATAGCTAAGATCCAAAACTCATCCGAAAGGGCTTGATTGATATTGGTGGGTTTCATCATTGAGATAAAGGCAGAATGGTTTACTTCCTTCCTAAGTCCATGCCTAGTCCTAACACCTTCAGAAGGGTCTCCTAAGATCAGTTCTTTAGGATGACTCGAAGAATATCTCCAATCTCTAGGCAGTGTGGTTTGAGGTTCTACCCTTTCCTCCAGATTTGCATTTCCAACCCCTTGGGTAATCTCCTCTTCCTCTTCTTCTTCCTCAATTCTAGTCACATTAGGATCAGATTCATCAAACACCACATGAGTTGTCTCTTCCACCACCAAAGTCCTTTTATTGAACACCCGAAAGGATTTTCCCACACTAGAATAGCCTAAGAACACTCCTTCATCATATTTAGGGTCAAACTTTTCTAAGGATGATTTCCCGTTGTTCAGAATGAAAACCTTACAGCCAAAGACATGGAGGTGGGACAGGTTTGGAGTTCTACCCTTAATGATCTCATAAGGTGTTTTGTTCAGATTTGATCTCACATTCACCCTATTCAGCACATAACAGGTAGTGTTTACCGCTTTAGCCCAAAAGTATTTTGGAAGTGAATACTCAGCAAGCATGGCTCTAGCGTCTTTCACTAAGGTCCTGTTCTTCCTTTTAGCTACCCCGTTCTGCTGAGGGGTCCTAGGAGCTAAAAAATTATAACTAATCCCTTGCTCCTCACAAAAACTTCCAAACTTCACTTTCTCTAACTCTCCACCATGATCACTATGAATAGTCAGGATCCCACTACCTAACTTTCTCTGAATCCAAGTGGAGAAAGACTTAAACTCATCAAATGACTCAGATTTACGTAACAAGAATTTAATCCAAGTGAACCTCGAGTAGTCATCTACAATCACAAAACCATAGACTCTCCCCCCTAAGCTGGCAGTGCTAATGGGTCCAAAGAGATCCATGTTAAGGACTTCTAAAGGTCTAGACGTGTTAATGTCCTTAACAGAGTGAAAGGAGGACTGGGCTTGCTTCCCTAACTAACAGGCATCACACAGGTGGTCCTTAGTGAACTTAAGCTTGGGCACACCTCTAACTAAGTCCTTTTGGGTGACTCTCCTAAGGGTTTTCATACTGGCATGACACAATCTCCTATACCATAATCAAGACACATCAGCAGCAGTTTTTAAGCAAATTAAATTTTCAGCTTTAATGCAACTTACATCCAGCTTGTAGATGTTGTTGATCCTTTGTCCCTGCAAAACAACTTTATCATTTAAGCTTAAAATGTAGCAAGTGGGCAGGAATTTGATGTTGTATCCTCTGTCATAAAGTTAACTGATGCTCAGCAAGTTGTGTTTTAATCCATCTATAAGAAAACATTGTCAATCATAAAACTCTTTGAATTACCAATTATACATGTGCCTACCACCTTCCTGGTAGTGTTATCTACAAGTGTAACCTTGCCTCTAGCCCTGGCCTCCAGCGAAATGAACTGATTTGCATCTCCAGTCATGTGTCTAGAACATCCGCTGTCTATGTACCACATGCTCTCACGAGGTCTTGTGTGAGAGCACACCTATAAAATCATCAAACATCCGTTTTAGGAACCCAAATAGGTTTGGGTTCCATCTTATGAAAAGAAGAATGCAATGCATGTGTGCTGTGCTGTAAAACAAGCAGTTTGGGCCTCCACACCTAATGTGTACTACGGTGAACAGTGCAGGTGTGGGAGATGTGTCCTAACATGCCACATGACTAACATCTAACACCAGGAAAAGGGTTAACTAATCTACGTGAGTGATAGTGCCTCTTCCTAGGTTTATACAAAACATGCTTTGATGATTTTAAAACTGAATCTATAAAAGGTGGAGGTGCATAAAACTGTGCAAAAGTAGGAGGTGTTTGGTTTTTCTCAAAAGCACTGATTTTCACTTTCAAAAATTCATTCTCTTTATTTAAACTTGCAATTTTAAATTTTAAAGCACCATTGCTACTTTCTACTTCACATGCCATAGTATCTAATTCTTTAAAAGCTCTCTCCAAATCAACATGAGTGGTTTTCAATGAATCATGCACAGTAACTAAATCAGAAAATTTTTTGTTCAATTTATCAAACTCATCAAGTAAAGACATGTGATTATTGTCAAGTGTGGAATGATCTTTAACTACAGAATCATGTTCTTTTTGCAAAGTCAAATAATCCAATTTCAAGCTAGCATGGGTTTTCTTAAGCTTCCTATATGATGCATGAATTTTTTAAGATACTTCAAGTAATTAATCGTAAGTAAGCTCACATACCTCTTCCTGGTCCGACTGACCAGGGTGATCATCAACCATCAGACACAAATTTGTTTCCTCCTCTTCAGCTTCAGTTTCAGAGGAGTCGGATGTAGAGTCTGCCCAGAATGCCTTCTGAATCCGCTTCTTATCCTTTCTGAACTTGTGTTTCTCCTCACCCTTCTCCTTGCTTGGATGAGCTTTAAGTGTATGAAAATCAGCCTTAATATGTCCAGGCTTTCTGCATTCAAAATAGATAGTATCAGATGAACATTTAAAATTTTTATTGGACTTACCCTTGTTCCACTTCTGAAAGTTCTTTTGTTTCTTCCTTAGAAAGCTTTTGAATTTCCTTGTGATCAAGGCCATGCCATCGCTATCAGACCTGGAAGAGCAAGAATCACTATCGTTGGCCTTCAGTGCTACTATTTTCTCCTTCTTCCTCTTACCTGCATCAAGCTATCTTTGGTTCACCCCTTGCTCATAAGCAATGAGTGATCCAAGTAAGCTATCAATAGAGTAAGTATTTAAATCTTTAGATTCAGTGATTATAGTTATCTTAGCATCATATGAAGAAGAAAAACATCTAAGTATTTTGTTCACTCTTTCGTAGTTTGTAAGTTCTCTACCTAAGGCATGCAAAGAAGTGACGATTTGAGTGAATCTTGTATACATTTTAGAAATAGTTTCAGTAGGTTTCATGCAAAACAGTTCATAGTCATGAAGCAAAATATTTAATCTAGACTATTTGACTTCAATTGTACCTTCATATGTGATGCACAATCTATGCCCGATTTCCTTACCAATTGTACACGTAGATACACGCATATAATCCTCAGATTTTAAAGCACAGAAAAAACAGTTCAAGCATTTGGCATTCAATTGTGCTAAATTACGATCATCAAATGTCCAATCAATAAAGGGTAGTTCAGTTTTCACATTGTTAACCAATCTAAACGGTGGTTCGTATCCATCCTTAACTAACATCCACATGCGATAATCAATTGATTGAAGAAAAGTGGACATGCGAGTTTTCAAAAAATCAAAAGAAATATTATCAAACAATGGCGGTCGTGTAATTGAATAACCTTCAGCAGTATTACGATTACCAAAGTTAGTCATTGATCAAATTCAAAAGTTTTTAAACTTAAATTTTGAATCCCGCTCTAATACCACTTGAAAGTTTGATAGAGATGTTAAGCCCTGATGAACTAGTCCCGAGGCCAACCAAGAGGGGGGGTGAATTGGTTATTTAAAAATTTGACAGCAATAATGAAAATCTTTTCTATGATTTATAGCGAAAATAAATAAAATGATCAAACGAAAAGATCAACCATAATTTCACCCAAGAAGTTAATCATAGAAAAATAAAAGTATAGAAAGTAATCAGAATGAACACACCAGATTTCATAGTTGTTTGGTCAACTTGACCTACGTCCACTCCCAGGAGCCTCCCCTCTGGGTATTGCACTAACTCAAAGTGTCTCTCCTTTTGCTCCCACAGCAAAGTGGACAAGCCTGTACAAGAACCTCCTTTCCACCATACGGTGAGGCAGAGAACCCAACCTCCTTTTGCTTCCTCCTGAAGCAGGAAGAGAACCTCGGATCTTCTTGCTGACGATCCTCTCCCAAAGAACACCAACATGACGAAAGAAGAAGAGCGGAGAAGAAGACTTACCTTCGTGAACCCCTCACGAACTCCCCCTCACAAGATCCTCTCTCTCTCTCTCCCAAACTCTCTCTCTCTCTAGGGTTTCTCTGGAAAGGAAAGTGGCAAAAGATTTTTCTTGTTGAAAGAAACAGATCTTTTATAGGAGGGCTTAAAATTTGCCTTAAATCTCAACTGGTCGGCCAAGATCATCCAGGATGATCTACAGATCGTCTTGTACGATCAGTTCAAAATTAGCTGTTTCAGCCTGGACTATCTGGCTCTTCTGGATGATTAGTAGAAAAAGTTATTCATATCGTCCCATACGATTCTGCGATCATCCGGGATGATTAGTGTAAATCGAGGAATATCGTCTAGAAGACAGTTCGGGTCATCCAGAGCAAATTATGCTGGACGACCAAAAAATGACTGGATCATCCAGGATGATGCGGTTATTGTCATGTACGATTAGTTCAAAAAGTGCCCAAATCGTCCTGAGCACAGTTCGGGTAGTACAACTGAAATGACCTAGACGATCAATATCATCTCGGACGATCTTGTGATCGTCCCGGACGATGTGATCGTATCAATTAACCATTGATTGCTTTCCTTAATTACCAGATTAATTTAGGCATGATTGTACTGGATCGTCCAAGATGATACACGTATCGTTCGGGACGATCAGACCAAATATCTTAAAATAAAAACTTGCCTAACTTGATCTAGCAGCTGAAAATTTTTTATTTGAGCATATCGTCCCGTATGATCCAATGATTGTCCAGGACGTTCTGCTTAATCAGACATACTTAACTTGGTCACCCTAATTAGGTTTTCTATTTTTACTGGATCATTCAGGATGATGTGCATATCTTCCAGGACGATCTGAACAAAAACTTGAATAGAAACTCTAATCCAGTCAAGCTCTCCCCCTGAGTGTGTGTGTACAAGGTTACTTAGCTAGGGGATCATTACAATTGACTCAAGAAAAAGAAAATAGTACACTTAGACACACTTAGACCCGATCTTGAGTTGGCTTGAGTTGCTCGGGATCTTTTGTGCCTGAAACAGGTTAGCCAAGCAAAACACAATGGAAACATGTTTGTCATCATCAAAACCAGATTAGCAACAAGTTATGGTCTTTATCCTATATTCACAAGGATTTGATACCTCAAGGTGGCCTAGTCATTGATATTAGCTCAAATGATGATGTAAAAGTCGGATGTCAGACTGCTAGCCGACAATCCCTTTCTCATCAGATGTATGGGATGAGAGTTAAGGGATCTAACTTGTAGGCTCCTCCCACACCTTTTACTAGTGCTTGTGATTCATTATATTCTGATAATCGTTATGTGTATGAACTTTAGACTTTCTAAGTATCGTCACCTAGTGGACATGCATCATTATTTCATGGTGTAGGTGCCCCACAGAGTAATGATATATTGGGTCCTATGGAATCTATTATAGACGATGAGGTGATGCATGTCCCTCAATCCTTTTCCTCTTCTGTGGATAGCTATATTGAGCAGGGTTTTATTCCTTTGACTTGGTCTGATGGACAAGCTCTATAGTAAGCCCATTTTCACAAATTGATCTACCTCAAACTAAGCAGGGTCTGGGCTATTTTAAGAAAGATCAATTTTCTTTCACCAACATTCATTTTATCTCCCATTATTGTTCGATCATTTTCATCTTAGATGATGCTAATGATAGAGTCCTTGAAGCTCCATATGAATTTGAAGATGGTGCGAGCTCTTCCATGGATGAATTATATGATGTTTATTTAGGACTAAGTCAGATCCTCGACCCATTTTCCTTAGTTCTTAATTTTTTGGGTCAAAGGATCAGGAGTATGTAAACTTATATCCAATTTTAAAGATTATTTTGCTTGGAACTACACTAAAATGCTTGGTTTAGATCCAAAAGTAGCAATTTATAAGTTAGCCATTTAATCAGATGAATTCCCTGTTAAATAATCACCTCATCAGTTGAGGTTAGAGATTAAAAAATAGGTGATTGTTGAGACTAAGAATCTTATAAAAGCTACCTTTACTCATGAAGAGAATTATCCTACCTAGCCTACCAACATTATTCCAGTTTAGAAGAAGAGCGGTCAGATATGTGTATGTATCGACTTTCGTGATTTAAGTAAGGAATGTCCCAAACATGAATTTCCTCTTCCCACACTTGAGCTTATGGTTGATATTGCTTCATCCCATAGTATATTCTCCTTCATGGATGGTTCATCTAGTTATGATTAGATAAAGATGGCCCCTAAAGATTAGAACTTTACTAGATTTTTCACCCCCATTGGTGTGTATTGTTATAAGGTGATGACTTGTAAGTTCTCAAAACATGATCGAAACTTGATTTGGGTGCCTCAGCAAGACTGGTCAGCAGTGATGTTGAGGTTAAAAATAAACTTTCTAGACATTTTCTCTATGATTTAACAGGAAATCCAAATCAATCGCTGAACTTGCTGAACTCAAACTGAATGCTAAATTAGAAGATCACACTGACTTGAATCTTCTTGATCCCTATAGTAAATTACGGATGATTTAAGATTTCGAAAGTGAAAAAACCTAACTATAAACCCTTGTCCAAATTTTATTTTTTTTTTAGTGTATAAGGTAGAAAGAGGCATGAGTTAAATTTAGATTTAGATAATGACATAAGTGAGAAGATTTTATAAGAGAGAAAAGGACAACTTGAGAATTTATAATCTAAAGCCTAAAATTGAGACATTCATGTAAGATTATACAAATGAAAAAATGTAAGACTATAAAACATGCAAAAATGCAAGACTACAAACAGGTAGCTCCCCTACAAGACTTAGGACCAAATTGGTATTTCGGTTAGACTATCCTGCTTAGTTTTTAGAATGAAACCAAGTAACCATAGGATATGCTCACTCGTGTGAGTATAGACATGCAAGTTTTTGGGAAATTAAATAAACACACATATGACATGAAAATGCAAGACAACCAAGAGGCATAACCCTTGCTAGACTTGGGACCAAACCAGTATTTTAATTGGACTAGTCCGCTTGGATTTTAGGATGAAACCAAGAAGCCATAGGATACACTCACTCATGTGAGAATAAACATACAAGCTTTGGTAAATTTAATAAATAGACATATGACATGCAAATGCAAGATAACCAACATGAATAACCCCTACCAGACAACAGGAAATACATGACTATACATGATTATACAAAACATAAACCCATAAGACTATAGAAGACATGCATATACACGATAGAAATTTAAATAAATAGTCATTTTCATGAAATCTAATAGCACCAACATTTAATTAAACCTATATGTATTTTAGAAAAAAAAATAGTCTTCACTAAAGATGGAGAAAGAAGTTTATCTCAAGCGAAGTTGCCAGAAAAATCTATAGATAAAGTATTTTATTGTTGCTTGTAGGTATAATGAAATGCCCACACAAGATTTTCCTTAAATATCTTTAGCAGTTTCTACCAATTAAATTGGCATAGAGTAACATTATACCACCCCAAAGGGTAGACTAATATTTCGCTATCGATTTAAGAAAGAGAAACTACAATTTATTTTTCAAATCAGATACAACATAGGGAATATATAACCCATCCTGAAGGATGAGTAGAATATCCTCCTACCGCTTCAATTAGTAAAAAAATTATAAAATTTATTTTAATTATCAAATACATAAAAGATATTTAATTCACCACAAAGCTAAATATAGTATCTATTCATCTTTATTATTATGAAATTAAATGTAATTCTTAAAGCAAAGGTCGACATTCATAGATTTTTCTCCTACCTTAAAAAAATTAAGATAGGGTTTATTTTATTCTAAGTTCTAGACTCCCTACAAGGGCAAGCCTCTGTAGTTAATTACATCTCCTTAGAGAATAATCTTGATTAAAGTGAAGACTAAATAATTCAAAAATATATACAGATTTACGTAAAATCTTGGGCTACTTAGATTTTGATGTAGAGGCTTTAGAATATAAATTCTAGAATTTAGTTTGGAAGTTTAGATTTGAATATAGTGAGGACAGATGTGAAAAGAGAGAGGTGTATAGAATCTGGACTTACCACTTGCCAAGGGTGAGCTGCCAGCTAACAATCCTAAACACAACAATCATTGTAGCCCTATCCTAAGAAGTAAGGAGTTGTTGTTAAGATATTTTAAATCTAATACTATGCAATATACTTATAAAAAAATAGAAACTACTAGTATAATACAAATGACGCATGAACAATAATGCATAAAAGAGTTGGTTTTATTAATTTATAAAATTTGTGAAGTACAACCAAGGATCTGTTGAAAGTAATGGTGGTCAGACTCCACCAGCAACAAACTTAGATTCTAATCCTACCATATACATATAGAATTGAATACAATTTCTTTTGATTTTTGAGTTCCAAGTCTTCTGCGGAATTCCAAATAAGAATATCCTCTTAGGGTGAGGACATTATTTTTTTTTTTAGCCCCACTTGTATATATATAAGTAATTGCATTTGACCCTTTTACAACTCATGACTCTGTATAACTCGATCTATATACAAAAATATAAAAATTTACATCTACATCGCTTTCCCATGTACATAATATTTAGGTACATTCTGCTTTGAAAAATGTAATGTAAGGAATAGAACATAAAATGTAGATATAATGGTACAATGTGAGCATATATATATATATAAGTAAATAAAAGTAAATTGCATGGCCCTGAATTCATTCACTTTGCTTTCTGGTGTGCCAACAGAAAGTAAATATGACATCCATGTTTGCAGAAAGTTAGCAAACACACATAGGTACCCTCTTGGCAAAGGTACCCTCAATCAAACTAAACTAATCCAACGGCCTAGCCTAGGCTAAAGTTGGTTGTCCTAGAAAACCATCTAAGTTTATGGAAGAGGCTGTGTAGCTTTGATATATCCTATAAGAGTTTAATGTTTAAATTGCATGTATTTTTAATGTTTATTCATTAAAGGTTAGAAGGGAATTTAATTTAAATTTAAATGATATATATTTATATTTTACTATTCAAGCTTTAATTATTGCAGTTATTTATATAAATTTAAAGAATTTAAAAATTAAAAACCCCAAAGTGTAAGAGTTATTAATTTATATATCTTAAGGCTTTCAAATGAAACACCCATCCCCAATGCAGAACAGATGATCATATGGAAACCTTTAAAGTTTTATTAGAGATAGAGAAGGGACCTTGTAAATTTAATGCACATACCCTCTGAATGGAAGTAAGCATAGCATATAAGGTCACTATATTATTAAAGTTTGAAGATCCCCCAAGCCAATGTGTTAGTGCCTTTCAAAAAGGTGTTGTGCACAATATATCAGGGCGCTATTAGTTATTTAAAATGTATTAAAGGCCTTCAAAATAAATGCAAAATGCCCTCCAAAAGGAATCAAGCATTAGGCACGAAGGTCTAAATTCATTTATTCCAAATTAAGAATTATCAAATTTAATTCGTTAAAATAAATTTTCAATCAAACAAATTAACAAGTTAAATTAGTTTAACTGAATTAAAATTTAATTAAAATTTTCATAACTTTGTTGAATTATTAGTAAATTTTAATTAATTATTAAATTTTTAATTAATTATTAATTAATTATTAATAAATCATAATTAAAAAATATTCAAAAATTTTATTTAAATTGAATTATTAATCTCTGAATTTTGTTTAATTTTATTTAAATTTGTATGTAAATTTGATTTTTATTTATTATAATTAATTAATTAAAAAAGAAATTTTTTAATTAATGAATTAAATTTAATTTTATATAAAAAATTATTTGAATTGAAAATATAATTCTCTGATATTATTTTTTTTATTTAAATTTATTTAATAATTTTGAATTTATTTTTATTTTTAATGAATTTAGTTAGTTAATATTTAATTAAGGCTAATTAATTATTACTTAATTTTTAATGAAAATTAATTTTAAATTCTAATTTTTCATGATTGTATGATAGATTTAAGTTTGAATGATGTTGGAATTATATTTTTATGAATTTTATTTTATATATTGGAAATTATTGAAATTAAATTAATCATTATTTAAAGGTAGATTAGTGTCAAATCATGGTGAATTTAAATCATAGGATGTAATGTCATTAAATTTTTTATGTTTGATATTTTATCCACAATGGTGTATACCTGGTATTGCCTAAGTTATCTAGACTCATTCCTATTTATTATCCTTAAGTGTCACTAAAGTTGAATGGGATTATAATTAATGTTACTAACCCTCATAAAGACATAAACAATCAAAGCATAACAATCATGGTGTGCTAAATCTAAAGAAATTAAAAATTAAAGAATTTCCAAAGATGATATTTAAATCATGAACTATATGTTTGGAAATTCATTTATAAATAAATTTGATTTCAAATAGTCATGGTAATATCACAAAAGATGCATAACATCACTAAATTCATGCCATTTAAATTTGAGCTTAATTTAGTCATTATTTGGAAAATAATTAAGATAATTTGGAAAATAATATAAGTGAAATTATCCTCTACCAAATAACTATATTAATTCAAATTTAATTTTAAATGATTGGAGATTAAATTCTTAAGAAAATGAGTATTTATTTGCCAATTTTAATTGAGAATTGAATTTTACATAATTATTTGAAGTTTAAAATAATTTTATAGTTTAAAATAAATTTTATATTAATAATAAGCTAGCGCACATTAAATGCTCATGATTGCGCCACTAATAATCATTAGCAGTTAATGAAACTACGGCTAAATTGACGCCTGAGGTGCGTTGTGGGATTCGATTCATGTCTTTACTAAATATTGTCAGCAAAGCACTGGTTTGTCCAATCAAGTATAGTGATGAAATGAATAGTCCATATTGAATCCTGTGATTTCAATACCACTGATTGAATGTATGCAGGATGATTGATAGCTGGAGATGACTGGAGTGTAATTGAATATAAGTTAATGGCTGGATGGCTGATAGCTGGTTGATTGCTAATCATGGGATTAATAATCAAGAGTCTAGATAGGTCCTGATGACCTCATACAAAAATGAGGATAATAGTGGAGTGTCATCATGAATTTATTTTATATCATCATCTACCCTATCCTAATTTAACTTCTTCAGTTTCATCAAAGAACATAATCTGAGTCATACACAAGTTATGTATATGTCCTATCATATAACATTTGAAGCATATAATGTCCTAAACCATAGATGATGAATCATTAGTATTTTTATTGGGTTGGGCATTATTGGTTGGAAGTGTAGATTTAAAAGAAAATTCTTATCCAGAATATGAGGATGATGTAAAATTTAAGCAAACACCTCTAGCTCGGTATTTAAAGAAGTCATTTTTATGTTTTTTAAGGAGTAAAGAATAGTGGAAAGATTCCATAAGAGTTTTTCTACCACATTTCGGATTTCAATTCAAAAGATAATGTTAAAATTATTGGCAAGTTGTCATTCTACATCAGTGCAATGTGTCCTAGCAACTAAATTCTCAAACTAATTCATATCCTCAACCACTTGTATATTTTCCTATCTCAAGGTCATTAAATACTAATGAAGATTCTTATTATGGTTTCTAGTGTAGTATTTGCCTCTAAGTATCTCCTTCATTTAAACCAATATGAGTTGTTGCATTCCTAGCATTGTTCCTTAATCAATAGGTTGGACCAATATATTTTAGCATTAGTTAGCTTAATTTTTGCAAATGTATTCTTTTTATATACATCCATTTGATACCGTTCAAATAACTCATCCATCTGAGTTTGCTCGTCATGAATTTTATTTAGATCATAAACTACATCATAACGACAGGCATCAACCTTCACTTTCTTAGTGGGCTCAAGTTGCGAATCTTGGATCTTAAAGGGTTCATTTATAATGTTATTTCTTTAGGCTATCCTTTTAGGTGGAATTTTTTCCCTAGGGTTGTTTATGTGGTCATCATCCAATTGTTCTGTATCTACTTGATTTGGAATAGAGTTAGAAGTAGGAATAGAAGTCCTAACATTTAAATTTAAAAATTTTAGTTAGATTGATTATGAAATCATCCGACCTTTGAAATCTTTCATTGGTCTACTAGGTTTTTTTTTAAATTGAATTTGAAGATCATCTATTATTTTATTGGTGTTATCTAGCTATATTTGCTATGTAGATTTTGGAGGAATGATGTTAAATGCAAAAATGACTTAAGAAAATATTATTTCTATTTTTAAATATGAAAATTATACTAATTTATTATTAAATGAAAATGCAAGTGCTTTTTATAAATGATTTTGAATTTTTTTGGCCTTCACAAAATGTTAAAATACAAATAGAAATGACAACACAAATTACAGTTAACTAGTCACAAAAACAAAGCTAGGAAAATTAAGTTAGGTTCTACAAATCCTAAAGGGAATCGTAAGTAGGGTTTTATATTTAAAGTTTCACTCACCCTTACTAATTTTTGGTGTCATCCCAAGTCAGTTTAGATATGGTAAGTTGAGGTTTAATGGCTAGATCTTTTATGTGAGGGAAACTAATCGGTACTAATTGATCATGTGGAATTAATCTCTCTAAAAGGTCAAGAGACTAAAATTTGGCTAGTGGTGTTAAATTTGAAGTAGAGTGGATGAATAAGGAAGGTTCTAACACTCTCTCAAGTTTCTTTCTACAATGGAATCCTTAAATTTTAAATTTTCCAACATAATTAACAATACTCCCATTCAGGAAAATAAGGTTTTTTTTATTGAAACCTCAGGATATCTAATAAAGTTTTGCAGAATTTGGTGATGTTTAGTAAGGGATTTATAGATTTATGTGTTTTGGAACCCAAAGGAATCCTATTTGTCCATAACCAACCAACCTTGGGTAAATGCTTGGAACTTTTAGAATTCTAAATGGATTTTGATGATTTAAAGTGGATAGGGTTAAGGAAAAATGGAAGGTTTGATTTGGAATAATTATGGATTTGGAGGGGTTTTGCCGTAGGTTTTAAGGTCAACAATCTAAAAACATAAATTGCAAAAAAAAAAAATTGAAACTGAGGATTAATCTTGGGTATCAATTAACTCAATAATTTTGTAAATAAACACTAAATAATATTTTAGAATATGGTTGTGGGATGAAAAATGAACAAATAAACTCCAAAATGTAAAATTTCATTGGCATTTGATGGCTCAATTTAATGTTATTTTAGAACACCTGAACATTAAATTCCTTAGGGGAAAGAAAGAAATAACAATGGAAAATCATAAGGAACACTAGCAAATCCACATTCACCAAAACCTAAACATAAAATTACATAAGGTTGCAAGTAAATAAGGTCTCTTACTCACCAAAGTTGGGAATCATAATAACTCACCCGAGTTCTTGTTATGGTCGCTACCTAGCCTACAAATTTTGCATAGATTTAGTCCATGGAAATGAACAATAAAAAAGTATCAATTAACTTCATAAATAAGGAGTTCTTAAACATAAATTTACCACCACAAACATTCCATAACATCCCAATTCAAATTAAATATAAGGAGGGAATAAATGGTGCTAAATTTTGTCTTATAACTGCACAAAACTACAACCCTAGCTGCTTCCTCACCACATATAGTTAGCCCCCTCCTCTTTCCACATGGAATTTGATCATTTTTCTGACTAAGTTTTAGTGCCACATCAAATCAAATTGACTTAACATTACTAGACTTTGGCCTTTAACAAGAAATCACAATTATAACTCAATAATGCACATAAATTATATCAATGCATAAACAAATTTAAATACTACATAATAATAAAAAAAACTAAACAACTAAATCATCTTCATGACTTCAATTCTTTAAATGGATTTGACCCTTTGATTTGGATCTAGTGATAGGGCCTCCTCCTTTTACTCTTGACCTAGTGATGGGGCCATCCCTATATACCACATCAACTTCTTAATTCATTTCTTTAGTCAAGCCCTCCTAGACCAAGATCTGATGTTCAAACTTACTTTCTCTTAATTTGATCCATGTACTACACCAAAGAGGTTCTAAAAATTTTATTTTAAGTATCAACTACACATGGAAAATCAAAAAAAGCACCATTTAGGGTTCTTTTTTGAGATCATGTAATTTATCTTTTAGAACCATTTTTTCATCCAATTAATGTGCAAAATCAGCAATCTTTAGTAATTCTCTTAGTAAATTTTTTTTTAAGTATTGTGAGCCATTATTTCATCCCCATCAAGTCATGATAAGTTTTATTTTGTACTTTGATTGAATGGGGGAGGGTGATTTTGACAAATAAGGTGATTTTGGTAGAGAAGGTGATTTTGGTAGAGCTATGGCGATAAGAGGTTCTCCATCGGCCGGCTATGGCTGACGGAGGTCCTTGGTGGGAATTTTCTTTGAGTCAAGATTTGATTTGTTATTGATTGAAGGCAATTTTCATGGAGCGAGTAGTCTGAATGCTATTTTAGTGAAGCTTTGGCTGGCAGAGGTTCTCTATCAGACTAGAGTGGCCAACGAATGCTCTTGGTGTGGATTTTCTTTTGAGTTAATATCTGATTTGCTTTTGTCTAAAGATGATTTTGGCATAGCGCCAATCTAAGGGCAATTTTGGTGGAGTTTTGCCTGGCAGTATTTCTCCGTAGGCATGGTTTGCCTAACATTTATTCTTGGTGTGGATATTCAACTAGGGTAAGATCTGAGTTATTCTTGAATGATTTTGGTGAAACTACAAGTCTGAAGGTGATTTTGGAGGAGATTATTCGTTGGCCTGGTGTGGCCTACGGTAATTCTTGGAATGAATTTTCTTCTTAGGTAAGATTTGTTATTATGTGTGGTATTTGGTGTTTGGATTTTTTAGGGTTATTATTTTTCTTGATTTTAGATTTGGTTTGATAATGTTCTTGGTGTGTAATCTCTTGATGTTCAAGAAATTATTGGTGTATGGGTGCTTGGCTTGTAGAGGTGGACCTTTCTATTAAGAAGAACGGTGTTGATTTTCAATCTTCTTTTTAGGACTTAAATTCATAAATTAAGGAATGGAATTAAGGAAGTTAGTTTAATCTTGGATGTTCTTTTTGAGATTATGAGTGTTTCATATGGTTTCTTGAAGACTCTTGGAGATACTGCTGCTACAATCCTCTTTGATATGTTTATCACTTGGCAAATTTGTGTCATTGTTTCTTCAGCTTTTTGAAGGTTGAATTCATCTAATTTTGAGGGAGTAGAGGCTATGTTTCTTGTGGTTTCAATTTTTAATGGCGGCATTATTGCAATTATTTGGTTGCCTTTGTTTGGTGAGTTCATGGAAGATAGTTTGAGTCTTCCTAGATGTTCTGGTGATGGAATGAAGTGAAATACCATTACATATAAGCTTATGGTTGTAAGTGTTTTGAGAAGAAATGAAGATCTTTATATTAATGCTTTCTAAAATCTGTTGAAGTAGACAGAAGTCTAAAAATTTCATTTATTGTTAAGGAAGATGTTATGTTTCAAGCAGATTTTGGTATGAATGCTACTGTTAATGCAGTAATTTGGATGGCTTTGATTGGATCTTCTAAGGAAAATAGTTCAAACCTTCATAGATGTTCTGGTGAAGGCTTGAAGTGGGATTTCATCCTATCAAAGGTTATGGATGTTATTGGTTTGTTTTCTGAAGTTCAAGCCTGTGGAGATTGTTGGTACAGGAGCTTTTGAAGATGTGAAGTTCCTGGTTTATCAAATGACTGAAGACTTAGATTAATGGAATTTGAGACTCTTCCTATTTTTCACTGTTTATCTTATTGGAAACTCTGAGATATTAATCAACCTATGTGGTTGTCAAAAACTTGGTATCATCAACACCCCAATTGGTTAATAGTGAGGAGTTGTGGATCTTATTTCCATTATGATATTTTCTATTTTGCAAATATTTTTCTTATGCTTTCTTTGCTTTTCAATAAGGTTTCCTTTCCCAATGTTTTGAAAGGGATGCCTATTAGTTGTTTTTTTTTTTTTCATTTTTAGTTTATAATAGTTTTTTTGTAATATTATTCCAATTTGAATTTCTTTAAAAAAATGGAATAAAAAATTTACTCAGTGGGCAAGTTCTAGGGCTTAATATTCTAAAGGAAGAAGAGAGAGAGAGAGAGAGAGAGAGAGAGAGAGAGAGATGCCCCAAAATGGCCTTTTGATAATTTATTTTAAGGTTTTTTAGTGCAATAAGAAGGGTTATATAAATGTGAAAAATTAGATTTGTTGCATAACATATGTAGCTTGAATGATAGAAAGGTATAATACATTAGAAATGTAGGCAACTAGGATGATAAATATTATAGAACTTAGTAAGCAGGATGATTTCCTTAGATTCCATGCTAGGACCATCCATAAATAGTAATGATTTAGATAGGGGAGGTGATGGGAGATTATGGTGAGCTAGTATGTGACTTGCTGAGTTTTAAATATGTTTAGATTTTCCTTGATATAAAATTAATAAAAGCCCACTAAAATATGCAAGTATATGTACCAAATCAAGTAAAGTATGGAGTAGAGTGTCAAACTCATGAGGAAGTGTTCTGCTTAACTACAACTTAACTGCCACTACTTCAAATGCACAACTTATCCTACTAAAAAAAATGATTTTTTAGAGCTTTTGTAACTAAAAGAAAAATTAGCAAGGAGATTTTAATACTTATGAAAATAAAGTGTTTTGGACTAATAAATGTAAAAAATATAGTTTTTCTAATGAGACTCTTTTAATTTAAGATGTGGATCAGAGCATATATATCCTTATATCTCTGTTGAGCTTGCAAGGGTGAAAAGAAACGTTTATGGCTTTCCTGTAGTTTTAATATCTCTATAAAACCTAGAATATTCAAACATCCTTTGTCTAGGCATGCCAAAATTCTATTTTAATATTTCTAATTAATCTAGTATTCCTCCGTCGAGACTATATATCACACTAGATTTCAAAAACACGCATGGCCATTATATGCATTAAATGAAATGTGAAATTTTAAAAACATCCTTTATCATTCAAGAAATAAGAGTCAATATTAGTACTTATTATGCTTTTTACATCATTAGCCCAAAATAAGAAAATTAGCAAGACATTGAAGATATAATAAGCAAACTTATCTTTATTTCATTCATCGAAAGAAAAGATACAAGAAAAGTAATAAAAAAAATTATCACCTAGAAGAATTAAATAATCTTCTCCACACTCCATCTTCCACCAACCACAGAGTCGCTTACACAAGCAGGCTAAGATCTCATAAGAAAAAATATCTTGCACTTCCCTAGGCTCCCTTAGACTTTACTCTAAGGGGACACTAAAGAAACACACATAAAATTATAAAATTTCACTTATGTGATAAAACTCCAAAAATTACAAATTTAAAAAATAATTTATAGGAAGTATAAGGATGGGCTTAGGCACCGTATAGCTCAATAAGGTGATGTTGTGATGGCATAAAATAAAGTAGCACCTTAGTGTTGTAATGTTGGCTTTGTTGAGATGTTGGCTGACCTGGCACGGTTAATGATAAAAATGGTGCATTTTTTGGCTAAGTCGGCATGGTTCCTCGCATTGGAAATTGCTCTACCACATCCTTTTGAAGTTTGAGCATTGTGGTGCTAGAATGTGAATTTTGACATGGTGACATAACAAAGCTCGGTGCTATAGTACTAATTTTTCTGAGGATCCAATGTTGTGGTGCTGAATTTTGGTGCAACGGTGCTGTGTTACAATGTGGTGCTTTTCATGGTGACACTATGATGCTTAAAAATAGAGAATCTAGTGTTGCATTATTTAAATTTGAAACTGGGTTGCTCTAGTACTTAATGTTTTGGAGCTTCTGATGATGGTTATATGGCACTATTCAACACCTATCATTTTGTCTTTTCTTGTATATTTCCTATATAAACACCATAAAAATAACACACATTCTTTGAATTTTAAACACAATAAATAATACACATTTTAAACTTAACAAATTCCCCTAGCTTAAATGATTACTTATCCTCAAGCAATGGTAAAAATAACCATTGATCACTTAATAGCTAAAGAAAAAATTTAAAATTTAAAATTATTAAAATATAAGATAATACATCATAGTCTAGAAGAAATTTAGAATGATCAAAGTTATAATCCTAATTTTAAAGGTCATAACAACTATCCTAACCAGTCACTTTTATTATTGCTTGATTAGATTCTATTTACTATATTTGTAAGTATAAAATGGACTTCAAAATGTAGAAATGAATAATATAACATAGGGATAAGTTATGCTTGTAGTTAAATTGGAAATTCATTAGTGCACCTTCTTATGTATTAGTTCACTAACTTTTCCTTCTTTATTTTAAGTATTAGGATGCAACTTGAGCTTAAGCTTTAACTGATACCAATTTTGGAATGTATTCATCTTTCTTCTTTTTCACATATTTCTTTTGAATTATTCATAAATTTCATTCTTTCATACTTTATGGAGTACATATTTAAAAATTTTGAATATCAATTTTACTTTCATCCTCTTGTAATCCTAATTGGTTTAATGTAAGGATTTAATAAATTCACTAATTTAAATTTCAAGTTTACTATGATTTTTCAAATATAAGCTACACACTCCTTCTTAATTATTCATTTTAATTTTGTAGGCAATGTGTTAATGTAGAGTTTCTAAATTCAAATCTAGTCAATAACTTAAGTGATTTATATTAGTTAATCATTCAGCTTTTTAAATTATGAATTATTATGCATTGTTCATTCAAACTAGCAACTAGGGTTTTATTATTACCCTAATTTTACATAATTTTTAATTATCATTTTTATTTTGGCTAAGTAAATAATCAAAGTCTAAGTATCTATAGAGGATAGTGTATAATAGTTTAAAGCTTAAAGGAATTTAATCAAATGTAAATAACAGAACACATTGCAAACTAACATTAAAAAAAACATAACTAAACTAAAATAAATAATACAAAATAAAGATAACACCACACTTAAGAAAATAACTCAATAATGAAAAAGAACTTCAAACACAATTAGGTTGCTTCCTAATACAACACTAAATTTATAGTCTTCAAGAAGACTTGCCTAGATTTATCATTTTGGACTAGGGTACATCACTACTACTCCTCAAGTGATTTTTACTATGATCTATCTCCTCCTTTTTAGGGTTAATTTCAATATTACTAAGCAAAGATCCAAGGTGTCTACTATTAAAGGAGATTGCTAGCAATCCTAATTGAGTTTTCAAATTTTTTATTGAAGCAGCTTAACTTTTCAATTTTCTTCCAAATTGAATCACTACCTCTTCCAAAGGTATCTTCTTATTTATGATTTGATTATTTTGATTAAATCTTGGGAGATAATATGGTCTAGGATTTACTACAGATTGTTGAACATGATTACAATTTCCTTATTGATAAGGTTATCCTAAATTTCATAAATTATTACCACCAATATTATTTGACCAGCTAAAATTAGAGTGGTTCATCTAACCTGGATTGTATGTATTAAAATAGGAATTATTTTTCCATCCAATAAAATTCATATTTTTAATCCCTAGGGCACTATTATTATCAATAAAATTCATATTATGCACCTCCAATTAACTCCAATAATATCTAATTTCTATGAAATTACAACTACCTGAGTAGAAAGAATTGACAAAGCATCTGATTCATAAACTCCAAGTACTCTCTTAGGATTTACCCTATCAACAGGCTTCTAAAAATTATTTATACTCATTTTTTCTGTTAGTTCATATACTTGCTCAAATGGCTTAGAAATTAAAGATTCTATAAGTGTAGCATCTATGATTTATCTAAGGGACCCTATCAATCCATTTAAAATATCTTCATAATCATCTATGATTTGTCTAAATATATACTTATCTTAATAATATAGTTAAAGTAACAATACGTATGTTACTTCCTTAGCAATAGTGCCAAAAACTTGATGGGTGCATATGGTGAGCTAGTATGTAACTTACTAAGTTTGAATTATACTTAGATTTTCATTCATATAAAATTGATAAAAGCCCACTAAAATATGCAAGTATACATGCCAAATATAATAATAAAGTGATAGAGTAGAGTGTCGAACCCACGAGAAAGTATTCTGCTTAATTGCAACATAACTACTATTGCTTATTTCAAATGCATAACTTATCTTACTAAAAATAAGACTGATGTTTTGAATTTTTTGTCACTAAAAGAAAACTTGCAAGGAGATTTTAATACTTTTGAAAATAAAAGTATTTTTAACTAGTGAATGTAAATAATATATTTTTCCTAATGATACTTACTCTTTTAATTTAAGATGTGGATCAGAGCATATGCATCCCTAGATCTCTATCGACCTTATAGGGGTGAAAGAAAGGTTTGTGGCCTTCCTACAGTTTTACTATCTCCATAGAACCTAAAATATTCAAATATTTTATGTCTATATATGTCAATATTTCATTCTAATATTTCTAATTTTTTCAGTATTCCTCCATCGAGGCTATATATCATACTATATTATAACTATACACATGACCATTATATGAATTAAATGAAGAACAAAAAATATTGACAACATCATTTTATCATTCAAGAAATAAGAGTCTATATTAATAATTACTATACTTTTATATCATCAACCCAACATTAGAGAATTAGCCAGACATTGAAGATATAACAAGCAAATTCATCCTCATTTCATTTATTGAAAGAAAAGATACAATAGAAGTAATAAGAAAATTATCACTCATAATGATCAACTGATCATCTCTACACTCCTTCCATCAACCACAAAATTTCTTACACAAATAAGCTAAGATCTCTATAAGAAAAAGTATCTTGCACTTCCCTAGCCTCCCTTAGACTTTACACTAAGGAGTTAGAAACACACTTAAAATTACAAAATTTTATTTATATGACAAAACTCCCAAAATAACTGAACTGAAAAACTATTTATAGGAAGTACAAGTATGGGCTCAGGCATCACGACACTCAACAAGCTGGAGCCGTGGTGGTGTAAAATCAACTAGCATCTTAATGGTGTAATTTTTTCTCCGTTGTGGCGTTGGCTAACTTGGCATGGTTAATGATTTAAACAGTGCATCATTTATCTAAGTTGGTGTGGCTCCTTGTGTTTGTAACATATACACCATGATCACTAGAAGTTCAAACACTCTGCTGATGTAATGTGAATTTTGGTGTGGCAGTATTGCAAGGCTCAATGCTCCAGTGCTTGTTTTCTCAAGGCTCCAATGTTATTATGCTAAATTTATCCACAGAGATGCTATGTTACACTGTGGCCCCTACCATGGTGATCCTGCAATGCTTGAAAATAGAGAATCTAGCGCTGTAATGTCTGAATCTGGCACTATGGTGTTGTGATACTCAACGTTATGATGTTTTTTATGATGGTGCTGTGGCATTGTTCAACACTTGTAATTTTTGGCTTTTTTGAATATTTTTTACATAAATACCACTAAAATAAAGGACTTTTCTCAAATTTTAAAGATAATAAATAATACACAATTTACACTTAACAGGCCATCATAGTACTATGGAAAATTGCCAACTTTATAAGAAGTCCCCACCTCAGCAAAGTCACCAAATAAAGTTGTTGCCTTATGCCCAATGAAGTCAATACCTTAGGCGAGCAATTCAATAAAATCATTACCTTAAGCAAGTAGCCCAATAAAGTCACCACATTAAGTGGGTTACTCAAAGAAGTTTTTTGCTTTGAGCGGTAAGCTACCAAAGTGTTTGACTCGTTGAGGTTCACAAAACTTGTTGAGTGGAGTGGTTGATTTACTGAGAAGTCAACTTGGAGTGAGAGAGCTTGCTAAAGAATTTAACCGACTAGGCTTGAACATAACTCTAGAATTGGATTTAGCAAATTGTTTAAAAAGAGCATAATTTTAATCAAAATAATCAAAAGGATCGAAGTCTAAATATTATTTTAATAGGAGCAAATTTGTAAAATGAGTTTATGTTTTCTCACAAAATGTAAATCAAAAATAATTTTTTAGAAAACATAAATTCAATTTACATTTTTTTTAAAAAAAGGCAAATTGAATTTATGTTTTCTGAATTTTTTTAATTTAAACTAATCAGCTTTTTATCATTTTTTATTAGAACTTATTAATATTGATATATCATTGTGGACCTCCGAAAGGACACCGCTCAGCGGGGGACATAGTGCAAAGGGAATGCAACCCCACCATCCTAAAGGGCAAGACAACCATAGGCCTTTGCACTCTTCACAAGTGGGTTGAAGGTAGGGCAGATTAGATTGTACATATAGTTAACCATTGAGGCTAGTGGCTCTCTCTAGTGCACCTCGATGGATAACAATATACATAACCTAATCAGAATAATGGGTTTCCACCACCTGAGACATTAGCTCGAGTGGGATTTATCTAATGGTGGAATTCGGTTTCCCATAAGCATAAGCCCTCGTGGTTAATTACATCTCAAGCTAGGGCCTGAGAAGACTCTTGATTAAGGATCCTACATTATACTTTTAAATGGGATTGGCACATAGGGAGGAGACTAGGAAATCCTACCTAGAGGAGAAGAATGGTTCAATTAGGCTTAGTCAACATACATGGCTCATATCAACATCCGGAGGGACTAAGGTAATGAGAAGAAACTGGAGAAAAGAAATAAACCAACCTTTAGAATATATAAGAGAGAAAGATGGAGTTGGTGTCACTCATGTGACGCAGATAGGAAGGATTTATGGCCTCTGAAGGATAGAGGACCTACCCACCGATGAGGCATACTACGAGACACTGATAATAGTAACCTTAAAACCTAAATCTAGTGGGTTTAGTATTCTATACATAACACTAACACCCGTGTCCTAACAAATGCAGTGTAAAACCTGGACTTACCCTGGCTTGGATTAGGGAGCCAACTAACCACCTAGTCGATTTAAAACCATGAGTCCAGTCATTTTTATGAAAGAGTGGTAAGGATGTTTAAAGTTTTTGAGAAATGGAACTAACATCTAGAGATCATCATAGTGATCCCTTGACTTATGTTGGGTGAGAAATATTAAAATAAATGCAATTAAAGTTATAAACTCACATTTAAATTGATTTCTAATGTAATGCATGCTGATCAACTCGATTAAATACTTGAAATGTATATGCAGCAGTTTTAAAAAGGCTTAAAAATAGATTTTATCTTAAAGTGCACAGGCTCCCCATGACAGATCTGTACCCTCATATGCCAGATGGTCTGCCAAAACCCGTAGGCAAGGAGTGGCTTAACAAAGGGAAAGATTAATGCAACAAATATGCTATGCAAACTCTCGACAGTCATGGGCTTATTTCTTAATATCGTTAGAGTTTTTATGTTATCTTAAAAATTTTAATTAACCTTAAGTAGATAAATTTTGAGCGTACCCTCATGAGCCTCTGATCGAATCCAGGCTAAAATAATTTAGCACACAAATGCTAAGAAACTAAGAAAAAGAAGGCAAAACCTAATCATAATCAATTCAAATTAAACATAATAAATAACTAAATTAATCAAATAAATATCTATAGGCTAACTGTCCTTTATTACAACCTAGAGTCTATAGAAAAGTAATGGTGGCCACGCTCCACCGATAACAACCTGGATTCTAATCCTACTAAATGATGCAAGTCTTAAAAGTAAGGCATTTCATCTTCAAGTCCTCATCTTTAGTTTCTTTATATGGATCGTCTTCCTTCATATTAGCTCCCTTCGGCCCTCATAAGTTTTTCCCTCTATAGGGGTACCCAAATGAATAAGAAATTCCTATAAAGGGCCTTTCTTTTTCTCTTTAGGTACCTAGTATTTGAAATGCCCCACTTTTGAAGACTTTCATAACTTGATACTTTTATAAATTACATCAAATTGCATCATTAAAAAGAAAATCTAGACTCTCCTACATGGTTATTCTAAGCAATTAATATAAAACAACTCAAACAATTATATATAGAAATAAAATACTCATGCAAGCCATACTTGGCCATGCTCTTTGTTTACTTAAGGGCTAAGCAGTTGGAGCACCTGTAGTAATTATATTTATTATTTATTCTAGCCCTTGTTTATTTTTTATTTTTTTTTTGTGGGGGGGGGGGGGGGGGGCAGGGGGGTTAAGCTGCTGAAGCACCTGTAACAAATATTTATATACATGATTATTACTTATTTTAGCCCCCCTTTTTATTAGCGTTGCATGAGCATAGCCTCCTATAAAAAATATCAGTAATATCAAAAGCATTTCTAACCTATGGGTAATCTACTGCCCATCAAATAATTCACAGAGTGCATTAAAAGTAAACAAACATATCAATCAATTTTCAATCACAGCATGTAATGAAATTTTAGAAAAACCTAGCATATAGTAGTAAAGAAAACACCGTCCTAGCCTAGAACTAGAAGTGGTGCCCTAGCAAACAATTCTATGTGTGTGTGAAAGGATGTGTGGTTTGGGTATGTCCTATGTAGGTGATTTAGTTAAAATTACTTTGTATTAACGAATTTTCAAACGCCCAAGGGCACCCTACCCGCTAAGTTAAAGGGGTCCAAAAGGTGACTTCTAGAAGCAAGCTAGGTTTAGTGGTTCTAGTATTTTATAAAAATATTAAACCTTACAAGGAGAAATTAGACTTTGCGTTTGCTGAATTTGGAGTTTTCTACACAAAGTTATGATTTTTAGAAGTTTGGATAATTAGTGAATTATTAATATTATTTAATTAAGGACTATTTTAGGGATTTTGATCCAAATCAACTCTACTCCTCTTGCAATTACCTCCAAAGGTCAGAAATGACCTAAGGGTAGTTCCCAAGTGTTTGCAGAAAATTTGGAATTTTTAACAATTTTTAATTATTTAATTTAATTAAATAGGTAATTTTTAGTCAATATTAAATTAAGGTTCAAATTGAAGTCCAATTAAGGGACTTTTAATTTTTTGACATTAAGGATTATATTTTGAAGAGTTTGATATATTATTGGAAATGTTTAGATTTAATTTGGATTTACTAGAATTTTTTGAAGTTATCATGTCTTAATTAAAGGGGTTATTAGGGTTTGTTAATTAAGGGTTTAAAGGGCCCTAAAAATTCCTAGAAAATTTTAGGAGGTTTAAGATGCCATTAAGTTTCAGTGTGAAAAGTTTCGTATCAATCAGGGATCTACCCTAGCTCCTATAATTTTTCTAAATTCACTAGACGGGCTTTTAATTATTGACCTTAGTGTGTCACTACGTTAAGTAGGTTTAAATTCAATATTTGCCACTAAACCGTGGGATAATATAAAGGGGAATGCATAAAAACATAACACACCTTTTATTTAGAACTAGTAGAGCCTAAGCTAAGTGTTTGTGCATCCTACACCTGCAAGAAGGACTACTGAACCCTAACTAAGCATAATTAATGATGTGAATAGTGAATGATTGAAGTCCAACCATCCACTAATCCTTCCCACATGAATGCTATTCACATGCATAGCCGATGTTTGAAATTTCACAAAATGGATTTCCCAAAATTAAGGGATCTAATAGTATATAATTTTAAAATAATTTTAAATACATATAATAAATATATATATAGGATTTACAAAATAATGTAATTAAAAAGAATTCAATTTATGAAAGTACATAAATGGAGGGGAGATCCACTAGCCACCTAAGGAAAGGGTTTAAAAATAACATTTAATTTCAAAATAATTAATTATTTATTTAAATAATAATTAAATATGAAGGATAATTAAATAGTGAATAAATAAATCAAAAAAATAAGTTTTAATATCTAAAAATAATTTTAAATTATAATACATAATTTTCTAAAAACTTTATGATATTATACACATTTTTTGGATTTAAAATGAATTAATTATGAATTTTTAAAATTTAAAACAATTAAAAAAGAATTTTTAAAAAAATAATTTAAAATAATTAATAATTTAAAAAATATGTTAAATTAAATTAAATTAAATGTTAAAGTTCTCTGAATTTAATAAATAGTTTAAAAGATAATATATTTTTTTATTATAACATTTAGAAAATATTTGGATTTTAAATTTAATTAATTAATAATTTAACTATTTAATTAATTAAGATTACTTAAAATAAATAAATAAAAAAACTATTTAAATTAAATTAAATTTAATATTTAAATAATTTAAAATACTTCTCTGATTTTTAAAGAAAATATTTTATTATTATTATTATATATTTTTTATTTTTTAAAAAAAGAATAATTATTAATAACATATATTATTTAAATATTAACTATATAATAACATATAGTAATAATTTTAAAATATAAAATTAAATTTTAAATTAAAATATTTTAAGTATTACTATGAAATAATAAATATGTTTTAAAATATAATTATAAATTATCATAAAAGATTTTTTTTAATAATTTATAATTAATTATTAATTAAAAAGAGGTAAATATTTAATATTAAAAAAATAACTTCAAATATAATTAAAACTTTAAACTAATTTTATTTTTAAATTAAAGAGGATATTTTTCTAAAAATTTGATATAAAATACATATTTTTTGGATTTAAAATAATTTTAAATTAATTTAGGAAGTTTTCTGATTTTACAAAGCATTTAAAAAAATAAATTAATTAACCGGCAACAGGCAACGTGGCAGGCTCCGGTTGGTTCTGCGGGCAATCATTACCTGACGGTGTAATGATTGCACCATCGATAATGATTATCGCAGATGCGGCCGCAACTTATCCATGTAAGCAGCCTCCCGTGGACGTCTGATCCTCCACTCAAACGGATGAACGGCTTGGATTGAGCAGGATAGAGCGACTACATGCGAGATCGGATCCACGGTTGGACAGATGCCACAGAATGAATGGATCTGGGTTGTTGATCACTCGATCAATAGTCCAGATCCTATGTAACACTTAGGTTACATAAACCAAACACTAAACTCATATTTTGTTTCATTATATCGATCCAATGGATCAAATTACATGAAACCACAAACTCTACTCATGAAGAGCATTCATGGGGATACGTTTCGAGTTCTAAAATGAGTGGTGCGAAAAGCTATTTAGCTCTAGGTATTGTGGCATAGGTCTATGGTTTTTAGAAAATCTCTTCGTTGGATCTTCAGGATATTGGCACGGTTGAGTTTGTAGATTATCCACTAATGATTCTCCTTTTGAACTCGAGGCTCAACAAGCTATGGATCAAGCTGAGGAAGCCTTGGAAGTTTTGCGGACTTTGGCTCATCAAAACCTCATCGCCGGATGGGTCTCACTGGTGGATATGACTTGGAGGAAGTGGACAGAATCGAGGGGAGCTCTCAAACAAAATATCTTGGGCTTAGGAGGTTTTAGGAGACAGCAAGAGCAAGATCCCCAAAAAAGGAGCCCTAACACTCTATTTATACTCCTAACCCTATCATGGATGGCCTAGATCTAATTTAGGGTTTATTAAGCGGTCAATAGACCTCCTTGGCCATGGACTTGGATCAAGTGAAGAGTAGTATGGCTCTAATGCACTAATAGGGGTTCCAATTGACTTAAATAGGTCAATTTGACCTCAAGGTTTACTTGGGTTGACCAAGTCACGGGTTGACTTGGTCAACCTTATCAATCAAGTCCAAGGGGTAAGAGGGGCTGAGCTTAGGAGCCATGGGATTGATTTGAAATAAAATTAGGCTCATTAGGGTTTAATGGGTCGACCAGGTTGACCCAAGGCATGGGTCTAAGCTCAACAGATGTGGTCTGACCCAAGGAACCCTAGGGAGGTGAGATTTGAGCCAAGAATCATTGGAATGGATTTGAAATCAAGAGAAAGGGAATTATGTCAATTTGGGTCAACCTGGGTTGACCTGGTCAACTAGGCTGACCCAAGGCATGGGCCTGGGCTCAATAAATGGGGTTTGACCCACTGAACCCAATGGCAAAGGGGTCTTAAGGGAATTCAAGGTCAATAAATAGACCCCCAACAAGGGCGGCGAATAAACTAGTGAACTGCTCGTGTTGGTGTTGATTGAATGTGACAAGTAAAGTAGGATAAAGAACACATAAAAATCATCAAAGGAGGAGAGTAGAGTAGATCATCTATCTGCCTCACTCTTATAAGGGAAAAATAGAGGGGAAAAAGAAAAGGTAAAGTGGAACGACTACCTGCCTAACCATATCGAAACAGCAGAATAGAAGGTGAAAGGATCTTGCATTCTCCTGATCCTATCAGAATAATGGATAGGGGTGACTCAATACTAGCCTGCCCATATCAAAATAGAAAAATAAAGAAGTCACAAAATTTGATGCCTACCTGGTCTCAACGAGATAATTAGGGAAAAGGGGTGGTGAGGAATGCCTCCTAGGGACTCTGTTGGGCTTTCTCGGCTGGGAAAGTAAGCCAACTACCTACCTGACCATATTGAAATATAAGGATAAAAGGTGAAAGGATCTCGCATCCTCCTGATCCAATCGGAACAGTGGATGGGGGTGACTCAATACTTGCCTGACCTCAGCAAATAAAGAAGCCACAAAATTTGATGTCTGCCTAGTCTCAATAGGATAATCAGGGTAAACGGGTGGTGAGGAATGCCTCCCAAGGACTATGTTCGGCTCTCTCGATTGGGTAAGTAAACCAACTATCCACATAACCATATTGGAATAACATGATAGAAGGTGAAAGGATCCCGCATCCTCCTAATCCTATCAGAACTGTGGATGGGGGTGACTCAATACTTGCCTAACCTCAATAAATAAAGAAGCTATGAAATTTGATGCCTGCTGAGTCTTAACAGGACAATCAAAGTAAAGGAGTGGTGAGGAATGCCTCCCAGGGACTCTATCGGGCTCTCTTGATTGGGTAAGTAAGCCAACTACCTGCCTAACCATGTCAAAATAGCATGATAGGAGGTAAGAGGATCCCGCATCCTCTTGATCCTATCAGAATAGTGGATGGAGGTGATTCAATACTTGCCTGGCCTCAGTAAATAAAGAAGCCACAAAATTTAATGTCTGCCTAGTCTCAACAGGACAATCAAGGTATAGGGGTGGTGAGGAATGCCTCCCAGGGACTCTATCGGGCTCTCTCAACTGGGTAAGGTTCAACACCCACTTGAAAACAAATAAATAATGACTCAATACTCACCTGATCATATTAAAGTAGTGAGTAAAGAGTCAAGGTCTGATGTCTGTCTGATCATAATAAGATATTCTGGGTAAAGGGGTGGTGAGGTATGCCTCCAAGGGACTCTATCGGGCTCTCTCAACCAGGTAAGTAAGTAAACCAACAACCTACCTGACCATATCAAATCATCAGGATAGAATATGAAATTCACCTCAATGCCAACCTAACACAGATCTGTGCAGGGATGTGAGGCAGAAGGGAAAAGTAAGTAGAAGAATTCCAAGGAAAAAGTTGTCTAAGGAATCCCGAGCTAGCATTTCGATTATCACGTAGTAGAGGATAAATCATCATGGCTACGAGTATCCAAATGCCAGCAAAATCTCTTAGGCAACCCTAACATCATATTAAAGAGGGGAAGAATCAGAATGATACCTCAAAGAATAACAGGAAGAGGTACGCCCTCAGTGGAGTGCGAGAGGGGCAATCTCATCCTAAGTGATTAAACAATCATAATAGAGGGTCACACTCACTATAAAGAGAAAATATACACTAAGGAGAAATAATCATCAAAGAACTACAGTGGTGAACCCATACTAACTGATGGGGACCCTATAAGAAGTAAAAAATAACATCAACACATCCAAAGGACCTCTCTAGCAGCCTAGAGTTGGGTCCTAATGGGCAAGTGAGCAGTAAAAGGAATTAGAGAGACAATCTTCTACTAGAATATCAAGGCTCAAAAAGAGGTGACAGTAACATCTGAGGCATGATGTAATATATTACAAATTGGGAGAAAAACTAAGGTAGTGAGGAAACTCACCCACCACTAAGGACGACAACTACGAATAGGGTCAATAATCATCAGAAGGACACAGTGGCAACACCCACACTAACTAGTGGGACCCTTTGGGAAGTGAAAGTAACCTCAATGCATCCATAGAGCTACTCTGGCAGCTGAGAGCAAGGCATGAATGGGAGGATAGGTCACTACAAAAAACTAGGGAGCTGATCTTCTACTAGAAGATCAAAGCTCTCAAGGTAGTGATGCTAACACCTGATACTAGGTGTACTATATCATTATTGGGGAAATAATTTAAGGTAGCGAGGTGACACACTTGCCATCGAGGATAGTAACTATAAATATGATCATTTAATCATCCGAAGGATCTAGTAGTAACACCCACCCCAACTGGTGGGACCCTGTCATAGGTGAAAGTAACATCACCACATCCATAGAACTGCTCTAACAGTTGAGAGTAGGCTACGAATGGAAAAGTGAGTTGCTCAGAGAAAGAAGTAGGGGGTTGATCTTTCCTCAAAAAAATTTAAGCCTACAAAGAAGTGATGTTAGTATCCAGGATAAGATGCACTACATCACTAACGAAGACTACTACAATTACAAAGAATCATAACAACACAAGTGTAGGGTCATCCTTGAAGCAATCACCTAGATGCTTCGAAGGAGAGAAAAAGAAAAGCTTGGGGAATTTGAGCTCTTAGAGAGTAAAGCCGGGTTTCCCCTATGACAAAGGCAATTTTATTTTATAATTATATATTTATTTCATATATCTTTCTATTCACTATCATAGGTTGGCTCTACTCCGTACTATCAAAGATAGCACATCGTAGAGGGAATATTTACCATATCCATGAGTTACTCCTAGTATGAAAATACACCCTAATGATTAGAATATAAAGAGAGGGAGGTAGGGTTGGCTTTGATAACCCAGGCCCTAACTAAGAGTAGGATGGACCTAATCTAAGGAGTACCAAATTTGAAGTACACACAAGAAAAAACAATATAGAATCTAAAGATAGAGAGAGAAACTTATTCCCACCGTAGTCTCCAGAAACTTGTGGTCCTCCAAAAAGACACCGCTCAGCAGGGATATAGTGCAAAGGGGATGCAACCCCACCATACCGAAGGGCGTGAAGATCATAGGCCTTTTCACTCTTCATAAGAGGGCTAATGGGAGGACAAATTAGATCGTACATATGGTTAACCATTGAGGATAGCGGCTCTTGCCAGTGTACCTCAATGGATAATAATATGCACGACCTAATCGGAACAAGAATTTTTCCCCACCCTATACATCAGCTTGAATGGGATTTATTTGATAGAGGAATTTGGTTTCCTACAGGCGTAAGCCCTTGTAGTTAATTACATCTTAAGATGGGGCCTGAGAAGACTCTCGATTAAGGATCCTATATTATACTTTTAAATGGGATTAGCATATAGGGAGGAGACTAAGAAATCCTACTCATAAGAGAAGAATGGTTTAATTTGGCTTTGTCAATATACACGGCTCACATCAACATCTAGAGAGATTAAGGTAATGAGAAGAAATTGGAGAAAAGAAATTAACCAACATTCAGAACATATAATAGAGAAATATGGAGGTGGTGTCATCTATGTGATGAAGATAGGCAGGATTTATGGCCTCTAAATGATAGAGGACCTACCAACTGATGAGGCATACTACGGGACACCGATAGTAGTAGCCTTGAACTCTAAATCTAGTGGGTTTAGTATTCTACACACAACACTAACACCTAAGTCCTAACTAATATAGTGTGAAACTTGGACTTACCCCATCCTAGATTGGGGAGCCAGCTAGCCACCCAGTTGATTTAAAACCATGAGTCCAGTTATTTTTATGAAAGAGTGGTAAGGATGTTTAAAATTTTTGAGAAGTAGGACTGACATCTAGAGATCGTTCTAAGTGGTCCCTTGACTTATGTTGGGTGAAAAATGTTAAAATAAATGCAGTTAAAGTTTTAGGCCCATATTTAAATTGATTTTTAATGTAATGCATGCTGATCAACTTAATAAAATGATGTAAATGTATATAAAGTATTTTTAAAAAGGCTTAAAAAATAGATTTTATACTAAAGTACACATGCTCCCCTTGACCGATCTGCACCCTCATAGGCCAAGTGGTCTGCTAGACCCCGTAGATGGGGTGTGACCTAACAAAGAGAAATATTAAAGTAACAAATATACTATGTAAACTCCCGGCAGTCCCAAGCTTACTTCTTAAGATTGTTATAATTTCTATATTATCTTAAAAAATTTAATTAAGCTTAAGTTGAAAAATTTTGGGCATACCATCACGAGCCTCCCATCGAATCCAAGCTAAAATAAAAGCGGCACACAAATGCTAAGAAACTAAGAAAAAGTTGGCAAAACCTAATCACAATCAATTCAAATTAAACACAATAAATAATCAAATTAATCAAATAAATATCCATAGGCCAACTGTCCTTTATTATAACCCAAGGTCTGTATAAAAGTAATGGTGGCTAGGCTCCACCAATAACAACCTGGATTATAATTCTACTGAATGATGCAAGTTTTAAAAGTAAGGCATTTCATCTTCAATTCCTCATCTTCAATGTCTTTATATGGATCGTCTTCCTTCGGATCGGCTCCCTTCGGTCTTCATAAGGTTCGCCCTCTAGAGGGGTACCCAAATAAATAAGAAATTTACTATAAAGGCCTTTTTTTTCTCTTTAGGTACCTAGTATTTGAAATACCCCACTTTTGAAGACATTCATAATTTAATACTTTTATAAATTACATCAAATTACATCATTAAAAAGAAAATCTAGACTCTCCTATATGGTTACATAAGCAGTTAATATAAAACAACCCAAGCAGTTTTATATGGAAATAAAATACTCTTGCCAGCCACACTTGACCATACTGTTTGTTTACTTGAAGGCTAAGCAGTTGGAGCACCTGTGGCAATTATATTTATGATTTATTCTAGCCCTCATTTTTTTGGGGGGGGCGGGGGGGGGCATTAAGCGGCTAAAGCACCTGTAGTAAATATTTATATATATATATATATATATATATATATATATATATATATATGATTATTATTTATTTTAGCCCCCCCCCCCCTTTTATTAGCACTGCATGAGCATGGCCACCTACAAAAATATCTTTAGTATCAAAATCATTCCTAACCTATAGGTAATCTACCGCCCATTACATTAATTCACAAAGTGCAGTAAAAGTAAATAGACATATCAATTAATTTTCAGTCTCAGCATGCAATGAAATCTTAAAAAATCTGGCACACAACAGTAAAGTAAACACCGCCCTAACTTAGTGCTAAAAGTGATGCCCTAGAAAATAATTCTATGTGTATGTGAAAGGCTGTGTGGTTTGGGTATGTCCTATGTAGGTGGTTAGTTAAAGTTACTTTGTGTTCAAGTTCATTGGAGGTCAAGAGGGGAAGTTTAGATTGATGTTTAAATATTAATGGATTGGGATCCATTTTAGTTAATTAAGTTGTTTGATCAGTTTTAATACTTAGGATAGTGTTCTTCAATGTTTAAGTAGAGTTAACAAATTTTAGAAGGTTCGGGGGCACCCTACCCGCTAAGTTAAAGGAGTCCAAAAGGTGACTTTTAGAAGCAAGCTAGGTTTAGGGGTTATAAAATTTTACAAAAATATTAGACCTTACAAGGCGTAATTAGACTTTGAGTTTCACAGATTTGGAGTTTTCTACACAAAGTTACGATTTTTAGAAGTTCGGGCAATTAGTGGATTATTAAAATTATTTAATTAAGGATTATTTTATGGATTTTGATCCAAATCAATTCCAAACCTCTTATAATCACCTCCAAAGGTTAGGAATGACCTAAGGGGTAGTTCCAAGTGTTTGGAGAAAATTTTAAATTTTTAATAATTTTAAATTATATAATTTAATTAAATAAGTGATTTTTAGTCAATATTAAATTAAAGTTCAAATTGAAGTCCAATTAAGGGACTTTTAATTTTTTGAGATTAAGGGTTAAATTAAGAAGAGTTTGATATATTATGGGTAATTTTAAATTTAATTTTGATTTATTAGAATTTTCTGAAGTTATCAGGTCTTAATTAAAGGGGTTATTAGGGTTTGTTAATTAAGGGGTTTAAAGGGCCCTAAAAATTCTTAGAAACTTTTAAGGGGTTTAAGATAGCACTAAGTTTAAGTGTGGAAAGTTTCATGTCAATCGGGGATCTACCCTAGCTCCTAGAATTTTTTTAAGTTCGCTAGATGTGTCCTTAATTATTGTCCTTAGTATGTCACTACGTTAAGTAGGTTTAAATTCAATGTTTGCCACTAACCCTTGGGATAACATAAAGGGGAAAGAATAAAAATATAACACACCATATCCTTAGAACTAGGAGAGCCTATGCTAAGTATTTATGCATCCTACACGTGCAAGAAGGACTACTGAACCCTAACTAAGCATGATTAATGATGTGATTAGTGAATGATTGAAGTCCAATCATCCACTAATCCTTCCTACATGAATTCTATTCACATGCAAAGCCTATGTTTGAAATTTTACAAAATGAATTTCTCAAAATTAAGGGATTTAATAGTATATAATTTAAAAATAATTTTAAAATACATATAATAAATATATTCATAGGTTTTAGAGAATAATGTAATTAAAAATAATTTAATTTATGAAAGTACATAAATATAGGGGAGATCCACTAGCCACCAAAGGAGAGGGTTTAAAAATAACATTTAATTTCAAAATAATTAATTATTTATTTAAATAATACTTAAATATGAAGGATAATTAAATAATTTATAAATAAATAAAAAATAGTATTAATATCCGAAAATAATTTTAAATTATAATAAATAATTTTCTGAAAAATTTAAGGTATTACACATATTTTTTAGATTTAAAATGAATTAATTGTGAAATTTTAAGGTTTAAAACAATTAAAAAGGAATTTTAAAAAATAATTAAACACAACAACAACAACAACATCAAGCCATTGTCCCACAACATGGGGTCAGCAACATGAATCATTTTTCTCCATTGTGTTCAGTTCAAAGTCAAATTCTCGTTTAAATCTAATAAAGAAAGATCATTTTTAATATTTTCTAACCAAGTCTTTTTAGGTCTATCTCTACCTTTCCTAACATAAGTCAAATCTAATACCTCTACATTCCTAACTTGGTCATCAGAAGGCCACTGTTTTATGTGACCAAACCATCTAAGGAGACTCTCTCTAATCTTATCCTCCACTGGAGCTACTACAACCTTTTCATGTATATGCTCATTTCGTATCCTATCTCTAAGAGTAAAGCCACTCATCCACCTGAGCATCCTCATCTCCGTAACACATAACTTAGTATTGTGCTTCTCTTTTAATGGCCAACATTCTGCACCATAAAGCAATATTGCAGGTCTCACCACCATCTTATAGAATTTTCCCTTAAGTTTGAGGGGGACTTTTCTATCACACAACAAGCCCGATGCATTCCTCCACTTCAACCATCCAACTTGAATTCTACTGATAACATCCCCATCTATTTCACCATCACTCTGAATAATAGATCCAAGATATCTAAAATATGTACTCTTATTAATGACTTGATCGCCCAAAGTCATAATCCCCTCACTAGGTCTATTACTGCTAAAATTACACTCCATATATTCAGTTTTAGATCTACTCAAGCGAAAACCTTTAAACTCTAAGGTTGATCTCCAGACTTCAAGTTTACCTTCAACTCCATCTCTAGTCTTGTCAACAAGAAGAATATCATCAGCAAAAAGCATACACTAGGGTACATCCTCTTGTAAATGTCTAGTGAGCACATCTATGACTAACGTGAAAAGATATGGGCTTAAAGCTGATCCTT
This sequence comes from Dendrobium chrysotoxum, assembly GCA_019925795.1. NCBI lineage: Eukaryota > Viridiplantae > Streptophyta > Magnoliopsida > Asparagales > Orchidaceae > Dendrobium > Dendrobium chrysotoxum. The sequence goes on along the minus strand of CM034300.1, from coordinate 25,421,999 downwards.
GATGTAATCCAACCGAAATAGGGAAATACTTGGTCAAACTACCTTGTGTTTGAACATAAGTAATAGCTCCTTCATACATATCTTTAATGATTTGAATATAAGCATTATTAACTCCTTTCTTTTCAAGAACTCTCCATAGCACTTCTCTTGGAACTTTATCATATGCTTTCTCTAAATTAATAAATATCATATGTAGATCCTCCTTATTCTCCCTATATTTCTCCATCAAACCTCTCAACAAATGTATGGCTTCTATAGTAGACCTACCCGGCATGAATCCAAATTGATTTTGATAAATATTAGTATCACGCCGCAACCTACGCTCCACAACTCGCTCCCATAGTTTTAAGTGTGACACATTAACTTAATTCCTCTATAATTCGCACAATCATGCGCATCACCTTTATTCTTATAAATAGGAATGAATACACTCATTCTCCACGCATATGGCATCTTTTTAGTCTTCAAAATAGTACTAAAAAGTTTAGTTAGCCAAGAAATTCCTTCATCTCCTAAGCAATTCCACATCTCTATTGGGATATCATCAGGTCCAACAGCTTTTCCACACTTCATATTCTTTAAAGCCTCTCTAACTTCAGTTTTACTAATACGTCGATAAAAACAGAAATCTTTATTTTCATTTAGGGTGCTAAGGTCACTAAAGTCAATTGTATTCTTACAATCTTCATTAAAAAGTTTATCAAAATATTTCATCCACCTTTGTTGAATATCATCTTCTAAGAAAAGTACTTTTTGATCTTCATCCTTAATACACTTCACTTGAATTAAATCCTTACTTCTTCTATCTCTTTGTTTGGCTAGCTTATACCTATATCTTTCTCCCTCCTTAGTATCTAATCTATTATATAAATCATTAAAAGCTAAGATCTTTGCATCACATATTGCTTCTTAGAATCCTTACATGCCTCTTTATATCTTTCCCAATTATCAGAATTTTTACATCTAAACCAATTTTTATAACAAATCTTCTTATTTTTTATCTTTTCTTGCACAATTGGATTCCACCACCAGCTACTTTTACTATTAGGGGCTTTTCCCTTTGATACTCCAAATACATCTTTTGCAATATTTTTAATATCACTAGCCACTTTTTCCCACATAATATTAGCATCCTCATGCACAAAAAAATCTTAGAATCTAAAATCTTACTCTCAAAAATATTTTTATTACTATTCTTTAAATGCCCTCATCTAATCCTAGAAAAAACTTTACTTTATTTTTTATTTTCTGCCCCTTCATCTTAAAGTCTAAAACTAATAAGCTATGTTGGGTACATAAACTTTCATTCGGAATAACTTTACAATCTTTGTAATCTAAACGATCTACTTTTCTTATAAGAAAATAATCAATCTGAGTTTTACTATAACCATGTTTATAAGTGATGAGATGCCCATCTCTTTTCTTAAATAAGGTATTAGCAATTAAAAAATCATAAGCTAAAGAAAAATCTAAAATAGTCTTACCACCTTCATTAGTCGTTCCAAATCTATATCCACCATGAATACTTTTAAAATCATTTACCTCTCTACCAACATGTCCATTTAAATCTCCTCCAATAAAATTTTTTTCTTCAAGAGGTATCTTTTGAATTAATTCTTCTAATTCATCCAAAAATTTAAATTTTGAACACATATCCAAACCTACTTGAGGAGCATAAGAACTTATAATATTAATAATCTTAGCATCAACAACAATCTTTAAAGCCATAATTCTATCTCCAATTCTATTAATATTTATAACATTATCCTTCAAACTCTTATCTATAATCACACCTACACCATTTCTAGTACGACTCTTACCTGAATATTAAACTTTAAATCCTAAACTATCAATCTCCTTAGCCTTCTCTCCAACCTATTTAGTTTCCTGAATGCACAAAATATTTATCTTTCTATTAATCATAATATCTATTAATTTCCATTAATTTTCCTGTAAGGGAACCTATATTCCAAGTACCTATCCTAATATTAATATCATGGACTAGCTTCTTTGCCCACATCCATCCTTGATGTGGGAACCCTTGCCTATTTAACACTGCACTCGGGTGCCGATGCAGTGGCCCTTGCACACTTTTCACTGTATTCAGGCTATACAGCGCGTCACTTCCAAGGAACGCCCTAGCATTAACACAATTTATTAAAGGATTCATGTCATGGTTATTCGATAAGTTTTACACTGGCTTTCGACTACCTAACGCAACCCTCCACTTTTCTCATCCAGGACTTGGGACCTGGCAACGACAATGTTAAAAAAAATAATTAATAATTAAAAAATTTGTTAAAATAAATTAAATTAAATATTAAAGTTATCTAAAATAAATAAATAGTTTAAAAGATAATTTTTTTATAATAATATTTAGAAAATATTTGCATTTTAGATTTAATTAATTAATAATTTAACTATTTAATTAATTAATATTACTTAAAATAAATAAATAAAAAAACTACTTAAATTAAATTTAATTTAAGATTTAAATAATTTAAAATAGTTCTTTAATTTTAAAGAAAATATTTTATTATTATTATTATTATATGTATATAGTTTTTTTTAATGAATAATTATTAATAATATATATTATTTAAATATTAACTATATAGTAACATATAGTAATAATTTTAAAATATAAAATTAAATTTTGATTTAAAATATATTAAGTATTACTATGAAATAATAAATATGTTTTAAAATATAATTACAAATTTTCATAAAACATTTTTTAATAATTTATAATTAATTATTAATTAAAAAGAGGTAAATATTTAATATTAAAAAAATAACTTGAAATATAATTAAAACTTTAAACTAATTTTATTTTTAAATTAAAGAGGACATGTTTCTGAAAATTTTGATATAAAATACATATTTTTTGGATTTAAAAATAATTTAAAAATAATTTTAAACTAATTTAGGAAGTTCTGTGGTTTTTAAAAGCATTTTAAAAAAATAAATTAATTTACCAGTGACGGGCGACATAGCGGGCTCCGGTTGGTTCTGCGGCCACGGGCAATCATTTCCTGACAACACAATGATTGCGCCATCGGTAATGATTGCCACATGAAAGTGGCAATGATTATCGTGGACGTGACCGTGAGTAATCCATGTAGGCGTCCTCCTGTGACCGTCTGATCCTCCGCTGAAATGGATCAACGGCTTAGATTAAGCCGAACGGAGTGACTATACGTGAGATCGGATATCAGGAACAAATGGATCCAAGCCATTGATCGCGTGATCAACGGTTCGAATCCTACGTAATGCTTAGGTTACGTAAACCTAACCCTAAACTCGTATTTCTCTTCATTCTCTTGATCCAATGGATCAAATTACATAAACTTTTAACGACAAACTCTACTCATAAAGAACATTCATGGGGGATTGGTTTCAAGTTCGAAAATACGCGGTGCAAAAAGCTATTTAGCTCTAGGTATTGTGGCCTAGGTCTAAGGTTTTTAGAAAATCTCACCATTGGATCTTCATGATCTTGGCACAGTTGAGTTTGTAGATTATCCACGAATGATTCTCCTATTGAACTCGAGGCTCGACAAGCTATGGATCAAGCCTTGAAAGGTTTGGGGACTTCGGGTCATCAAAAACTCACCGCCTACAGGGTCTCACTGGTAAATTTAACTTGGAGGAAGTGGAGGGAGTCGAGGGGAGCTCTCACACAAAATCTCTTGGGCTTAGGAGGTTTTCGGAGAGAGCAAGAGCAAGATCCCCAAAAAAGGAGCCCTAACACTCTATTTATACTCCTAACTCTATCATGGACGGCCTAGATCTAATCTTTGGTTAAATAGGAGGTTAATAGACCACCTTGGCCATGGACTTGGGTCAAGGGAAGAGTAAGATGGCTCTAATGCTCTAATAGGGGGTCCAATTGACTTAAATAGGTCAATTCAACCTAAGGGTTAACTTGGGTTGACCAAGTCAAGGGTTGACTTGGTCAACCTAGTCAATCAAGTCCAAGGGGTAAGAGGGGCCAAGCTTAGGAGCCATGGGATTGATTTGAAATCCAATTAGGCTCATTAGGGTTTAATGGGTCAACCTGGGTTGACCTGGTCAACCACGTTGACCTAGGGCATGGGTTTGAGCTCAATAAATATGGTCTAACCCAAGGAACCCCAGGGAGGTGAGATCTGAGCCAAGAATCATTAAAATGGATTTAAAATAAAGAGAAAGGGAATTGGGTCAATTTGGGTCAACCTGGGTTGACCTGGTCAACCAGGCTGACCCAGGGCATGGGCCTGGGCTTAGCAGATGGGTTTGACCCACTGAACCCAATGACAAAAGGGGTCTTGGGGGAATTCAAGGTCAATAATCATCAAAATGTTATCTTGATTAGGCATGAATCTCGAGGCAAAATCAAGTTGGAAACTTAAAAATTAAATCGGACACCATTTGAACTCTTATTTATCAAACTTATAGTCGAGTTGAATGGATCGAATATACGAACCCAAAAACACCAAATTTGACTCAATCCGAGCCTAAATGAGTCCAAATCATAGGTCCGAAGCACATTTGGAAGGTTCAAACCATAATTTGGATCATTAAATATGTTCCAAATGTGACGTGCTTATAATCGAATCGAGCGGCTCGAAGAGACAAATCCAACAAGCTCAAGATTATCAAATTCTGATATCATTAAAACATTTAAATATCTAGTAAATGGTCTATAATCAAGGGAATTAACATCGATTATCCATTCAAACCACTCCCAATTTTCCCTAGATCTTCCTCTTATTTACTGGCCATGCCACTCTCAGAAAACTATAAATACACCCCTCATTTATCATGAGAGGAGGGAGGAAGATGGGGGCCAAGTAAGGAGGGAAAGAAGGGAGGAGAGGAAGAAAAATCAGAGATTTCTCTTGCCACCAAGCTCCTCCTCGACCATCTCCCAGCCGTCGACTAACGCCAGACTTCCACCCGGCTGCTGACTGATGCTGGACTTTTATCCGGCCACCAACTAACATTGGACTTCAACCCAACTTTTTATTCTTACTGGACTTCTACCTGACGCCAGACTTTTGTCCCTTGTCGGACTTTTGTCCTTGTCGGACTTCTGCCTCTCACTAGACTTCCACCCATCACTGGATTTCTACCCGATACTGAACTTCTACCTGTTATAAGACTTCTACCTGTTGTTAAACTTCCATCGAACTTCTATCGGATGCCAGACTTTGGTCCTTTATCATACTTCTACCCAAAACTAAACTTCTATCCTCGTCAGGCTTCTAACCTCCATTATCAAAAAATGGTCCTTCTGACCTTTGCCGCTCATCGACTATAGTCCTTTTGACCTCCATCCCTAGACAATGATCTTTTTAACCTTTGTCACCCGCTGACTACAATCATTCTGACCTCTGTCGCCTACCAACTACAGTCCTTCCGACCTCCATCACCAGACAATAGTTTTTTTGACCTCTGTCGCCCACCAACTATGGTCCTTACGACCAAATGAATACGTCAATAATGATTCTTCCTATTTCCACCATGTAATGCACTCCATATGATGTATATTTATTACATCAAGCCAAGGCCTTCCTTTCAATGAAGGGACTCATTTGTAATCAACTACAAATACTAGTGGATTCATTCAAACTGGGCTAAGCCCAATGATTTTTCCTCTTCTTAGAATTTTTCAATTAAAATTTTAGTGTCTCTTATGAATGCTACACCATCTCTCTTATCTGATTGCGTGCTAGATCTTCGTATAAAGCTAAGATGTTAAACTTTATATTTCTCTACTACCATGAATATTCTAGGATGTAATAGTTTGGCACTGTATGTGGAAATGTGATTCCTGACTAGGGGGCAATTTTTGCTCCAACCTTAAAATGTTATATGTGTCAACGTCCTAGCATCAGTTATTAATGCATTAATTTTATGAGAATAAAATGTGGACTAGGGGCAACCTAGACTAAAGACATGGTCAAGAAGATTTCTCCAACTCTTCCAATATCCAAGATGATATCTTGGGATTATAAAGCTTCTAACAAATGCAACTATGCTTCCCATGAATTTCAAGCTTTATATAGTCCCTAGCTGGACTTCTACTCCTTATACAAGGTCTTAATCTTGACCTCAAAATGGCAATAATAGTCTAAAGATAGACCACTCTTCACCTTTGATTTGGGATACCCACGATGTTCGCCCCCTCCCAATTAAGGAAAAATTGATTTTGCGGGGATTCGATTTGACCTCTTCCATATAGGTTAACGTCATCAAGTATTGCTCTGACATATAACCTCGGATAGGTTATACATTTTGGTGGATTCTCTCGACCTCTTCCATATAGGTTAATGTCATCAAGCAGTGCTCTGACATACAAACTTAGATAGGTCATACATCCTTAGTGGATTCTCTAGACCTCTTCTATATAGGTTAACTTCATCGAGCAGCACTCGGACATACAACCTCAAATAGGTCATACATCCCTGGTGGATTCTATCGACCTCTTCTATATAGGTTAATATTATCGAGCAACGCTCTAACATATTACCTCTGATAGGTCATACATCCTTGGTAGATTCTCTCAACCTCTTCCACATAGTTTAACATCATCAAGCAATGCTCTGACATACAACCTCAGATAGGTCATACATCCTTAGTGGATTCTCTCGACCTCTTCCACATAGGTTAAAGTTATCGAGTAACGCTCTAACATATAAATCAAATAGGTCATACATCTTTGGTGTATTCTCTCAACTTTTTTATATAGGTTAACATCATTGAGCAACGCTCTGACAAATAACCTCAGATAGGTCATACATCTTTGATAAATTCTCTCGACCACTTCAATATAGGTTAATGTTATCAAGGAATGCTCTGATAAAACACCTTGGATAGGTGAAATATTCTTTGTTGATTACTTTCAATCTATTAGTATCATCAAACAATACTCTAATAAATAGCCCACGAAGTTCTACCCACAAGGTAACCTTGAACAAAAGTTATAAGGTCCTCACTAAAAAGACTCTATGAGAGTAAGTGGTTGATAGGGTCATCTCTTATTTAAAGATCTTAGTAGATTAAAAAGCCTCAAAAAGCATAAGGGGCAATATATCAAAGCATATCTCAAATATGCGTAAAAGACTTAGTTTCCTCTAGGGAACAAGTTCATTTTAGATAAAAAATAAGCATCAGGCTCATACAATAATCTCAACTTTATATACAACATTATTAGAGTTACATAGATTCCACATCAGGTTCATATATACATTCATTTTGGTAAGAAGCTGAAATTAAAGTTACACCAGAATCATCCATATAAGTTAATGTCATCAAACAATAGGCAACTTCAAAAAGGTCAAATATCCTCGGCAAATTCTATTGACCTCTTGTCTACTAAACATTGATGCAATTCCTATAACTTCTTCTTCAAAGAAAGAGATGTCTGATGTCCGTACACATCAGTATGGGTGTATATTGCCTTTACTAAAATACAATTAGACCGCTGCCATCATCAGCCCCTCATCTAATTTTTGCTTTCAGTCCTTTACTTCATATCAACCCTCATCGACTTTTCGCTCAACTCTTGATAGCGACACACCCTCAAACTATCTCCTTCAGCTCTCCACCCGGTTGTCGACCACCACCAAATTTCCTCCGGACCATCTATCGCCATCGGACTTTTACCCGATCATTGATCTCCCTTGGACTTCCACCCAATCACCGACCGCTGCCACACTTTCACCTGCCCGTCGATCATCGCCAAATTTTTGCTCAAATAGCATCAGAATTCTTCCTGTCTACTAAAAATCATTAGTTCTCATCCTAGGTACTACTACTGATAGATCTTCTCAATTTACCCTCGCATGCAAGAGGCATTTAATCTTCATCTATCAATGATTGCTTATTAAGATAGTAAGCTCTCATCGCAACTTCTTCTACACAAAAGGGGGGCACTGAAGCTCAATAGGAGATGTCACCTATCTCAAACAGTAGAATGCCTCTAATGTAAGAAGAAGAACACACAAGAAAAAAATGAAGAAGGAGAAAACTCCTTCTACATAAGAGAGGGGTAATGAAATTTGATAGGGGATGCCGCCTATATAAGACAGTTGAATGCCTCTAATATAAGAAGAAGATCAGAGGAGAAGAAAAAGGAAGGAGGGAAAAATTCTAACTTCTACACAATAGAGGGGCATTGAATTTGTGTAGGGGATGCTGCTTACAAAAAATAGTGGAAAGTCTCAACTGTAAGAAAGTTAGAGGGAGAAAGTGCATTATCCCGGGGGGGGGCTATTTATAGGATGAAAAAGGGGAGAAAACAGTTTGAAAATGGGGGGAAATTTTCCTCCAAATACATTTAAAATTTTTCAAAATTATTTTAGAAATTTTTTGGGTTCACTTTTCTATTTTCGAAATTCTAAAAAAAATTTTGAAAAAAAATTTCCGAAAGAAAAAAATTAGAATTATATTAAAAATTTTAATAAAAGAGGGGCAAAGGCTATAGCTTTTTATCATTTTTTATTAGAACTTATTAATATTGATATATCATTGTGGACCTCCGAAAGAACACCGCTCAGCGGGGGACAGAGTGCAAAGGGGATGCAACCCCACCATCCTGAAGGGCAAGATGATCATAGGCCTTTGCACTCTTCACAAGTGGGCCGAAGGTAAGGCAGATTAGATTGTACATACAGTTAACCATTGAGGCTAGCGGCCCTCTCTAGCGCACCTCGATGGATAACAATATACATGACCTGATCAAAATAATGGGTTCCCCCCACCTGATACATCAGCTCGAGTGGGGTTTATTTAATGGTGGAATTCAGTTTCCAATAGGCATAAGCCCTCGTGGTTAATTACATCTCAAGCTAGGGCCTGAGAAGACTCTTGATTAAGGATCCTACATTATACTTTTAAATAGGATTGGCACATAGGGAGGAGACTAGGAAATCCTACCTATAGGAGAAGAATGGTTCAATTACGCTTAGTCAACATACATGGCTCATATCAACATCCGGAGGGACTAAGGTAATGAGAAGAAACTGGAGAAAAGAAATAAACCAACCTTTAGAACATATAAGAGAGAAATGGAGTTGGTGTCACCCATGTGATGCAGATAGGAAAGATTTATGGCCTTTGAAGGATAGAGGACCTACCCACCGATGAGGCATACTACGGGACACTGATATTAGTAACCTTAACACCTAAATCTAGTGGGTTTAGTATTCTATACATAACACTAACACCCGTGTCCTAACAAATACAGTGTAAAACCTTGACTTACCCCGGCTTGGATTAGGGAGCCAGCTAACCTCCTAGTCGATTTAAAACCATGAGTCCAGTCATTTTAATGAAAGAGTGGTAAGGATGTTTAAAGTTTTTGAGAAATGGAACTATCATCTAGAGATCATCATAAGTGGTCCCTTGACTTATGTTGGGTGAAAAATATTAAAATAAAAGTAGTTGAAGTTTTAATCTCACATTTAAATTGATTTCTAATGTAATGCATGCTGATCAACTCGATTAAATACTTGAAATGTATATGCAGCAGTTTTAAAAAGGCTTAAAAATAGATTTTATCTTAAAGTGCACAGGCTCCCCATGACAGATCTGCACCCTCATAGGTCAGATGGTCTGTCAAAACCCGCAGGCTAGGAGTGGCTTAACAAAGGGAAATATTAATGCAACAAATACGCTATGCAAACTCTCGACAGTCCTGGGCTTATTTCTTAAGATCGTTAGACTTTTTATATTATCTTAAAATTTTTAATTAACCTTAAGTAGATAAATTTTGAGCATACCCTCATGATCCTCTGATCGAATCCAGACTAAAATAAATACAGCACATAATGGCCAAGAAACTAAAAAAAGAAGGCAAAACCTAATCATAATCAATTCAAATTGAACATAATAAATAACCAAATTAATCAAATAAATATCCCTAGGCTAACTGTCCTTTATTACAACCTAGGGTCGATAGAAAGTAATGGTGGCCAGGCTCCACCGACAACACCTGGATTCTAATCCTACTAAATGATGTAAGTCTTAAAAGTAAGGCATTTCATCTTCAAGTCCTCATCTTTAGTGTCTTTATATGGATCGTCTTCCTTCAGATTAGCTCCCTTCGGCCTTCATAAGGTTTTCCCTCCATAGGGGTACCCAAATGAATAAGAAATTCCTTATAAAGGGCCTTTCTTTTTCTTTTTAGGTACCTAGTATTTGAAATGCCCCACTTTTGAAGACTTTCATAACTTGATACTTTTACAAATTACATCAAATCACATCATTAAAAAGAAAATCTAGACTCTCCTACATAGTTATTCTAAGCAGTTAATATAAAACAACTCAAGCAATTACATATGGAAATAAAATACTCATGCCATCCATACTTGGCCATGCTCTTTGTTTACTTGAGGGCTAAGCCTTGGAGCACCGGTAGCAATTTTATTTATGATTTATTCTAGCCCTTTTTTTTTTTGGGGGGGGGGGGGGGGGGGGGTTAAGCTGCTGCAGCACCTGTAACAAATATTTATATACATGATTATTATTTATTTTAGCCCCCCTTTTTCTTAGCATTGCATGAGCATGGCCTCCTGTAAAAAATATCATTAATATCAAAAGCATTTCTAACCTATGGGTAATCTACTGCCCATCAAATAATTTACAGAGTGCAGTAAAAGTAAACAGACATATCAATCAATTTTCAATCACAGCATGCAATGAAATTTTAGAAAAACCTAGCATATAGTAGTAAAGAAAACACCGACCTAGCCTAGAACTAGAAGTGGTTCCCTAGCAAACAATTCTATGTGTGTGTGAAAGGATGTGCGGATTGGGTATGTCCTATGTAGGTGATTTAGTTAAAATTACTGTGTTAACGAATTTTGAAAGGCCCAAGGGCACTCTACCCGCTAAGTTAAAGGGGTCCAAAAGGTGACTTGTAGAAGCAAGCTAGGTTTAGTGGTTCTAGTATTTTATAAAAATATTAAACCTTACAACGAGTAATTAGACTTTGAGTTTGCTGGATTTGGAGTTTTCTACACAAAGTTATGATTTTTAGAAGTTTGGATAATTAGTGATTTATTAAAATTATTTAATTAAGGACTATTAGGGATTTTGATCCAAATCAACTCTACTCCTCTTGCAATTACCTCCAAAGGTCACGAATGACCTAAGGGGTAGTTCCCAAGTGTTTGGAGAAAATTTAGAATTTTTAACAATTTTTAATTATTTAATTTAATTAAATAGGTAATTTTAAGTCAATATTAAATTAAGGTTCAAATTGAAGTCCAATTAAGGGACTTTTAATTTTTTGAGATTAAAGATTAAATTTTGAAGAGTTTGATATATTATGGGAAATGTTTAGATTTAATTTGGATTTACTAGAATTTTTTGAAATTATGAGGTCTAAATTAAAGGGGTTATTAGGGTTTGTTAATTAAGGGGTTTAAAGGGCCCTAAAATTTCCTAGAAATTTTAGGAGGTTTAAGATGCCATTAAGTTTAAGTGTGGAAAGTTTCATATCAATCAGGGATCTACCCTAGCTCCTATAATTTTCTAAATTCACTAGACGGGCTTTTAATTATTGACCTTAGTGTGTCACTATGTTAAGCAGGTTTAAATTCAATATTTGCCACTAAACCGTGGGATAACATAAAGGGGAATGCATAAAAACATTACACACCTTTCTTTAGAACTAGGAGAGCCTAAGCTAAGTGTTCGTGCATCCTACACGTGCAAGAAGGACTACTGAACCCTAACAAAGCATAATTAATGATGTGAATAGTGAATGATTGAAGTCCAATCATCCACTAATCCTTCCCACATGAATGCTATTCACATGCATAGCCGATGTTTGAAATTTCACAAAATGGATTTCCCAAAATTAAGGCTTCCAATATTATATAATTTTAAAATAATTTTAAATATATATAATAAATATAAAAATAGGATTAAGAAAATAATGTAATTAAAAATAAGTCAATTTATGAAAGTACATACTAGCCACCTAAGGAGAGGGTTTAAAAATAACTTTTAATTTCAAAATAATTAATTATTTATTTAAATAAAAATTAAATATGAAGGATAATTAAATAGTGAATAAATAAATCAAAAAATAAGTTTTAATATCTAAAAATAATTTTAAATTATAATACATAATTTTCTAAAAAATTATGATATTATACACATTTGTTGGATTTAAAATGAATTAATTGTGAATTTTTAAAGTTTAAAACAATCAAAAAGAAATTTTTAAAAAAATAATTTAAAATAATTAATAATTAAAAAAATTTGTTAAATTAAATTAAATTAAATTTTAAAGTTCTCTGAATTTAATAAATAGTTTAAAAGATAATATTTTTTTTATTATAACATTTAGAAAATATTTGGATTTTAGATTTAATTAATTAATAATTTAACTATTTAATTAATTAAGATTACTTAAAATAAATAAATAAAAAACTACTTAAATTAAATTTAATTTAATATTTAAATAATTTAAAATAGTTCTCTAATTTTTAAAGAAAATATTTTATTATTATTATTATATATTTTTTATTTTTTAAAAAAATAATAATTAATAATAACATATATTATTTAAATATTAACTATATAATAACATATAGTAATAATTTTAAAATATAAAATTAAATTTTAAATTAAAATATTTTAAGTATTACTATGAAATAATAAATATGTTTTAAAATATAATTATAAATTTTCACAAAACATTTTTTTTAATAATTTATAATTAATTATTAATTAAAAAGAGGTAAATATTTAATATTAAAAAAATAACTTGAAATTTAATTAAAACTTTAAACTAATTTTATTTTTAAATTAAAGAGGATATTTTTTAAAAAATTTGATATAAAATACATATTTTTTGTGGATTTAAAAATAATTTTAAATTAATTTAGGAAGTTTTCTGGTTTTACAAAGTTTTTAAAAAAATAAATTAATTAACCGGCGACGGGCAACGTGGCGGGCACCGGTTCGTTCTGCGGGCAATCATTGCCATTACGCCGTCGACAATGATTATCGCAGACGCGGCCGCAACTTATCCATGTAGGCAGCCTCCCGTGGATGTCTAATCCAAACGGATCAATGGCTTGGATTGAGCAGAATAAAGCGACTACGCGCGAGATCGGATCCACAGTTGGACGGATGCCACAGAATGAATGGATCTGGGTTGTTGATCACGTGATCAACAGTCCAGATCCTACGTAACACTTAGGTTACATAAACCGAACCCTAAACTCATATTTTGCTTCATTATATCGATCCAATGGATCAAATTACATGAAACCACAAACTCTACTCATGAAGAGCATTCATGGGGATACGTTTCGAGTTCTAAAATGAGTGGTGTGAAACGCTATTTAGCTCCAGGTATTGTGGCCTAGGTCTAGGGTTTTTAGAAAATCTCTTCGTTGGATCTTCATGATATTGGCACGGTTGAGTTTGTAGATTATCCACGAATGATTCTCCTTTTGAACTCGAGGCTCGACAAGCTATGGATCAAGCTGAGGAAGCCTTGGAAGTTTTGGGGACTTCAGCTCATCGGAAACTCACCGCCGGATGGGTCTCACAGGTGGATATGACTTGGAGGAAGTGGACAGAATCGAGGGGAGCTCCCAAACAAAATATCTTGGGCTTAGGATGTTTTGGGAGAGAGCATGAGCAAGATCCCCAAAAAAGGAGCCCTAACACTCTTTTTATACTCCTAACCCTATCATGGATGGCCTAGATCTAATTTAGGGTTTATTAGGAGGTCAATAGACCTCCTTGGCCGTGGACTTGGTTCAAGTGAAGAGTAGTATGGCTCTAATGCACTAATAGGGGTTCCAATTGACTTAAATAGGTCAATTTGACCTCAAGGTTTACATGGGTTGACCAAGTCAAGGGTTGACTTGGTCAACCTTGTCAATCAAGTCCAAGGGGTAAAAGGGGCTGAGCATAGGAGCCATTGGATTGATTTGAAATAAAATTAGGCTCATTAGGGTTTAATGGGTAGACCAGATTGACCCAGGGCATGGGTCTAAGCCCAACAGATGAGGTCTGACCCAAGGAACCCCAGGGAGGTGAGATTTGAGCCAAGAATCATTGGAATGGATTTGAAATCAGGAGAAAGGGAATTAGGTCAATTTGGGTCAACCTGGGTTGACCTGGTCAACTAGGCTGACCCAAATAAATGGGGTTTGACCCACTGAACCCAATGGCAAAGGGGTCTTGAGGGAATTCAAGGTCAATAAATAGACCCGCAATAGGGGCGGCGAACAGACTAGTGAACTGCTCGTGTTGGTGTTGATTGAATATGACAAGTAAAGTAGGATAAAGAATACATAAAAAATCATCAAAAGAGGAGAGTGGAGTAGATCATCTATCTACCTCACTCTTATAAGGGCAAAATAGAGGGGAAAAAGTAAAGGTAAAGTGGAACGACTACCTGCCTAACCATATCAAAACAGCAGAATAGAAGGTGAAAGGATCTTTCATCCTCCTGATCCTATCAGAATAATGGATATGGGTGACTCAATACTAGCCTGCCCATATCAAAATAGAAAAATAAAGAAGGTACAAAATTTGATGCCTACTTGGTCTCAATGAGATAATTAGGGAAAATGGGTGGTGAAGAATGCCTCATAGGGACTCTGTTGGGCTCTCTCGACTGGGAAAGTAAGCCAACTACCTGCCTGACCATATTGAAATAGAAGGATAAAAGGTGAAAGGATCTCGCATCCTTCGGATCCAATCGGAACAGTGGATAGGGGTGATTCAATACTTGCCAAACCTCAGCAAATAAAGGAGCCACAAATTTTGATGTCTGCCTAGTCTCAATAGGATAAACAGGGTAAAGGGGTGGTGAGGAATGCCTCCCAAGGACTCTGTCCAGCTATCTCGATCGGGTAAGTAAGTAAACCAACTATCCACATGACCTTATTGGAATAACATGATAGAAGGTGAAAGGATCTCGCATCCTCCTGATCCTATCAGAACTGTGGATGGGGGTGACTCAATACTTGCCTGACCTCAGTAAATAAAGAAGCTATGAAATTTGATGCCTGCCTAGTCTTAACATGACAATCAAAGTAAAGGGGTGGTGAGGAATGCCTCCCAGGGACTCTATCGGGCTCTCTTGATCGGGTAAGTAAGCCAACTACCTGCCTAACCATATCGAAATAGCATGATGGAATGTAAAAGGATCTCGTATCCTCTTGATCCTATTAGAACAGTGCATAGAGGTGATTCAATACTTGCCTGGCCTCAGTAAATAAAGAAGCCACAAAATTTAATGTCTGGTTAGTCTCAACAAGACAATCAAGGTAAAGGGGTGGTGAGGAATGCCTCCCAGGGACTCTATCAGGCTCTCTCAAGTGGGTAAGGTTCAATATCCACTTGATAATAAATAAAGAATGACTCAATACTCACATAATCATATTAAAGCAGTGAGCAAAGAGTCAAGGTCTGATGTCTGCCTGATCACAACAGGATAATCAGGGTAAAGGGGTGGTGAGGTATGCCTCCCAGGGACTCTATCGGGCTCTCTCAACTAGGTAAGTAAGTAAACCAACTACCTACCTGACCATATCAAATCATCATGATAGAATATGAATTTCACCTCAATGCCAACCTGACATAGATCTGTGCAGGGATATGAGGGAGAAGGGAAAAGTAAGTAGAAAAATTCCAAGGAAAAAGTTGTCTAGGGAATCCCGAGCTAGCATTTTGGTTATCACGTAGTAGAGGACAAATCATCATGGCTATGAGTATCCAAATGCCAGCAAAATCTCTTAGGCAACCCTAACCTCATATGAAAGAGGGGAAGCATCAGAATCATACCTCAAAGAATAACAGGAAGAGATACGCCCTCAGTGGAGTGCGAGAGGGGCAATCTCATCCTAAGTGAATAAACAATCAAAGTAGCAGAGGGACACACTCATTATAAAGAGCAAATATACACTAAGGAGAAATAATCATCAAAGAACTACAGTGGTGAACCCATACTAACTGATGGGGACCATATAAGAAGTAAAAATAACATCAACACATCCAAGGGATCTCTCTAGCAGCATAGAGTTGGGTCCTAATGGGCAAGTGAGCAGTAAAAGGAATTAGAGAGAAAATCTTCTGCTAAAAAATCAAGGCTCAAAAAGAGGTGAGAGTAACATCTGAGGCATGATGTACTATATTACAAATAGGGAGAAAAACTAAGGTAGTTAGGAAACTCACCCACCACTAAGGATGACAACTATGAATAGGGTCAATAATCATCAGAAGGTCACAGCAGCAACACCCACACTAACTAGTGGGACCCTTTGGGAAGTGAAAGTAACCTCAATGCATCCATAGAGCTACTCTGGCAGCTGAGAGAAGGGCATAAAAGGGAGGATAGGTCACTACAAAAAACTAGGGAACTGATCTTCTACTAGAAGATCAAAGCTCTCAAGGTAGTGATGCTAACACCTGACACTAGGTGTACTATGTCATTACTGGGGAAATAAAATAAGGTAGCGAGGTGATACACTTGCCACCGAGGATAGTAACTATGAATATGATCTTTTAATCATCCGAAGGATCTAGTGGTAACACCCACCCCAACTGGTGGGACCCTGTCAGAGGTGAAAATAATATCACCACATCCATAGAACCACTCTAACAGTTGAGAGTAGGCTACGAATGGAAAAGTGAGTTGCTTAGAGAAAGAAGCAGGCGGCTGATCTTTCCTCAAAAAAATTTAAGCCTACAAAGAAGTGATGTTAGTATCCAGGATAAGATGCACTGCATCACTAACGAAGACTACTACAACTACAAAGAATCATAACAACACAAGTGTAGGGTCATCCTTGAAGCAATCACCTAGATGCTTCAAAGGAGAGAAAAAGAAAAGCTTGGGGAATTTGAGCTCTTAGAGAGTAAAGCCGGGTTCCACCTATGACAAAGGCAATTTTATTTTATCATCACATATTTATTTTGTATATCTTTCTATTCACTATCATAGGTTGGCTCTACCCCATACTGTCAAAGATAGCACATCATAGAGGGAATATTTACCATATCCATGAGTTACTCCTAGTATGAAAATACACCCTAATGATTAGAATATAAAGAGAGGGAGGTAGGGTTGTCTTTGATAACCCAGGCCCTAACTAAGAGTAGGATGGACCTAATCTAAGGAGTACCAAATTCGAAGTACACACAAGAAAAAATAATATAGAATTTAAAGATAGAGAGAGAAACTTATTCCCACCATAGTCGCCAGAGACCTATGGTCCTCTGAAAAGACACCGCTCAGCAGGGGATAGAGTGCAAAGGGGATGCAACCCCACCATACCGAAGGGCGTAACAATCATAGGCCTTTGCACTCTTCGTAAGAGGGATAATGGGAGGATAGATTAGATCATACATATGGTTAACCATTGAGGATAGCGGCTCTTGCCGGTGTACCTCAATGGATAATAATATGCACGACCTGATCGGAACAATAAGTTTTCCCCACCCTATACATCAGCTTGAATGGGATTTATTTGATGGAGGAATTTAGTTTCCTACATGTGCAAGCTCTTGTAGTTAATTACATCTCAAGCTAGGGCCTGAGAAGACTCTCGATTAAGGATCCTATATTATACTTTTAAATAGGATTAGCATATAGGGAGGAGACTACAAAATCCTACTCAGAAGAGAAGAATGGTTTAATTTGGCTTAGTCAACATACACGGCTCACATCAACATTCGGAGAGATTAAGGTAATGTGAAGAAATTGGAGAAAAGAAATTAACCAACATTCAGAATATATAATAGAGAAAGATGGAGGTGGTGTCATCTATGTGATGCAGATAGGTAGGATTTATGGCCTCTGAAGGATAGAGGACCTACCCACCGATGAGGCATACTACAGGACACCGATAGTAGTAGCCTTGAACTCTAAATCTAGTGGGTTTAGTATTCTACACACAACACTAACACCTAAGTCCTAACTAATATAGTGTGAAACCTAGACTTACCCCGTCCTAGATTAGGGAGCCAGCTAGCCACCTAGTCGATTTAAAACTATGAGTCCAGTTATTTTTATGAAAGAGTGGTAAGGATGTTTAAAATTTTTGAGAAGTAGGACCGACATCTAGAGATCGTTCTAAGTGGTCCCTTGACTTATGTTGGGTGAAAAATGTTAAAATAAATGCAATTAAAGTTTTAGGCCCATATTTAAATTAATTTTTAATGTAATGCATGCTGATCAACTCGATAAAATGCTGTAAATGTATATAAAGTATTTTTAAAAAGGCTTAAAAAATAGATTTTATCTTAAAGTACACATGCTCCCCTCGACCGATCTGCACCCTCATAGGCCAAGTGGTCTGCTAGACCCCGTAGGTGTGACCTAACAAAGAGAAATATTAATGTAATAAATATACTATGTAAACTCCTGGCAGCCCCAGGCTTACTTCTTAAGATTGTTATAATTTCTATATTATCTTAAAAATTTTAATTAAGCTTAAGTTGAAAAATTTTGGGCGTACCATTACGAGCCTCCGATCGAATACACGCTAAAATAAAAGTGACACATAAATGCTAAGAAACTAAAAAAAAGTTGGCAAAACCTAATCACAATCAATTCAAATTAAACACAATAAATAATCAAATTAATCAAATAAATATCCATAGGCCAACTGTCCTTTCTTATAACCCAGGGTCTACAGAAAAGTAATGGTGGCTAGGCTCCACCAACAACAACCTGGATTCTAATTCGACTGAATGATGCAAGTTTTAAAAGCAAGGCATTTCATCTTCAAGTCCTCATCTTCAGTGTCTTTATATGGATCGTCTTCCTTCGGATCAGCTCCCTTCGGTCTTCATAAGGTTCGCCCTCTAGAGGGGTACCCAAATAAATAAGAAATTTCCTATAAAGGTCCTTTTTTTTCTCTTTAGGTACCTAGTATTTGAAATACCCCACTTTTGAAGACTTTCACAACTTGATACTTTTATAAATTACATCAAATTACATCATTAAAAAGAAAATCTAGACTCTCCTATATGGTTATCATAAACATTTAATATAAAACAACCCAAGCAGTAATATATGGAAATATAATACTTATGCCAGCCACACTTGGCCATGCTCTTTGTTTACTTGAAGGCTAAGTAGTTGGAGCACCTGTGGCAATTATATTTATGATTTATTATAGCCGTCTTTTTTTTTAAGGGGGGGCATTAAACGGCTGAAGCACCTGTAGCAAATATATATATATATAAATATATATATATATATATATATATATATATATATATATATATATATATATATATATATATATATATATATATATATAATTCTTATTTATTTTAGCCACCCCCCCCCCCCTTTTATTAGCACTGCATGAGCATGACCACCTACAAAAAATATCTTTAGTAACAAAATCATTCCTAACCTATAGGTAATCTACCGCCCATTACATTAATTCATAAAGTGCAGTAAAAGTAAACAGACATATCAATCAATTTTCAATCTCAGCATGCAATAAAATCTTAGAAAATTTGGCACACAGTAGTAAAGTAAACACCGACCTAACTTAGTGCTAAAAGTGATGCCCTAGCAAATAATTCTATGTGTGTGTGAAAGGCTATGTGGTTTGGGTATGTCCTATGTATGTGGTTTAGTTAAAGTTACTTTGTGTTCAAGCTCATTGGAGGTCAAGAGGGGAAGTTTAGATTGAGGTTTAAATATTAATGGATTGGGATCCATTTTAGTTAATTAAGTTGTTTGATCAGTTTTAATGCTTAGGATAGTGTTCTTCAATGTTTAAGTTGAGTTAACAAATTTTAGAAGGTCCGGGGGCACCCTACCCGCTAAGTTAAAGGAGTCCAAAAGGTGACTTCTAGAAGCAAGCTAGGTTTAGGGGTTATAAAATTTTATAAAAATATTAGACCTTACAAGAAGTAATTAGACTTTGAGTTGGCTGGATTTGGAGTTTTCTATGCAAAGTTATGATTTTTAGAAGTTCGGGCAATTAGTGAATTATTAAAATTATTTAATTAAGGATTATTTTATGGATTTTGATCCAAATCAATTCCAAACCTCTTATTAAAGTGATTTTTAGTCAATATTAAATTAAAGTTCAAATTGAAGTCCAATTAAGGGACTTTTAATTTTTTGAGATTAAGGGTTAAATTCTAAAGTTTGATATATTATGGGTAATTTTAAATTTAATTTAGATTTATTAGAATTTTTTGAAGTTATCGGGTCTTAATTAAAGGGGTAATTAGGGTTTGTTAATTAAGGGGTTTAAAGGGCCCTAAAAATTCTTAGAAAATTTTTGGGGGTTTAAGATACCACTAAGTTTAAGTGTGGAAAGTTTCATGTCAATCGGGGATCTACCCTAGCTCCTAGAATTTTTCTAAGTTCGCTAGATGTGTCCTTAATTATTGTCCTTAGTATGTCACTATGTTAAGTAGGTTTAAATTCAATGTTTGCCACTAACCCTTGGGATAACATAAAGGGGAAAGAATAAAAATATAACACACCCTATCCTTAGAACTAGGAGAACCTATGCTAAGTATTTATGCATCCTACACGTGCAAGAAGGACTACTGAACCCTAACTAAGCATGATTAATGATGTGATTAGTGAATGATTGAGATCCAATCATCCACTAATCCTTCCTACATGAATGCTATTCACATGCATAGCCTTTGTTTGAAATTTCACAAAATGAATTTCTCAAAATTAACGGATTTAATATTATATAATTTAAAAATAATTTTAAAATACATATAATAAATATATAAATAGGTTTTAGAAAATAATGTAATTAAAAATAATTTAATTTATGAAAGTACATAAATATAGGGGAGATCCACTAGCCATCTAAGGAGAGGGTTTAAAAATAACATTTAATTTCAAAATAATTAATTATTTATTTAAATAATACTTAAATATGAAGGATAATTAAATAATTTATAAATAAATAAAAAATGGTATTAATATCTGAAAATAATTTTAAATTATAATAAATAATTTTCTGAAAAATTTGAGGTATTACACATATTTTTTAGATTTAAAATGAATTAATTGTGAATTTTTAAAGTTTAAAACAATTAAGAAGGAATTTAAAAAAATAATTTAACACAACAACAACAACAATATCAAGCCTTTGTCCCACTACGTGGGGTCGGCAACATGAATCATTTTTCTCCATTGAGTTCGGTTCAAAGTCAAATTCTCGTTTAAATCTAATAAAGAAAGATCATTTTTAATATTTTCTAACTAAGTCTTTTTAGGTCTATCTCTACCTTTATTAACATTAGTCAAATCTAATACCTATACTTTCCTAACTTGGTCATCGGAACGCCGCCGTTTTATGTGACCAAACTATCTAAGGAGACTCTCTCTAATCTTATCCTCCACTGGAGCTACTACAACCTTTTCACGTATATGCTCATTTCGTATCCTATCTCTAAGAGTAAAGCCACTCATCCACCTGAGCATCCTCATCTCCGTAACACATAACTTAGTATTGTGCTTCTCTTTTAATGGCCAACATTCTGCACCATAAAGCATTGCAGGTCTCACCACCATCTTATAGAATTTTCCCTTAACTTTGAGGGGGACTTTTCTATCACACAACAAGCCCGATGCATTCCTCCACTACAACCATCCAACTTGAATTCTATTGATAACATCCCCATCTATTTCACCATCACTCGGAACAATAGATCCAAGATATCTAAAATGTCTACTCTTATTAATGACTTGATCACCCAAAGTCACAATCCCCTCACTAGGTCTATTGCTGTTAAAATTACACTCCATATATTCAGTTTTAGATCTACTCAAGCGAAAACCTTTAGACTCTAAGGTTGATCTCCAGACTTCAAGTTTACCTTCAACTCCCTCTCTAGTCTTGTCAACAAGAAGAATATCATCAGCAAAAAGCATACACTAGGGTACATCCTCTTGTAAATGTCTAGTGAGCACATCCATGACTAACGTGAAAAGATATTGGCTTAAAGCTGATCCTTGATGTAATCCAACCAAAATAGGGAAATACTTGGTCAAACCACCTTGTGTTTGAACACAAGTAATAGCTCCTTCATACATATCTTTAATGATTTGAATATAAGCATTATTAACTCCTTTCTTTTCAAGAACTCTCCATAGCACTTCTCTTGGAACTTTATCATATGCTTTCTCTAAATTAATAAATATCATATGTAGATCCTCCTTAATCTCCCTATATTTCTCCATCAAACCTCTCAACAAATGTATGGCTTCTATAGTAGACCTACCCGGCATGAATCCAAATTGATTTTGAGAAATATTAGTATCACGCCGCAACCTACGCTCCACAACTCGCTCCCATAGTTTTAAAGTGTGACACATTAACTTAATTCCTCTATAATTTGCACAATCATGTGCATCACCTTTATTCTTATAAATAGGAATCAATACACTCATTCTCCATGCATATGGCATCTTTTTAGTCTTCAAAATAGTACTAAAAAGTTTAGTTAGCCAAGAAATTCCTTCATCTCCTAAGCATTTCCACATCTCTATTGGGATATCATCAGGTCCAACAGCTTTTCCACACTTCATGTTCTTTAAAGCCTCTCTAACTTCAGTTTTACTAATACGTCGATAAAAACAGAAATCTTTATTTTCATTTAGGGTGCTAAGGTCACTAAAGTCAATTGTATTCTTACAATCTTCATTAAAAAGTTTATCAAAATATTTCATCCACCTTTGTTTAATGTCATCTTCTAAGAAAAGTACTTTTTGATCTTCATCCTTAATACACTTCACTTGAATTAAATCCTTACTACTTCTATCTCTTTGTTTGACTAGCTTATACATATATCTTTCTCCCTCCTTAGTATCTAATCTATTATATAAATCATTAAAAGCTAAGATCTTTGCATCACATATTACTTCTTAGAATCCTCACATGCCTCTTTATATCTTTCCCAATTTTCAGAATTTTTACATCTAAATCAATTTTTATAACAAATCTTCTTATTTTTTATCTTTTCTTACACAATTGGATTCCACCACCAGCTACTTTTACTATTAGGGGCTTTTCCCTTTGATACTCCAAACACATCTTTTGCAATATTTTTAATATCACTAGCCACTTTTTTCCACATAATATTAGCATCCTCATGCACAAAAAAAATCTTAGAATCTCAAATCTTACTCTCAAAAATATTTTTTAAATGCCCTCATCTAATCCTAGAAAAACTTTTCTTTATTTTTTATTTTCTGCCCCTTCATCTTAAAGTCTAAAACTAATAAGCTATGTTGGGTACATAAACTTTCATTCGGAATAACTTTACAATCTTTGTAATCTAAACGATCTACTTTTCTTATAAGAAAATAATCAATCTGAGTTTTACTATAACCATGTTTATAAGTGATGAGATGCTCATCTCTTTTCTTAAATAAGGTATTAGCAATTAAAAAATCATAAACTAAAGAAAAATCTAAAATAGTCTTACCACCTTCATTAGTCGTTCCAAATCCATATCCACCATGAATGCTTTTAAAATCATTTACCTCTCTACCAACATGTCCATTTAAATCTCCTCCAATAAAAAAATTTTCTTCGAGAGGTATCTTTTGAATTAATTATTCTAATTCATCCCAAAATTTTAATTTTGAACACATATCCAAAACTACTTGAGGAGCATAAGAACTTATAATATTAATAATCTTAGCATCAACAACAATCTTTAAAGCCATAATTCTATCTCCAATTCTATTAATATTTATAACATTATCCTTCAAACTCTTATCTATAATCACACCTACACCATTTCTAGTACGACTCTTACCTGAATATCAAACTTTAAATCCTAAACTATCAATCTCCTTAGCCTTCTCTCCAACCTATTTAGTTTCATGAATGCATAAAATATTTATCTTTCTATGAATCATAATATCTATTAATTCCATTAATTTTCCTGTAAGGGAACCTATATTCCAAGTTCCTATCCTAATATTAATATCATGGACTAGCTTCTTTGCCCACATCCGTCCTTGATGTGGGAACCCTTGCCTATTTAACACTGCACCCGGGTGCCGATGCAACGACCCTTGCACACTTTTCACTGTATTCAGGCTATTCAGCGCATCACTTCCAGGGAACGCCCTAGCATTAACACAATTTATTAAAAGATTCATGTCATGGTTATTCGATAAGTTTTATGCTGGCTGTTGACTACCTAACGCAACCCTCCACTTTTCTCATCCAGGACATGGGACCTGGCAACGACAATGTTAAAAAAAATAATTCATAATTAAAAAATTTGTTAAAATAAATTAAATTAAATATTAAAGTTATCTAAAATTAATAAATAGTTTAAAAGATAATATTGTTTATTATAAAATTTAGAAAATATTTGGATTTTAAATTTAATTAATTAATAATTTAACTATTTAATTAATTAATATTACTTAAAATAAATAAATAAAAAAACTACTTAAATTTAATTTAATTTAAGATTTAAATAATTTAAAATAGTTCTCTAATTTTAAAGAAAATATTTTATTATTATTATTATTATATGTATATAGTTTTTTTTTTAAATTTATAATTATTAATAATATATATTATTTAAATATTAACTATATAGTAACATATAGTAATAATTTTAAAACATAAAATTAAATTTTGAATTAAAATATATCAAGTATTACTATGAAATAATAAATATGTTTTAAAATATAATTATAAATTTTCATAAAACATTTTTTTAATAATTTATAATTAATTATTAATTAAAAAGAGGTAAATATTTAATATTAAAAAAATAACTTGAGATATAATTAAAGCTTTAAACTAATTTTATTTCTAAATTAAAGAGGACATGTTTCTAAAAAAATTGATATAAAATACATATTTTTTGGATTTAAAAATAATTTTAAACTAATTTAGGAAGTTTTGTGGTTTTTAAAAGCATTTAAAAAAAATAAATTAATTTACCAGTGACGGGTGACATAGCGGGGTCCGGTTGGTTTCGCGGTCCACGGGCAATCATTTCCTGACGGCACAATGATTGCGCCATCGGTAATGATTGCCACATGAATGTGGCAATGATTACCGCAGACGCGACCGCGAGTTATCCACGTAGGCGGCCTCCTGTGACCGTCTGATCCTCCGTTGAAATGGATCAACGGCTTAGATTGAGCCGGACGGAGTGACTATGTGTGAGATTGGATCTCAGGAATAAATGGATCCAAGCCACTGATCGCGTGATCAACGGTCCGAATCCTACGTAATGCTTAGGTTACGTAAACCGAACCCTAAACTTGTATTTCACTTCATTCTCTTAATCCAATGGATCAAATTACATGAAATTTTAACGACAAACTCTACTCATGAAGAACATTCATGGGGGATAGGTTTCAAGTTTGAAAATACGTGGTGCAAAAAGCTATTTAGCTCTAGGTATTGTGGCCTAGGTCTAAGGTTTTTAGAAAATCTCACCATTGGATCTTCATGATCTTGGCACAGTTGAGTTTGTAGATTGTCCACGAATGATTCTCCTATTGAACTTGAGGCTCAACAAGCTATGGATCAAGCCTTGAAAGGTTTGGGGACTTCGGGTCATCAAAAACTCACCGCCGACAGGGTCTCACTGGTGGATTTAACTTGGAGGAAGTGGAGGGAGTTGAGGGGAGCTCTCACACAAAATCTCTTGGGCTTAGGAGGTTTTGGGAGAGAGCAAGAGCAAGATCCCCAAAAAAGGAGCCCTAACACTCTATTTATACTCCTAACCCTATCATGGATGACCTAGATCTAATCTTGGGTTAATTAGGAGGTTAATAGACCACCTTGGCCATGGACTTGGGTCAAGGGAAGAGTAAGATGGCTCTAATGCTCTAATAGGGGGTCCAATTGACTTAAATAGGTCAATTCAACCTAAGGGTTAACTTGGGTTGACCAAGTCAAGGGTTGACTTGGTCAACCTAGTCAATCAAGTCCAAGGGGTAAAAGGGGCTAAGCTTAGGAGCCACGGGATTGATTTGAAATCCAATTAGGCTCATTAGGGTTTAATGGGTCAACCTGGGTTAACCTGGTCAACCAGGTTGACCTAGGGCATGGGTCTGAGCTCAATAAATATGGTCTGACCCAAGGAACCCCAAGGAGGTGAGATCTGAGCCAAGAATCATTAAAATAAATTTGAAATAAATAGAAAGGGAATTGGGTCAATTTGGGTCAGCGTGGGTTGACCTGGTCAACCAGGCTGACCTAGGGCATGGGCATGGGCTCAGCAGATGGGTTTGACCCACTAAACCCAATGACAAAGGGGTCTTGGGGGAATTCAAGGTCAATAATCATCAAAATGTTATCTTGATTAGGCATGAATCTCGCGGCAAAATCAAGTTGGAAACTTCAAAAATTAAATCGGACACCATCTGAACTCTTATTTATCAAACTTATAGTCGAGTTGAATGACTCGGAAATACAAACCCAAAAACACCAAATTTGACTCAATCCGAGCCCAAATGAGCCCAAATCAAAGGTCTGAAGCACATTTGGAAGGTTCAAACCATAATTTGGATTATTAAATAAGTTCCAAATGTGACGTGCTTATAATCGAATCAAGCGGCTCGATGAGACGAATCCAACGAGCTCAAGATTATCAAATTCTGATATCATTAAAACATTTAAATATCTAGTAAATGGTCTATAATCAAGGGATTTAACATCGGCTATCCATTCAAACCACTCCCAATTTTCCCTAGATCTTCCTCTTATTTACTGGCCATGCCACTCTCAGAAAACTATAAATACACCCCTCATTTATCATGAGAGGAGGGAGGAAGTTGGGGGCCAAGTAAGGAGGGAAAGAAGGGAGGAGAGGAAGAGAAATCAGAGATTTCTCTTGCCACCAAGCTCCTCCTTGACCACCTCCCGTCCGTCGACTGACGCCAGACTTCCACTCGGCTGCTGACTGATGCTGGACTTTTATCTGGCCAGCAACTAACATTGGACTTCCACCCAACTTTTAATTCTTATTTGACTTCTACCTGATGCCGGACTTTCATCTATCACTAAATTTCTAACCAACACCAGACTTCTACCCATCACCGGACTTTCGTTAAACTTCTACCGGACGTCAGACATCTGCCTATCATTAGATTTCTACCCGACGATGGATTTTTGCCAGACACCAAACTTCTGTCGGTCGACGGACTTTCTTTGAACTTCTACCCGACGCCAGACTTTTGTTTGTCATCGAATTTCTTCCCGATGTCAAACTTCCACTAGTCATCAGACTTTCACCCGTCACCGGACTTCTTCCCGTCGCCAGACTTTCATCAGACTTTTACCTGAATCCAGACTTCTACCTGTCACCAGATTTCTACCCGATGCTAGACTTTTGCCAATCACCAGACTTATGCCCGTCGTCAAATATTCATCGAACTTCTACCTGACATCAAACTTCCACCATCACCAGACTTTTGTCCTTTGTCGGACTTCTGCCTCTCGCTAGACTTCCACCCATCGTTGGATTTCTACCCGATACCGGACTTCTGCCTGTTATCAGACTTCTACCTATTGTTAAACTTCCATCAAACTTCTATCGGATGCTAGAGACTTTGGTCCTTTATCTTACTTATACCCAAAATTGGACTTCTATCCTCGTCAGACTTCTAACCTCCATTATCAAAAAATGGTCCTTCTGACCTTTGTCGCTCACTGACTATAGCCCTTTTGACCTCCATCGATAGAAAATGATCTTTTCGACCTTTGTCACCCACTGACTATGATCATTCTGACCTCCGTCGCCTGCCAACTACTGTCCTTCCGACCTCCATCACCAGACAACGATTTTTTTGACCTCTATCGCACACCAACTATGGTCCTTACGACCAAATGAATACGTCAACAATGATTCTTCCTATTTCCACCATGTAATGCACTCCATATGATGTATATTTATTACATCAAGCCAAGGCCTTCCTTTCAATGAAGGGACTCATTTGTAATCAACTACAAATATTAGTGGATTCATTCAAACTGGGCTAAGCCCAATGATTTTTCCTCTTCTTAGAATTTTTCAATTAAAATTTTAGTGTCTCTTATGAATGCTACACCATCTCGCTTATCTGATTGCGTGCTAGATCTTCGTATAAAGCTAAAACGTTAAACTTTATATTTCTCTACTACCATGAATATTCCAGGATGTAATAGTTTGGCACTGTTTGTGGAAATGTGATTCCTGACTAGGGGGGCAATTTTTGCTCCAACCTTAAAATGTTATTTGTGTCAACGTCCTAGCATCAATTATTAACGCATTAATTTTATGAGAATAAAATGTGGACTGGGGGCAACCTAGACTATAGACATGGTCAAGAAGATTTCTCCAACTCTTCCAATATCCAAGATGATATCTTGGGATTATAAAGCTTCTAACAAATGCAACTATGCTTCCCATGAATTTCAAGCTTTATATAGTCCCTAGCTGGACTTCTACTCCTTATGCAAGGTCTTAATCTTGACCTCAAAATGGCAATATAGTCTAAAGATAGACCACTCTTCACCTTTGATTTGGGATACCCACGATGTTTGCCCCCTCCCAATTAAGGCAAAATTGATTTTGGGGGGATTCAATTTGACCTCTTCCATATAGGTTAACGTCATCGAGTATTGCTCTGACATACAACCTCGAATAGGTTATACATTTTTGGTGGATTCTCTCGACCTCTTCCATATAGGTTAACGTCATCAAGCAGTGCTCTGACATACAAACTTAGATAGGTCATACATCTTTGGTGGATTCTCTAGACCTCTTCTATATAGGTTAACTTCATCGAGCAGCACTCTGACATACAACCTCAAATAGGTCATACATCCCTGGTGGATTCTATCGACCTCTTCTATATAGGTTAATATTATCGAGCAACGCTCTAACATATTACCTCTGATAGGTCATACATCCTTGGTAGATTCTCTCAACCTCTTCCACATAGTTTAACATCATCAAGCAATACTTTGACATACAACCTCAGATAGGTCATACATCCTTAGTGGATTCTCTCGACCTCTTCCACATATGTTAAAGTTATCGAGTAACGCTCTAACATATAAATCGGATAGGTCATACATCCTTGGTGTATTCTCTCAACTTTTTTATATAGGTTCACATCATTGAGCAACACTCTGACAAATAACCTCAGATAGGTCATACATCTTTGACAAATTCTCTCGACCACTTCAATATAGGTTAATGTTATCAATGAATGCTCTGATAAAACACCTTGGATAGGTGAAATATTCTTTGTTGATTACTTTCAATCTATTAGTATCATCGAACAATACTCTAATAAATAGCCGAGGAAGTTCTACCCACAAGGTAACCTTGAACAGAAGCTATAGGGTCCTCACTAAAAAGACTCTATGAGAGTAAGTGGTTGATAGGGTCATCTCTTAATTAAAGATCTTAGTAGATTAAAAAGCCTCAAAAAGCATAAGGGGCAATATATCAAAGCATATCTCAAATATGCGTAAAAGACTTAGTTTCTTCTAGGGAACAAGTTCATTTTAGATAAAAAATAAGCATCGGGCTCATACAATAATCTCAACTTTATATACAACATTATTGGAGTTACATAGATTCCACATCAGGTTCATATATACATTCATTTTGGTAAGAAGCTGAAATTAAAGTTACACCAGAATCATCCATATAAGTTAATGTCATCAAGCAATAGGCAACTTCAAAAAGGTCAAATATCCTCGGCAGATTCTATTGACCTCTTGTCTACTAAACATTGATGCAATTCCTATAACTTCTTCTTCAAAGAAAGAGATGTCTGATGTCCGTACACATCAGTATGGGTATATATTGTCTTTACTATAATACAATTAGACCACCGCCATCATCAGCTCCTCGTCTGACTTTTGTTATTAGTCCTTTACATCATATCAACCCTCATCGGCTTTTCACTCAACTACTGATAGCGACACACCCTCCAACTATCTCCTTCGGCTCTCCACCCGGTTGTCGACCACCACCAAATTTGCCTCCAAATCCATTTAAAATTTTTCAAAATTATTCTAAAATTTTATAGAAATTTTTTGGGCGCACTTTTCTATTTTCGAAATTCTAAAAAAAATTTTAAAAACAAATTCCCGAAAGAAAAAAATTAGAATTATATTAAAAAAAAATTTTAAAGAGGGGCGGAGGCTATAGCCCACCCAAAAAACAAAACAAAAAAAAGAGTGCGGCCCCACCACAAAATTAAATAAATAAAATAAACATAACTGCAGCCAGTTTATAACCGGCTGCTATTATAAACACGCGCCCCAAGAGACATAACTTTTTGTCTCTAGCTGCGACTGTGCATGTGAATAAAAAGTCATGCATAAATATTTTTCATGTTATGCACAATACGTTCAAACTACAATCTTGCATATGAGTTCCATATGAGAATCCTGTTCAAGTATATACTTTTCAGGTATAATACTTTCATTGTTGTCCTCTCATGCTTTATGAGATACTTAGAGAACTCTTGTTTTAAAAAGAATAATGATTTTCTAATATCCAAACAAATCAAGTCGGTCCATTTCAATTAGATTGAATTAATTTTAGATAAATATCAGTATGATGGAAAATTCACACGCTGATAAAAATCTATAAATTTATTTTTAAATCTCTTCTAGAGTTTCACATTGATATCTGGGAAGCAGTCACGCCTCATAATTTTTCAAAAATTATAATTTTATGATTCAAAAAATTTGAAATATTGTGACATATATTTTTGGACTTCTGGAACTTCGACGTCTAAAAATAAGGGGTAACTGATATATCATCAAAAAGTTATCTTGATCGGGCACGAATCTTAAGACAAAATCAAGTTGGAAACTTCATAAATTAAATTAGAGACCATTTAAATTCTGAGTTCAGTAAACTTATAGTCGAACTGAATTTCTCAAAAATTCGAACCCAGCAACACTAAATTTGACTCAATCCTAGCCCAAATGAGTCCAAATCAAAGGCCCGAAGCATATTTGGTAGGTTCAATCTATAATTTGGATTATCAAATAGTTTCCAAACATGGCGTGCTTATAGTTGAATTGATCCGCTCGATGAGACGAATCCAACAAGCCCATGATCATCAAATTTTGATATCATTAAGACGTTTAAATGTCTAGTAAACGGTCCATGATCAAGGGATTCAACATCGGCCATCCAGTCAAACCACTCTCAATTTTCTCTTGATCTTCCTCCTATATACTAGCCATGCCACTCTCAGAAAACTATAAATAGACCCTTCATTTCTCATGAGAGGGGGGAGGAAGAAGGGTGTCAAGCAAGGAGGGAAAGAAGAGAGGAGAGGAAGAGAAATTAGAGATTTCTCATGCCACCAAGCTCCTCCTCGACCACCTCCCAGCCATCGACTGATGTCGGACTTCCAACCAGCTTCTAATTCTTGTTGGACTTCTACATGATGTTGAACTTTCACCTGTCACTTGATTTCTATCTAAAGCCGGACTTCTGCCTGTCGCCAAACTTTCGTCAGACTTCTACCCAACGCCGGACTTCCGTCTGTCGTTGGATTCTACCCGACGCTGGACTTCCACCCATTGTCAGACTTCTGTTAGTCATTGAACTTTCGTCGAACTTCTACCATACGTCAGGCTTCCGCCTGTCCATATTTTTCTACCCGACGTCAAACTTGTACCAGTCATCAGACTTTCGCCCGTCGCTGGACTTCTGCCCGTTGCCAGACTTTCATCGGGCTTCTTCCCAACACTAGACTTCTTCCCATCATCAAACTTCAACCCTACGTCGGACTTTCGCTCATCACCAAACTTCTGCCCATTGTTAGACTTTCGTTGAACTTCTACCCAACGCAGAACTTCCACCCGTCGTCGGACTTCCACCTCTCGCCAGACTTCCGCCCATCGTCAAATTTCTACCCGACGTCAGACTTCTGCCCATCGTTGAACTTATGCTAGTCGTCAAACTTTCATCGGACTTCTATCTGATGCAGATTTTCATCCATCATCAGACTTTTGCCTGACACCAAACTTCCATCCATCGTCAGACTTCCGACCTCCATCACCAGACATTGGTCCTTTCAACCTTCATCATTCATCGACTATAGTCCTTCTGACCTGCGTCACTAGATAATGGTCTTTCCAACCTCTGTCTCACACCGACTATGGTCCTTCTAACCTCCATCACCATACAAAGGTCCTTTTGACCTTCATCTCCCGCTGACTACAGTCCTTCCGATCTCTGTTGCCAAATAACGATCTTTACGACCTTCGTCGCCCACCAACTATGGTCCTTCCGACCAAATGAATACGTCAATAATGATTCTTCCTATTCCCACCATATAATGCACTCTATATAATGTATATTTATTACATTAAACCAAGGACTTCCTTCTAATGAAGGCCCTCATTTGTAATCAACTATAAATGCTAGTGGATTCATTCAAACTGGGCTAGGCTCTATGGTTTTTTCCCTTTTTAGGATTTTCCACGTAAAATCATGGTGTCTCTTATGAATGCTACACCCTCTCTCTTATCTGATTGCTTGATGGATCTTCGTATAAAGTTAAGATGTTAAACTTTATATTTCTCTAGCACCATGAATATTCTAGGACGCAACAAATATATTTTCCAAGGCTTTAAAAATCAAACCGGATAATGAACCGAAAAAAGGAGAGGTTCATGGTTCGACCGGTTCGACAGGTTCAACCAAGGTCGAATCGAATGATGTAATAAATAATAATATTATTAAAAATTAATATAATAATCTAACCTTAAACTTAAATACAAATTCATCATATCATACATATCAAATATCCAAATTAAAAATGAGTTGGAGGTTTAAAATCACATTTTATAAATAATATAATTCATATTTAATATAAAATTAGTTTACATATATATTTTTAAATTTAATATAAATAATTTCTAATTTATTTTATATGTTTAGATATAATTTATACCTATGAAAAGTATACAAAATTTACATTATAAAATTATATCTATAAATTCATATTATATTATTTAATATTAAAATATAGATACAAATTTTAAAAAAACTATATTAGATAATTAAATAAAATGAAAAAAATAATCGATGAAAATTAAATATTATTTGCATTATATATATATATATATATATATATATATATATATATATATATATATATATATATATAGTGTATGTGGAAAAGAAAAAATTTCTCTTTGGTTTTAGTCTCACATCACCTAGACTATATATGTTAGCATTATTTTTATTTATATAAGCTTTTTGACTCTCTTATCTGAAGAAGGTATATGATATGTTGGGTCATGTGCCATGTAATAAAGCATTTTTCATACTTGTTTAATTAAAATATATAAATTTTAAATTTATTTATTAAATAAAATATTTAATAATAAATTTATTAAATAATAAATTTAATAATAAATTTATTAAATATTTCATTTAATGAAATATTAGCTGAACTGGTTTTTGAAAATTGGCACCGGTTTGCCAGTTAATTGGTTGAACCGTTGGTTCAAGTCGGTTCAATTTGGTTTATGACTAAAATAATTTTTACAAAATTCCGGACCGTCCGACACACTGGTTCACGGTTCAACTATTTGAACCATTCGGTCCGGTCTTTATAGCATTGATATTTTCTAAAATTAATTTTTTATTAAACATAAGAAAGATTTAATTAGATTGTTGTAAAAATAAAATTTAATTACAAGGTATAATTATTTATATTTCATATATTTACATAAAACTAATGTTACTAATTGCTTATTTATTAAACATATTTTATTCATTAAATTTTGTATTAAAAATTAAATATTTCTAATAAAATTTAATGAATAAAAATTTAATTTAATCAAGCAAAAAAGTTTAATTAAAATGAAACTATTATGTATTAATTTTTTTATTAATTTTATTTACTACTTAATTTTTTATAATTTTGAATAAAATAAGACTTTTTATTAATTAGCAAATTAATTGTCAAAATGAATGTGTCGACAAGAAGAATCCGATCATAACCAATGTGGCCCAATTTGAGTCCAAACTAAGGGCTTAAAGTATAATTGGAAAAATCAAAGCATCACTTTCGACCACCATTTTTCAGAACCTCTGTCGATCGACCTCCACCATCGGAACTTCTGTAGCTTGATCACCACTATTGAACCTATGCCAGTCGATTGCCACTGTGGGCTCCCACTATCAAATTTCTGGTTACTTAGCCAATTAATAAAAATTATTATTTAATTCATAATTTAAAATATTGTAGTTAATAAAATTAAACCAAAAATTAATACATAATAGTTTCATTTTAATTAAACTTATTGCTTGATAAAATCGATTTTTAATTAAACATATTCAATTTACTTTTTTTAATAACGGTTTTAATAAAGAAACTGTGTTTAATAAATAAGTAATAAGCAATATTAATCTATTCTAAATACATCTATTATAAAAAAATTATATCTTATAATTAAATTTTATTTATAGCAATCTAATAAAATATGTTTTATAGTATTAAACTTTTTTAAATATTTAATAAAAAATTTTGTTTCAAAAAATATATTAATAAATTATATTTAAGAAGGGGGGATTTTCATACATACCACTATATAATAACTACTTTACATATCTAACTCCTAAAATATTAATATTTCATTCATACCAGTCAAACAAAATTTTAACATCAAATATACCACTCTGTATACTCCCAACCTCACAACCTTATCCCCTTCCCACTGAAATCAGTCCGGCAAACTTCTCTCACTGCCTACTCTTCCTGCGTGCTTTCTCTCTCGCATCCGACTTCTCGTGTGCTCTCAAAGACTTAAGTTTTTCTCTTTTTCTTGTCATCATTCGGTTTACGGAGATGAGCTTTTGGAAGAAACGGGCTTAGGGTTTTTTGTGTCTCACTTGAGCCACCTCTCGGTGAGGGTTATTTTTTATTTTTTATTTTAATTAAGTAGCTGTAGTTCTACGATCAGCTTATGAATAAGGATCCAGGCCTCACAGACAAAGATTGTCCCGCTTCCTGGGATGAAACACCAGAGATAGTTTTGCAGAGAAACAATTGTCTTGTGCTACCTTACGATGATTTACCCAAGCCTGATTTAATTTCACCAAGAAGAAAACATGCATGGGGTAACAAAGAAAATGTAAACAATACATTAATATTGAAACAAATAACGTATAGCTCCAACATCAAATAACTTTAGACCTTCTAATTTAGGGAAAATAAGGGAGTAATAGCTCTTTGATTGCTTATATTAGGGTTACTACTGATCTTTCCAATCAAATATAATCATTGGCCAATGCTTGCTGTTCAAATTTAGGAGATGCTTAGGTTAAAGTAGGAGTTGATTCAAATCCAAACACTACATCAACATGCTATTTTCAAATCTTTAATGTTTGTTTTATAGTAACTCTTCCCCATCTTAGATATTTGTTTTTTGTTTAAACTTCAAAGATATGTACACTAGGTTTTGAATGAAGCTTAGTTAACTTCATTTGACATATTGGCTACATTCTTTTATGTGCTTCATGTATTATATTATATTACGCAAAGCCAAATTCTATTAATTTTTTTACTACTCTGACAGATTTTGTGTCATTTCAAATGAGTTCAACAAATTCATCTGTTACAAGAAAATCATTTTGTTACTTGTGCAAGCTTTTTCATTTAGCTATTCAGATTCTAATTTTTTTGTACAGGTGTTGAAACAACTAGACATTTTTTGCTAGAGTGGCTCATTTTCTACTAGTGTAGATGCATGCATAAATTTTAAAAAAATTAGTGCTATTAATAAATGGATTTTTCAGTACTCACAAAAAGTTCGTGTTGGAACACATGTACAAAAATTCAGTAAATGAACGTTCTTTTGTCACCCTCGTAAATAAGCTAAATGGCCAAACTTAACTCTCCAAAACTATCCCTATAATTACCTAAGCATGCAAATGTAGCATATGAACAACAAGTTCATCCTAAGGCTGTCTCATAAAACTAAATATCCAAGTGAATGTTCAAAAGACCATCATCTATAAACCCATACTGCATTGATGAAGCCAAAATGTCGAAATAACAATTGTAATAGCTAAAAAGATGAAGTTATACAATTGTAATAGCTAAAATTTTGTGGAGTGATCTCAGTGTTTTGAGCCAAACATTCATATCTAAAATGCCAACACAATTCTCTACAACTCTCAAGTTCAAAATCTTAGCTATCCAGCACAATAAGCCGTAATTTTTGCGAGTGTTGAAATATGTAAAATCCAAATCCTGATAGCCTCAATTTTTTTAGCAAAACACACTCAATTCTCATCAAAATCATTCAATCATAGTTCTGTTGAAAAGCGAGAATAATCTTCTGCAACTTTCTTATTCACACTACAGGAAAATTGCTCATTACTAACGAATTTTCTAGCAGCTTTCCGGCAGACTATTTTCCGGTGAATTTCTAGTGGATTACAATGAAATATTTCCGACTGATTTTTAGACAGATTTTCCAGTGGATTTCTGATGGCTTTCCGACGGATTATCCAGTGAATTTTAATGATTTCTGAAAAATATTATATATTCATAATTTAATTAAGTAATAATTTTATAGCTTATTGTAATTAATTATTAATTTAGTTATTTTTTAAAAAAATATTAATTAAATAACATAGTTTAATTAATTATTAATTTAATAACTAATTAAAATAATAAATTTTAATTAATTATTAACTTTACTATTTTATTTTAATTTATTTTTAAATAATTAAATAATGTTATTAAAATAATAATTAATTAATTTTTAATTTAATAGCTTGTTTTACTTAATTATTAATTTAATAACTTATTTTAATTATTTATTCATTTTAATACTCTATTTTAATTTATTTTAAATTTTAATTTTTGTATTATTATATTTAAAAGAGTAGATTTTGTATTTGAATAAAAAAGAGTATGCAATTTAACACCTTTTTCTATGTGGTAAAGCGGTTGGCTAACTAAAATTTGTGCATGTTGCGGGTTCGAATCCCACTGTTGTCATCCCGCGGGTGGGCAGTGTGGGCAAGCGTCCGGTCTGGCGGGCAGCTGCAGTCGGGCAGGCGGCCAACGCGAGTTCGGGCGGGCAGCTGCGAGCAGGCGGGCTAGTAGATTAAAATTTATTATTTTTTAATTATTCCGATGGATTCCGCCGGAACATTTTTCCTTCGGTTTTTTTTTGACAGAAAAATGTTCCAACGCGCGTTTTACTGTCAAAAAGATTTATCCGCCTGAAACTTCAAAAAAATTTTAGATAAGAAAAGAGAAGAACTTATGTAGCTGAGAACACGCCGGAAGTCGAATACAGGAGAGAAAGCACGCGGGAAGAGCAGGTGCTAAGAGAAGTTCGTGTAAAGGGAATAACATCATGAGGTTGAGAGTATACGGAGTGGTATATTTGATGTTAAAATTTTTATTTGAGTGGTAGGAATGAAATATTAATTTTTTAGATATTAAATATCTAAAATAGTTATTATATAGTGGTATATATGTAAATCCCCCAAAGTGAAATGCAAAGCAATAAAGGGGCTGTTTGGTTTGCTGTATTTAGAGTATAAAGTAATTCAAATGCAGGGGTTTTGAGAATTTTGATGTTTGGTTGGATGAAAAGTAAATTCAACGTAAAGTAAAATAAATGCAGTGTATTCTGTTCTAGTTCATTTTTGGTGCATTTAGAATTCCTCCGATTTGGGCGACTTCTAAATACATTGCAAACTCAAGGGCATTGCAACCCCTTGTCGGCCATCTCCGACTGTCGGCCACCACCTTCGCCACCACCGGCAACACCCTCTGACCACCGTCGACCACCACCTTTGACCACCACCGCCGACCACCACCTCCGCCACCACTGGCAACCACCTCTTGCCACCGTCGACCATCACATTTGACCGCCACCGTCGGCCACCAACTCCGCCACCACCGGCAACCACCTCTGGCCACCGCCGGCCACCACCTCCGCCACCACCGGCAACCACCTCTGGCCACCGTCGACCACCACCTTTGACCACCACCGCCGGCCACCACCGTCGGCCACCACCTCCGCCACCACTAACAACCACCTCTGGCCACCGTCGACCACCACCTTTGACCGCCACCGCCGGTCACCACTATCGGCCACCACCTCCGCCACCACCGGCAACCATCTCTAGCCACCGTCGACCACCACCTTTGACTGCCGGTCATCGCCGGCCACCACCTTTGGCCACCACCTCCGCCACCGCCGACAATCACCTCTGGCCACCACCGTCAACCACCACCTTTGACCGCCACTGTCGGCCATCACCTTTGACCGCCACCGCTGGCCACCACCTCTGGCCACCGCCGGCCACCACAGTCGGCCACCACCTCCGCCACCACTGGCAACCACCTATGGCCACCACCGTCGACCACCACCTTTGATCGCCACCGTCGGCCACCACCGTCGGCTAAATTAATACACAGTAGAATATTTTATCTTATAATCTCAAAAAAAATTATAATAAGATAATGCAATAAATAAATACACTAGTTTTATTTTATAAAATCAAATAATACTAATTATTATACATAAACTGTTTTTATAAATACACTAGTTATAATGCCAAAAAAAAAAATTACAAATATACCGCTTTACTTTACTCTGGATATACCTAACCAAACAAGGGAAACAGTTCTCCTACGTTTACTTTACAGACAACCAAACAATCTCAAAGTATTCGGAATACACTACATTTACTTTACATTACATTTACTTTACACTGCATTTTCTTTTTCGGCAACTAAAGAACACCAAAATGAAAACTTAAATTCAATTTATATTTTTTAAAAATGACGTAAAATGAATTTATATTTTTCTAAAAACATAATTTTGTTTTACATTTTGTGAGAAAATGTAAATTCACTTTTTATTTTTGCTCCTATTAAAATTATATTTAATCTTCGCTCCTATTGATTATTTTCTTTAAAATTCTGCTTCTTTTCAAAAAATTCGCCTATGGATTTACAAGGATACACCGACAATTTTTTTTTTTCCTTCGTTAAACCTAAAGCATTTAGCTAACTATAAGATTTATAAGATATACAATTTCTTGCTGAAAAATATCTATTAGATATAAATTTATGTTACAGTGATATAAACTGTTTTACGGAGATCCAAAGGCTCAAACATGAGGATTTGAT
The DNA here is from genome assembly GCA_019925795.1 of Dendrobium chrysotoxum. NCBI lineage: Eukaryota > Viridiplantae > Streptophyta > Magnoliopsida > Asparagales > Orchidaceae > Dendrobium > Dendrobium chrysotoxum. The sequence continues at coordinate 25,382,836 of CM034300.1, read as the reverse complement.
ATGATTGAGCGAGAGAGAGAGAGAGAGAGAGAGAGAGAGAGGAACTCTTATACTTTATTAATTATAGCACTATACTCCCACCTAACAAGCATGCTGATTGCTTCCCTTCTACGCTCCTCATTCTCTACACTTTTTAGATGCGGGACCCAGACATCAACCACCTACGGATCCCGCGTTCGCTGTCTCTCCTTGGCCGCTTAACTTAACGTCTACCATCGCTTAGTCTCCAGCTTCCGGGGACGAGGGTGATCGGTAAGGAGAATTATGCTAGTGGTGAGATGATGGTCCGCTTAATTCTAAACTTTATCCCGTACATAATTCTTGTTTACAATTGAAATCACGTTCTGACTACTTTCAATACATAATTAGTCGCTAATTGGGTATTGAGAGTGGGACTAATTGATAATGTGTTCAAACACCTTGAAAACTAACATACAAAACAAAATAATAATAATATTTATTGCATGATCAGAACATCCACGGTGGAAGAGAGATGAAGTGATTAACGTTCTAGTTTTATATAAAGTTCCAGCATCTAGACAGAAAAGAGAGAGAAGTGCATCAATCATAAGAGAAACAAAATTTTTATATAAAAATCTCCGAAAAGGAGAAAAACCCAAGGTCTTGCCTAATTGAAATGATTTTACTATCATTTATTATTGATTACAAATGATGTCCTTCCTCGGGAGAAGACATTGACTCAATATAGAAAATATACATTATATAGAGCATATTAAATAGTTGGAGTTAGAAGAATCCCATGATATGAGAGTTGTTCTCGAGAGAACGTTGACATGTTCGTTTTCTCACTAAGACCATAGGCAAGCGATGGTGGCCTAAAGATCGTAGTTGGGAAATGATGGTTAGAGGGATCATAATCGGTGAACGAGGGAGGTCAGAGGGATCATTGTTGCACGACGGTAGTCAGAGGGAACAAGCAACAGAGGTCAAAGGGACCGTAGTCGGAAGGCGACAGAGGTCAAAAAGATCTTAGTCAGTAGGCGATAGAGATTAGAGGGATCGTAGTCAGGTGATAATGATTGGGAGGACTATAGATAAGTGACAGTGGTCGGAGGGACCATAGTCGGCAGGCGATGGAGGTCAGAGAGACCCTTGTCGATGAGGATCTAGGTCGGAGAGACTAATGGTGGCTGGAGGGACCGTAATCGGGTGATAAAGGTCGAAGGGACCATAGTTGGGTGACAAACATTAAAGGGATCATAATCATCGGGCAACTGTAGCTGGAGAGACTGTAGCCAAGCGATGGAGGTTAGAGGAATCATAGTCGGGTGATCAAGGTCGTGAAGTATCATGGTCGAGAGACCGATGTCAAAGGACTATAGTGGGGCAGTGATTCTCGGAAGGAACGTACTGGGCGAGCCACAAAGATCCATGGACTGTATTAAGGTGACTTGGGTCGGAGGGACAGTAGTCGGGAGGAGGTCCGATGATGATGGTCAGGCAAAAGTTGGACAACTGTGGTCGGGCTAAGGTCTAATAGTTGCCACCGGGCGACAAGGGTTTGATGGTGATGGTGTTTGGGTGGAGCTCCGGGATTCATGACATAATGCTCTCTTGAATTTCTAGCCCAAGATCCAAGCCTTCCAGGCTCCCCCATCAAACAGACAGAGCGGGTCTAATTATAAATTTTGAGAGTGGCATGCTCCAAGAATATGAAAAGATCTATAATAATTTTAGAGTGCTCCATCGGGCAGCCCATATTGATCCCCTCGATCATAGGAGCTTTTATTTTCTTAAATAGAGTTGGAATTTAGTGATCTTCAGCTCATACATTAATCTCAAAGAGTCGCTCGATTCGACAATTAGAATGATATATTTATATATCACTTGATTACCCAATTAATATTTTGAAGCTTCCAAATATTCTTTAAGCTTTTGATTTGGACCCATTTAGGCTTGGATTGGATATATTTTAGTGTTGCCATCTAGTCACAATGATCAGTTTGACTAAATGTCTGCTGAAATTGGAATTTGAATGGTTCCAAATTTAAGTTTTGAAGTTTTCAATTTAGATATGCATTAAAATTCACACCCCATCAACATAAATTCTGGTGACGTATTAGTTTCCTCCCTATTTTTCGGACGTCGAAGCTAGTGGAGTTCGAAAATATGTTTAAGAGTCTTCCAAAAATTTGCATTGTAAAATTATAATTTTAGGAAAATTAAGATGCATGATCGCTCTCTAGATGAAAACATGGACCTTCTCTCAGGGCCATGAATATAGAATAATGAACTTGATTATAACTTTAGCCTTTTCTGGTGCACTACAAGGCTCCTCCAACTTCTTTTTTATAATTAATTTTAATTTTTTAAATGTTTCCTTTTTAAATGTTTTCCAAAATTAGGAAAAATTTTAACAAAAAATTAGAAAAAATCAGTAATGTTTTTTAACATGAAATAATTAATTATATGTATTTTTTATTTAATATTCCCTTTTTCTTGTTTATGCAAAAAAAAAGAAAAATATATTTTTGGCTTTAAATTTTTCAAAAAAAATTTGAAAAAAAAAAGAAATTTAAGAAAAAAATTTTAAACTTGCCCCCTCCAAGATCTATAAATACCCCATTGGGTTGGGGGAAAAAGCACGCTCCTCTTATGCAGGCTCTAGTTCTCCCACATAAAAGGAGGGAAAAATTGTCCCACAAGAGTTTAAAGACTATTGGTGATACTCAAAAGCTTGGTCTTCTTAGGTAGGCTACAGTTCTTTCTAGTAAAAGAAGAAAAAAAAAGTCTAGAAAGTGTGTAAGGACTGTCAATCTCTGATATAGGCCTGATCCTTTCATGCGGGCTCCAGTCTTCCTCTATAAAAATGGAAATGACTGTCATGTAGGAGTATAAAAAATGTCAATCTTCAGTAAAGGTTCGGTCCTCTGATGTAGGCTCAAGTATTCCTCTATAAAAGGGGCAAATATTATTTTGTAGGAGTCTAAAAATTATTATTCTCCAGTAAAAAGACCTGATCCTCTGACACATGCTCCAATTTTCTTATGTAAAAGGGTGAAGATTATTTTGTAAAAGTTAACCTCCTTCAATCTCTAGTAAAGGCCCATTCCTCTGATGGAGGCTTTAATTTTCCTCCATAGCTTGGGATAAGTCTGCCCATTAGGAGTTTAAAGACCATCGATCTCTGATAAAGGCCTAGTCCTCTGATGCAGGCTTCATTTTTCCTCCATAATAGGTGAGAATATAGTCCTGTATGAGCTTAAGGATCGTTGATCACCAAGAAAGGTTTGGTTCTCTAATACAGGCTCCAAGTTTCCTTTATAAAGGGGCGAAGACTATCCTAGAAGAGTTTAAAGATCATACACAATGGTAAAGGGCCAATCCTTTGATGCATGCCCCTGTAGGGGTATATTAATGATAAGGATTAGAGGGTATGTTGATGATGGTAATTGGGCGAGGGGCTGATAATGGCCTTCAGGAGGTGAAGGGATGACAAGTATGGTTGTGAGGCAAAGGGCCAATAGTGGACATCACATGAATGACTAATGATGGCGATGGTCAGCTTGCATTCTATTGAAGGCAATACATATTATGCTAATGAGGGTGAACAGTGGATAGCTCGATGGAGTGAGTCGGGTGATATGTCGACGATAATAATCTAACGACACAATTATTATGCCAATTGAGTGGAGGCCTCATAGTAGTGAGGCTTTGATCTTTCCTTAATGAAGGTGTTGAGAGAGATGCTTCAAAGTGTTATATAGAAGAGATCAAGGGAAATCTATAAGTGATGTTTAACCTATCTGAGATTACTTGTTAAAGCATTACCTGATGGTGTTAACTAGTCTAGATAAATCCATTAAGGATGTTTGATCAACCAGAGATTATTTTTTACAGCATTGCTCATTGACATTAGCACGTGTGGCGGAGGTTGGAAGAGATACACCAAGCATTTCTTGTTAATGTTAACATGTCTGAAAGCGATTGAGAGAAATCCAAAAATGATGTTTAATTTGACCTATCTAAGATTATTTGTTAGGGTGATAGTTTAAAATACTAACCTGTAAGAAAAATGTCAAGAGAAGACCACCAAGGATGTTTCACCAATTCGAGATTATTTTCCAAAGAGTTTCTTGATGACATTAACCTTTTGTTTAAGAGGTTAAGATAAATCTTCTTATTTATATAAAATTATTTCACGAGGTATTATAAATCCAAATCACAAGCCATCTTTATTATAAAATAGATATTATTATGTTTTAATTATACTAATTTTTCCCTAAGTTTAGGGTATTGCTACAATTCTTTAAGAAATTGACACATATCAGTACAAGTGAGTTTTTAAACCGTTATGTGTCCATTTTGTAAACTAATTTCATGAAAATCTTCTAAATATTCTTAGCCAGATTATGAATCTTTTTTTCATAATTTTTGGATTCTTGAATTTGAAGATATAAAAGGATTCTAGGCTAAAAGTTAAATAATTAACAAAATGACCAATATATCTTTTGATTATTTTATTCTTTAAAATTGTTTTAACAGAGCATAAAAAAGGGAAATCAAGGGAAAAAGATAGGAGAGAGAAAAAAAGAAACTACATTTTGTAGGTCATAAAGCCATTTTTACTAGTCGGACTAATTGGAAAATTTAATTGTCTCAAGAAAGGTCACACTATGTCTATTTGAGTTTTCAAAAATAAGAAGTTTTTCTGAATTTTTTTATTAAATTTTTATTTCCATTAGTGAAAAATGAGGATACCTTTGCACTAGAAAAGTTTCTCCGCTTAACTTTGGATATATTATAGAGATTTAAATTATAAATATTTTGAATATTTACTAGAAATGTTTCGCCGCGTATTTTGGAATTTATATAATTTTTATTGAATAAAAAATAATCAGACTCTGAAAAATAGTTTTGTAGTATGATTAAAATCTTAATACAGTGTTTTACACAATTTTTAGTAATTTAATTATGTTCTAAAACTATGGATTTTGCCTAGTAAAATTTTTTATTATCTATTGTTAAAGAAAGCACAATTATGAAATGTGCCAAATTATGCTTAAATTGCTGCCATAAGATGAAATATATGTTTATATGATTGTTTGATATGAAAAATATTTGTTAGGAGATATAAGAGGCTAGAATCCTTTGAGATTCTATCTATGATCAAGAGTGGTGCCTATAAGGCAATTTCTAATGACTAAAAAGCAATATTCTAGTGGATTTCAGTCATGTTCTGGTGCCTACAGGTATGTTCTACTACTATAAGCACAAAAAGAGTCATAAGTAGCTAGAATCACTTGAGGTTTTGTCTAGGTCCAGAGAAAATTTATATGAACTATTATATAATAGGAATTTCATTTCATTTAACTGCTTAATATTACAATTTAAATTTTTAGATAATTACAATGCTTTTATTATTTTGCTCTAAATAGTGATTTATCATATTGTATTTAAAAATTCTAAAAAAATTTAATAAAGAAAATATTTAAAAGTTCAAAACAGTGTTTGTGGCCTTCTTAGCTATTTTAGCTCACTGTGGCTTTACTTCATATTTTTAGGATTTGAGAAAAGGGATGAGATAGTTGATTATCAATTTAAGGATCTAATCTGAGTCTATAGATATTTCTCTATTTTAATTTTTGTATAGTCATGACAATTTTGGTTGAATTTTGCTTTGCTATTTATTTGGTAGCCATATACTATAGTGTAGATCTTGTATATATATTATGAAGAAATAAATGAGATTTTATATATGAGTTTATTATTCAATACTCTAGATGTTTTAGTCTCTCTGTAGTATATTATTTGTTTAAAAAGTATTTTGAAATAGAATCTAAAAAATTTTTAAATCTAAATATTAGGATTTGCATGTCATAGCTTAACATGATAACAATCATGTTGGGTTGGGTTGTGACATTCTTTTGGACCTAATAATAGATCATGGTAAAGGGACTACCTCACTTAAATCATGCCCAAGATATTGACGTGAAAGACCTTCAAATATTACAGCAAAGGTTGCCCCCAGCAAAGAATTATTTCTTATAGACAGTGCCAAATTATTTTGTGTTGGAACATTCACAATAGTAGAGAGATAGAGTGGTTAGTGTCCTATTTGTATATAAAGATCTAGTATATAAATAGATAAGAGAGAGTGGTGCAGCAATTGTAGTTAGTGGGTGATGAAGGTCCAAGGGTCATATTCTGGTGACTGGGGTTAAAGGGGTCATAGTTAGGTGGAGTTCCAACAGTGATTGTTAGGAAAACACAATTAGAAGGTGACGAAGGTCTGAGGGTCATATTTTGGAGACTAGGGTCAGAGGGTCCATAGTCATGTGAGGTTCAATGGTTGTTAGGTAGATGTCCATCGATGATGGCCAAGCTGATGTCTGATGGCAGGGATTGGGTAGCAAGGGTTTGCTGGTGGTGTTGCTTGGGTGGAGCTCCGAGATTCATGCCTTTGAACTCTCTTGAATCTTTAATTGAAGGTCCAAGCCTCTAAGGCTCCCTCTCATGCTAGAAGAGGGGTCTATTTATAGATTTTGAGAGTAGTATGCTCTGTAAATATAGAGAAGATCTTGAACAATTTTTTAGGGCTCTATCAAATAACCAATATTGATTCCCTCAATCATAGAGCATTTGTTCGGCTTTTATCCTCCTAAATGGTGTCGTAATCTAGTGATCTTGGGTTCATTGGATTCATCTAGCCGTGCTGCTCAATTCAATTATAAAGATGTTATATTTAGATATCATTTGGTCACCTATTAATATTCTGAAGCTTCCAAATATGCTTCAAGCTTTTTAATTGGGGCCCATTTGGGCTCGGATTTAACCAATTTTGATGTTGTTGGGTTCGTCTTGTCATGACCATCAGTTTGATTATATGTTTGCTGAAATTGAGTTTGGATGGTCCAATCTTTAATTTTAAAGTTTCCAATTTAAATATGCATCAATATTCATGTCCGATCAAAGTAATGTTTTGTGGCATATCAATAATAGTAATAGTAATAATTAATATGTTATTTAATATTACAAGTATGATAATATTATATAATAATATAACTAAAATTTAGTATTATTTATTGAATGCAATATATATATATATATATATATATATATATATATATATATATATATATATATATATATATATATATATATATATTGTATGTTCAATAATAGCACAAATTAAGAAAGTATGTATTCTTAGAGAAATACGCCTGAAAATATTTTTGACCAAAATACCTCTGCTTCTCAACACATAAAGTCAAAACTTTTACTGTATAATTATGTCACCTTTCAGTCACAAGAGCTTCTCAACCCTTCTTCCAAGCACCTTCTATAAAGTACAATCATGTCTTAATTATGCGGATTTTTGAATTTGAATTAAATAAAGTATGATCATATCTTTGAATATAATTTGATTATAGATTGAGCATTTTCGACCATGGTTTGGTCTTTATTTGATCTATGTTCAAACATTTTTGAAGATGATTCCATTAATTCTAATCTATTTTCAAAGGATACTGAAGTTATGCAATGATGAAATATTTTTTTATTAATAAATCAAACATCGACAATCTTATATTGTATGGAGAAAATGTAATGAAGAAATATTGGCTAGGTGGATATTCACCAAAAAAAGGATCAAAGGATGGATGATAAAGAGAAATATTTACCAAAACAATCTCATTGATTTTATATACCAAGTAATAAAGGTTGATGATAAACAGTTTAACCTAAAACTTGAGGTGATGTACTAATTTAGTGAGGCACCATATATTCCTCCAATTGAGATGCTTATCGATGAGGATCATTATTTAAGTATTTGGATAAGATTTTCTAATCCATTAAATATCATGATCCCATATGTATGACCACTACTAAGAGGATTTCAACCATAATTTTTTGTGCAAATGAAATGATCCAATATCAATAAGTTCACCAATTTTTATTGGCATAAGCAATGATGTAGACATTTCATATGCATAAATTTAAGAATCTACAGATGTACATGTTGTATGTGATATTGATTTAATGGTTACTTCAAAATAAGTGTTCATTAGAGATGTTAATCGTAACTTGTGATCAAATTTAAATTAGCTAATATATATGGTCTTCTAATTCTTATTAACCTTGAGGCTAAAAGTAATAAGTTAAGATGTGGATCATACATAAATAACTTCTAATCTTGAAGGATCATCACCTAAAGTTAGTTTGAATTCAATGTCTATTGATTTACTAGCACCATGCTTAAATTTGTCTTTTACTAAATTACATGTTGTGCGATTATTTGGATTAAAGAGGAATTAAAGTGAATGTTAAATGTGTACATCCAAAAAAGTTTCAATTTAAGGTGAAGAAATTAGGCAAAGAGATATTATATTTTGTCAATGTTCAAAGACATGCTTATGGAGCTTACGAGCAAAAAAATTGGAAAATTAATCTATATTTGTTATAATGAACCTTACATCAAAAAAACTTATACATTGGATGTAAGATCTATAGAGAACTAATAAACAAAATCATAGTTTATTATATATTTGATGGAAGATAAGCGCATAGAATTTGATCCTAACATGAAGCCAAAGATAGACAATGACATTGATTTGTCATAATTCAATTATCACATATGTGAGAGGGTTTGTCAAAAGATTTCTTTTATAAGCTACTATTTATATATTTATGCTACAAAGAAAAAAAAACTAAGAGTAACTCTTAATCTTGACCAAGATAGTGTATATATATATATATATATATATATATATATATATATATATATATATATATATATATATATATATATATATATATATATAGGTGTTTGCTTTTAATTTCCAAAGTGCATGCCGCTTAATGTTATATGTGGATGGAACATTCTTGAATACATACTATTGAGAAACTTTATTTGTGACAGTGGTATATGATGCCAATATTCATATTTATTCTATGACATGTATAATTATTGACTCAAACAATAACGAGTTATGTCCACATTTTTAAGCTAAAGTTGAGGGAGTTAATAGGCACAATGAAAAACTTAGTATTTTTCTTTGATAGACATAACTATATTGCCAAACTTTACCAACCAATTTTTCAAATGCACAATATGGAGCTTGCACTAATCATGTGAAAATGAATATCATGATGAAATTTAAAATTGATAGTTATCATGAGAAGTAGCAATTGACTTTCATGAATTATATAAAACTTGAGTTTTTTAGTTAATTTGATAAAATACATATTAAAATACAATCATATTATATTTTTTTTTTTAGAAAGAAGTTAGCTTTGAGAGATGAGCTCATACTTTTTCACAACTAAATTGATTAAAACTGATGATAATCAATATTTTTGAGGGATTTAATATTGTAACAAAGATGCACACTCCTATCAGTGATTATATTATTAGATTTTTTAAGAACACAGTGCATTCATTGATAGACCCAACATTGCAATAAACAAAAGAACCAATTTAACAAAATAAATCAACAAAGTATTAGGTAAATATCTAAATAAGGCTTGAAGTATGATTGTTGCCCATAGGGAATCTAAGAAAGCAATCTACGATTGAAAGATTTTTTTTTCTTTTAATGATTTATATAATATATTACATATTAAAAGGGGTGAAAGATATATGTATAAGTTAGCCAAATAAAGAGATGGGAGTAGTATGAATTTAGTTCAAGTGAAGTGCACTAAAGATGAAAATCAAAAAGCATTTTTTTTAGAAGAGGATATTCAACAAAGGTGGATGAGTTATTTTGCTAAGCTTCTTAATGAAGATTGTAAAAATACAATTGGCTTTAGTGATCATAGCACTCTAAATGAAATAATATAGATTTATATTTTTATCGGCATATTAATAAAACTAAAGTTAGAGAGACTATAAAGAAAATGAAATGTGAAAAAACTTTAGGTCCTTATGATATTCCAGTAAAGGTATGGAAATGCTTAGGAGTTGAAGAAACTTATTGGCTTACTAAACTTTTCATTATTATTTTGAAGACTGAAATGATGTCAAATGAGTGGAGAATGAGTGTGTTGATTCCTATTTTTAAGAATAAAGGTGATGCACTAGATGTGTCATACTTTAAAACTATGGGAGAGAGTTATGGAGCATAGGTTACGTCGTGATACTAATGTTTCTCAAAATCAATTTGGATTCATGCTGGGTAGGTCTACTATGGAAGCTATACATTTATTGAGAGGTTTGATGGAGAAGTATAGAAAGAATAAGGAGAATCAATATATGATTTTTATTGATTTAGAGAAAGCATATGATAAAGTTTCAAGAGAAGTGCTATGGAGAATTCTAGAAAAGAAAGGAGTTAATATTGCTTATATTCAATTCATTAAGGATATGTATGCAGGACTTGTTACTTGTGTTCAAAAATAAAGTGGTTTGAACAAGTATTTGCCTATTACAGTTGGATTACATCAAGGATCAGCCTTAAGCACATATCTTTTTGCTTGAGTTATGGATGTTCTTAATAGATATTTACAAGAGGATGTACCTATGCTTTTGTTGATGATATTCTTCTTGTTGATAAGACTAGAGAGGGAGTTGAAGGTAAACTTGAATTACGGAGATTAACCTTAGAGTCTAAAGGTTTTCATTTGAGTAGATCTAAATTGAATTCATGGAGTGTAATTTTAGTAGTAATAGATCTAATGTGGGGTTTGTGACTTTAAGCAATCAAGTCATTAATAAGAGTACTCATTTTAGATATCTTGGGTCTACTGTTCAGAGTGTTAGTAAAATAGATGAGGATATTATTAGTAGAATTCAAGTTGATGGGTTGAAGTAGAGGAATGCATAGGGCTTGTTGTGTGATCGAAAAATACCACTCAAACTTAAGGGAGAATTCTATAAGATGGTGGTGAGACCTGCAATGCTTTATGATGTAGAATGTTGGTCATTAAAAGAGAAGCATAATATTAAGTTAAGTGCTGCAGAGATGAGGATGCTTAGGTGGATGAGTGGCTTTACTTTTAGAGACAGGATACAAAATAAGCACATACATGAACAGGTTGGAGTAGCTCCAATAACAGATAAGATTAGAGAGAGTCGCCTTAGATGGTTTGGTAACATAAAATGGCGGCCTTCCGATGACCCGGTTAAGAGATTTGGCCTATGTTAAGAAAGGTAAAGGTAGACCTAAAAAATTTTGGTTAGAAAATATTAGAAATCTTTTTTATATTTAAATGAGAATTTGACTCTTAATATGATATAATATAGAAAAAGAATTCATATAGCCGACCACACAGAATGGGAAAAAAGCTTGATGTTGTTGTTGTTGTTGCTGCTGTAATGATTATTGTTCAATTAGAGTTCGAAGAATATTCGATCAATGATCAAATTTTAATCATATATGACTTGAAACTTTATCAAATTTTAATTGAACATTCTTTGAATGTTATTTGAATTATTTTTGTCACAACATTTTTTAAAATACAATTTACAATCTAGAGTAGGCGTATTTTAAATCTAATGGAACATCATCAATATTTCCCTACAAAACAAATATAAAAACATATATCTCCAATTCCACGTATTTTTAGGTTTTTAAAATTTCTTTATTTATTTCATCATGCTTGTATTTCAAAGATTTATAAATGATTAGAAGAGCAGTTTTTTAATTCGCGCTTATTTGGAAAAATTCTTTGAACCGAAGATTGTAATATTAATTGGAGGAATTTATCCAAATAATTCAAAATACTAAATGTTTTTTTTTTCTTGAGAAGAATTAATCGTACCTGATAAGCGATAACAATTAGTGAATGATTAGCATGAACAGTACCACAATAACAAAAAAGAAGCCAAGGAACATCTTAACCATCCCTTCGTCTATTCAATATTCATTTCCCCCATCTCCTTCCTCCTTCCCCATTACCGACGGCATCCCATCGCATAGAGCAGCAGAGCAACTAGCAGTAGATGAGCCGTCTCTCCTTATCCCCATTCTCATTGCCAGTCTTTCCACTTATAGTAATTATATCAACGCTAATTCTCGATGCCCTTAACCCCCCCGCCGCTGCCCTCTCGCCGGACGGGCTCGCCCTACTCGCCTTCAAGTCAGCCGTCTCCGGCGATCCCTCGTCTGCCCTCGGTTCATGGGCCGAGGATGATGATGATCCATGCCACTGGCCAGGCGTCTCCTGCGCCAACCTCTCGTCGTCCACCGACCCCAACCGCGTGGTAGCTGTTGCTGTCTCTGATAAGAACCTCTCCGGCTACATTCCATCTGAGCTCGGTTCACTCGTATTCCTCCGCCGCCTTAACCTCCATGGGAACCGCCTTTCGGGCTCAATTCCCTCCCAGCTCTTCAACGCTACTTCGCTCCATTCCCTCTTCCTCTACGACAACAACCTCACTGGTCCCATTCCGTTCTTCATCTGTGACCCACCGCGCTTGCAGAATCTCGACCTTTCCCGTAATTCCCTCTCTGGCCAGCTTCCCCCGGATCTCCGCAGCTGCCACCAACTCCAGCGTCTCTCTCTTTCCGGGAACAGGCTTTCTGGTACAATTCCCGGTGGGATCTGGCCTCAGTTGGTCAATCTTGTTCAGCTCGACATTTCATCCAACATCTTCGAAGGGCCCTTGCCCCCCGACATCGGCGACCTCAGTTCCCTCTCTGGCAAGTTAAATCTCTCTCACAACCGTTTCTCCGGTCCCATCCCCGAATCACTTGGCAGCCTTCCGCCGGAAGTGAGCCTGGATCTCCGCTACAACAACTTATCCGGAAAGATCCCACAGAGTGAGTTCCTGTCGAACCAGGGTCCCACGGCTTTTCTCAATAACCCCGGCCTATGTGGGTTCCCGCTGCAAATTCCCTGTTCTGACGGCACGAGCCCCGTGGCCACCGCGCCTCCACGGGGCGAGGAAACGATCACGGAGACGGAATTGCCGCCGGCGAGGAGTAAAGGGCTTCGTCCCGGGCTGATCGTGCTAATCTCGATGGCGGACGCCGCCGGGATAGCGATTATTGGAATAATTATGGTGTACGTTTACTGGAAGGTGAGGGACAGAGAGAGGGAGAAGGGATGCAGCTGCGCGGGGAAGAGCAATCTTGGCGGAGAGGGATATTTCGATGGTCATTGGCGATGCGGGCATTGCTGTAGAATAGGCGAAGAAGGATCATCGGAGGAAGATGGGGGCGGCAACGAGGAATCTGTCAAATCGGCCGATAACGAGGCAGGAGAGGGTAGACTAGTGTCCATGGACAAGGGATTCGAGTTCGAGCTCGACGAGCTACTTCGGTCTTCAGCCTACGTCCTTGGGAAGGGCGGGATGGGTATCGTCTACAAGGTTGTGCTTGGCAACGGAGTGCCAGTGGCGGTGCGAAGGCTAGGGGAAGGCGGAGGGCAGCGGTACAAGGAGTTCGCCGCAGAGGCTCAGGCCATATCTAAGGCTAGGCACCCCAACTTGGTGAGGCTCCGCGCATTCTACTGGGCTCAGGACGAGAAACTTCTTATCTCCGATTTTATCTCCAACGGCAACCTCGCCGCCGCTCTCCGAGGTCAGTCTTATATGCCTTGTTATATTCAGAACGCATTACGTCGCTTATTTAAGAAGTCAGAAGTGAGAATGGCCGCTGCACTGGCTTTTTGTTTTTTCTTTTATTATTTTTTTTAAATTTTATACATTTTATGATTTTCTGACTTGGTTTCATTTAGATCTGATCTGGTTGGAAATAGTAGCGATGCTGAGATTAACTAACGACTGCCTTTGAGCTTGGTGAGGAAAACAATTGTTGTTCCCTAGATTAATAGAAGCTTGTCGTTGCATATAGGGAGAGAAATGTGAGGTGAGATCGTCCATTTGTTTTTAGCCTTGGATTGTATCAGGTTAGCTTAAATGAGTATAGTGATATTACATTTACAGTCATCTAATACTAAGCCATAATTTTATTTTAAAATTTTGAATAAATTTAATCTTGAATTTGTCGCTTTTCGGAATATTTGCATGGGTAGAGAGGAATGAAGTGTAACGTTTGAGCTTTGCAAAAAAAATCTGGCATGCACACAGATAAGGGAGAGAGATGTCAGAGTCATAAGTGACATTAGAATTTTTATGTGAAAAGTCTGAAAAGAAGGAAAAATCATATAGTTTCGTCCGATTGAAATGATTCTACATTTGAATAATTTAGCAAATATATATCATATAGAACACATTATTTGGTTGGAGCTGGAAGAATTCAATCTCGTGAGAGCTATTCCTAAGAGATCATTGGCATGTTCATTTGCTCAACAAGACCGTGGTTGGGCAACAAATGTTAGAGGATCATAATCAGGTGACTGAGGTTAAAGTGATCGTAGTCGGGTGACGGAGGTCACAGAGATCGTAATCTGGCAACAATGGTCAAAAAGACTATAGTTGAATAATAGAGGTTGGAGGAACTATATTCAATCATAGTCGTGCAATGGATTCTTTGACTAGGGTCTGAGGGGTGATAATGGTTAGAAGCAGTGTAATTCGGCTAAGGTGGTCCGAGGGTAGTGATTGGTCGGTGAAAATTTTGACAATGGCGATCGAGTGGTTGTACTATCGTCAGAAAAGTTTGTCTGATCGTCCAACACGATCAGATATCGTACAGGACGATTAGAAACAAGACGATCATCCCAAGGAAAAAACATGTACGATTGTTGACTAAGTGGATCGTATAGGACGAACACGTGGATCGTCCTAGATGATTTGTCTTAATGGATCGGCCCAACTGCATTCAAATCGTCCAACGACTTCTGCCATGTGGGTCGTCCAGTACGAAGTATGAATCGTACGGAATGATCACCAATAATTGATTGATATCAGCTATTAGATGTGTTGTGATCAGAGATGTGTATTTTTATTAATATCATACAGTATGATGTGAATCGTCCTGGACGATGTGAACAAAAATTAAAGAATTTAGAGAATAGAATGTGATGATCAGGATGGTTCAAAAATAAAAATAAAAACATGAAAAAAAATATAAATCAAATAAAAAATTAGTAAAAGAGTTTTTTTTTAATGATCGACTCCATTAAATGATAAATTTACCTTATTATCATATTTAAAAACCAGTAAGAAATAAATTGACAATGCTGAAATTAGAAAGGTTAAAAAATCGATCATGTTAATCCTAGCTCAGACTCCTTATATGTTAAAATCTTTTTTAAACAAAAATTTAAATCAGAAAAGAAATTAGATAGGAAAAGTGATCTTTTCAAACTTCATTCTAGAAAAAATATCTGATAGAAATAATATTACAATACAATGATTTGAAAATCATGATTTTCAAATTTAAGTGTAGGAGATATCAATATGCACATGAAGTATTCCAAGTGTTTAAAGATTGGAAAGGAAGGGAAGCTTAATTTATTGTGGGCTTATTTTGTGCCTCTTTTTAGTTATTTGGCGCACTTTACGAATCTTTTAATTTTGACATACTTTGTGTATCTTGTAAATATTTAGCGGTCATTGCGCAAAAAAAGAATTTCCTGTTTTTGGCTCATTTTGTATCTCTTGTCATTTTTGCAAGCTTGCTTTCTTTTAAAACCTTTAAAGATTTTCAATTGTGACATTATCTTCCAAATCTAAGAAAAAAATTCCCTCTCTTATATAAGGAGTAAGCCATAAAATAGAATCCTATCCATATGATAAATGCAAACAACATGATTAAGAAAATTTGAAAGAGATTCATTGACTTGGAACATCATTCATATGAGATAGGTTACTATAGGAAGTATAAAATAGATCTCTATTTCAAATTCTAATTTTTAATTTGAAATAGATTTTGATTCAAAAAGAAAATACATCACTAAAGGAGTTAGAGGAAGAGAAACAATCATCAATATTTTTTCCTTTAACCATTTTTAGAGGAGTCAATCACTATTTACATGCTTCTAAATAAAAATAAGGCAAAATGTTATTTGGAAAACAAACTCAAAAGCAGAAGTGAGCAGTGATCTGATTCTTTAAATCACTAAAAGAAAATAACATAAAATCAAAAAGCATAAAGCAAAAACTCATAAGTAGGAATAAACATACCCATAAAATTATAAAAATTAGAAATAGAAGGCATCAATTTCAAGTATGAATATCTATCACACCTAATCTGGTTCTTAAGATGTTGAAGGTTTTAAAGGCCAGTGGTTTAGTAACGATATCAACAAGTTGATTTCCAGTGGCTCTATGTCTCCTTTGGTAATATAGTCCCTAATGAAATGGTGTCTTATGTCTATATGTTTGGTCATAGAGTATTGGATTGGATTCTTTGAAATGCAGATGGCACTAGTGTTATCATATGAGATTGAGATGGTGCCTACAGGTAATCCTAAATTCAGAATTTATTACTTTAATCAGAGGACTTAGGCCACACAACTCCTTAAGTCTATGTATTCAGCTTCAGTAGTAGACAGGATAATTGAGTTTTATTTTTTACTAGACCACGAGACTAAGGACTGTCTTATGAATTGACATATTTCAGAAAAGCTTTTTCTATCAATTCTGCATCTTACACATCCGAATCAGAATATCCTATGATCCCAAAGGAAGTACTATGCCTAGGATACCAAATTCCTAAATCTTGGGTTCCTAAGAGATATCCAAGGATTCTCTTAACAGTAGTCAAGTGGGACTCTTTTGGATCAACTTAAAGTCTAGCACAGAAACACTAAACATAATATCAGTTTTGCTAGTAGTCAAGTAAAGAAGTGATTCAATAATTCCTCTGTATTTCTTTTGATCAATAGATTTTTCATTTGAATTCTTATCTAACTGAACAGTTAAACTCATGGGAGTATTGATTGACTTAACTTTATCTATTTCATATTTCTTAAGGATGTCATTAATATATTTTCATTGACTAAAAAAAGTTTCATCATCCTTCTGTCTTATGCTAAATCCAAGAAAGTAGGTCAGTTCTCTCATCATACTCATTTCAAAATCATTACTCATCATTTTTGAAAAATCATCACGCAATTTTTTATCAGAAGATCCAAACAGAATATCATCAACATAAATTTGGACAATAAGTAGTTCATCTCCTGCCTTTTTTAGAAACAGGGTGGTGTCTACGCTCCCCTTAACAAAAATTCTTTCTAGTAAGAATGTGCTTGGTCTTTCATACCATGCCTTAGATGCTTGTTTCAGTCCATATAATGCATTTTTTAATTTGAACACATGATTAAAAAATTATTTATTTTTAAAGTTGAGAGTTTTTTAACATACACGTCGTCTTTTATTACCACATTCAAAAAGGCACTCTTGACATTCATTTGGTACAGTTTGAATCCCTTAAAATAAGCAAAGGCTAGTAGCACCCTAATGGCTTTTAATCTAGCTACAGGGGCAAATATCTCTTTAAAGTTAATTCCTTCTGCCTAGTTATACCCCTTAGCCACTAATCTTGCTTTATTTCTCACCATTACATCAGAATCATTCATTTTATTTTTAAAAACCTATTTAATTCCAACTACACTCTGGTCCTTAGGTCTTTCAACTAGCTCCTAAACATTATTTCTTACAAATTGATTTATTTTTACTTACATGGCTAGGATCCATAATTCATCAGATAGTATTTGATTTATATTGGTGGGTTCAGTTATTGAGATGAAGGTAGAGTGGTTTACTACTTTTTTAAGTCCATGCCTATTTCTAACACCTTTAGATGAGTCTCCAAAGATTAGTTCTTTAGGATGACTTGAAGAGTATCTCCATTCTCTAGGTAGTATGCTTTCAAGTTCTACCCTTTCCTCCAGATTTATAGATTTTATTCCTTGGGTGATTTCTACTACTACTTCTTCTTCCACTCTAGACCCTCTAGAATTATCAGATTCATCAAATACAACATAAGTGGTCTCCTCTACTTCCAGCGTCTTTTTATTCAAGACTCTATAGAATTTTTTAATATTTGAGTAACATATGAACACTCCTTCATCAAATTTTAGGTCAAACTTCTCTAGTTGAGACTTCCCATTATTCAGAATGAATACTTTACATCTAAAGACATAAAGGTGAGAGAGGTTGGGTATCCTACTCTTAAGTATTTCATAGGGTGTCTTGTTCAGCTTAGATCTAACATTAATCCTTTTCAAAATATAATAGGCTATATTCACTGCTTCTATCTAGAAGTATTTAGGAAGTTAGTATTCAGCTAACATGACTCTAGCGGCTTCTACTAGGGTCATGTTCTTTCTTTCAGCTATCCCATTCTGCTGAGGGGTCCTAGGAGCTGAAAAATTATGATATATCCCTTGCTCATTACAATAAGATTCAAAATTTTTATTCTCAAATTCTCCACCGTGGTCACTATGAATGGTTAAAATTTCACAACCTAGTTTCTTCTAAATCCAAGTAGAAAAAGACCTAAACTCCTTAAATGATTCACTTATGAGATAGGAATTTAACCCAAGTAAACCTTAAGTAATCATCAACAATTACATACCCAAAGACTTTCTCTCCTAGGCTTGTAGTGCTGATAGGTCCAAAGAGATTCATGTGAAGGAGTTTAAGAGTTTGTTAGTGTTAATATCTTTGATTGAGTGGAAGGAGGATTTGACTTGTTTCTCTAATTGACAGGCATCGCACAAGTGGTCTTTAGTAAACTCTAGTTTGGGAATTCCTCTCACTAGATCTTTTTAGGTGATTTTTTTAAGGCTTTTCATGCTTGCATAACACAATCTCTTATGTCATAACCAGAATTCATCAGCAATTATTTTTAAGCAAAGAGTGGTGACAGATTTAATGCAATTTAAATCAAGTATATAGATATTATTGATCATTCTTCCCTATAAAATATTTTTGTTAATTATGCTTGTTATGCAGCTGGTAGACAGAAATTTTATGCTGAAGCCTTTATCATAGAGCTGGCTGATGCTAAGCAGATTATGTTTCAATTCATCTACAAGTAAAATATTTTCAATGATGAATTTTTTTTTAGTTGCCAATTATACATGAGCCCACCACTCTCCTGATGGTGTTATCTCCAAGTGTCATCTTGCCTCATGTCCTAGCCTCCAACGAAATGAATTGATTTGCATCTCTAGTCATGTGCCTTGAACATCCACTATTCATGTACCATATGCTCTCATAAGGCCTTTTGTGAGAGTACCCCTGCAAAATCATCAGTGGTCAGATTACCCAAATAAGTTTGGGTTCCACCTTATGAAATGTGGGATGAAATGCTTGCATGCTATGCTGTGAATTATACAATTTTGGTCTCCACACCGAATATATTCTATAATAAATAGTACAAGTATGGGAGATGTGTCCTAGCATGCCACAAGAAAAACACCTAACTCTAGAAAAAGGATTTACTAATCTATGTAGGTTATGGTGCCTCTTTCTAGGTTTGAATGCATGTTGTGATGGTGTGTTATGAAACTGTGCAAGTGTAAGAAGTGTTTTGTTTTCTTTGAAAGTAGTTAGTTCAACTTGTAAAAACTTGTTTGCACTTTCAAGAATTGAATTTTCAATCTTCAATATATGTTCTCTACTTTCTAATTGAGATAGAAGAGTTTATAATTCCTTGAATGCATTTTCTAATTTAACATACGATGTTTTTAAGGAATTATGTTCAGCAGTTAAATCAAGATACTTTTTGTTCAAAATATCAAATTCATCTAATAAAGTCATATGATTACTATCCAAAGTGGAGTGATCTTTTCTGATGCTTTCATGCTCCTTCTACAGGTTTGAAAAATTAGTTTTAAGGCTAGTATGTGATTTCTTAAGCTTCCTATATGCAGTATTAATTCTTTCAGAAACTTCAAATAATTCCTCATAGTGAAGCTCACATACCTCCTCTTGATCAGAATGATCAAGATGATTATCAGCCATTAAGCACAGGTTGGTTACCTCCTCTTCTGCTTTAGTTTCAGATGAGTCTGACGCTAAGTCTTCCCATAAAGCATTATGAGTCCTTTGCTTGCCCTTCTTGAATTTTGCTTTTTTTCTCACCCTTTTTCTTGTTTGTGTGAGCTTTAAGACTTGGGCAATCAGACTTCAAGTTCCTGGTTTGTTGCATTCAAAATATATAACATCAGAGTAATTTTTAGATTTTTTTATTATTCTTACCTTTATTCCACTAATGATAATGTTTTTTTTTAAGAAGCTTTGAATTGTCTAGTTATCAATGCAATGTCATCATTTTCTGATCCAGAAGTATCACTATCAGAAGCATTAGCCTTTAAGGCTATAATTTTTTCCTTTCTCTTTTTACCTACATCAAGCTGCCTTTGAATCACCCCTTACTCGTAGGCAATGAGCGACCCAAGTAAGTTATCAATGGAAAAACATTCAGATCTTTAGATTCAGTAATGACAGTGATTTTTGTATCATAGTAAGAAGGTAAATAGCAAAGAATTTTGTTAACTTTTTCATAATTTATAAGCTCTCTTCCTAAGGCATGCAGGGAAGTAACAATCTGAGTAAATCTAGTATATATTTCAAAAATAGATTTATTAGGTTTCATGCGAAATAGTTCATAATCATGAAGCAGAATATTTAGCCTAGATTATTTTACTTCATTAGTTCCCTCATATGTTATGCATAATTTGTCCTAAATTTCTTTTCTAATTGAACAAGTAGAGACACATATATAATATTCTGATTTTAAAGCACAAAAAAATAGTTCAAACATTTAGCATTAAGTTAGGTTAAATCTTTATCTTCTATGCTCCATTCAAAAAAAGTAAGTTCAGTTTTAATGCCATTCACTAATCTAAATGGTGCAGAATATCCTTCATGAACTAACATCTAAATGCGATAATCAATTGATTGTAAGAAAGTGGACATGCAAATTTTTTAAAAATCAAAAGATATATTATCAAATAAAGGTGGTCGTGTGATGGAATATCCTTCCGCAATGTTATGATTTTCAAAGTTAGTCATTTATTATTTTTCATAAATTTTCTAAAATTTAATTTATGAATCCCTCTCTGATACCACTTGAAAGTTTGTGAGGATTGTTAAACCCTAAAGAACTAGTCCTGATGCTAACCAAGACAGGGGGTGAATTGATTATTTTAAAAAAAAATTTAACAAAACAAAAAGTTAAAACCCTTTGATGCGAAAACAGATCACTTTCACGATAATAAAAATCAGAGATTTCAAACACATAATAAATCACAAAAAATGCAAAAATTAAATGAAGAAAAGTAAATAGAAAGAACACACCATAATTATAGTGGTTCGGTCAACTTGTCCTACGTCTTCTCCCCGGAAACCTTCTTTCCAGGTATTGCACTAAAAGTAGTGTATCTCCTTTTGCCCCCACAACAAGGTGGAGAATCCCTTACAAAATCTTTCCATCGACCTGATAAGGTAGAGTACCTTGAATCCTTTTACTCTCTCCTAAAGTAGGCAGAGAACCTGAAAATTATTTTACTCCCTCTTAGAGTAGGCAGAGAACCTTGGAATCCTTTTACTTTCTCTTGGAGTAGGCAGAGAACCTGGGTCTGATGTTAATGAAAGTCTCCCCTAGAGCCCCTAAGGAACCAGAAAAGCAGCTTGAAGAAGACGGTGAAAACCTTGCTTGGAGTAACCTTTATGAATCCCTCACAACTCCCCCTTATAAGGATTTCTCTCTCTCCCAAACTCTCCTCTTCCTTCTCTAAGCTCTCTCTCAAGACCACTTAACAACAAAAGATTTTTCTCAAGACCATATGAGAGCTTAAATAGAGATCCTCCAAAAGAAGCCCTAATTTTCAATTTTCCTTCAAATATCGTCCAGTACGATCGTAATATCGTCCTGGATGATTAGTACTAAACATCCCTTTCAGATAGTATAAACTACATTGTCCTATAAGATCAATTCAAGTATTTATATGGATCATCCTGTATGATCCTTTAATCATCCTGGACGATTAGTTCAGGAGTCTGTATTGATCATCCAGTACGATAGCCGATGATTAAATATCGTCCCATGCAGCAATCGGTTCTTCCAGTACGAAGGAGGGGTATCGTACAAGATGATTAGTTGGCACATTATGGTTTTCGTCCTATACAATGGGTGATGGTTAAATATCGTACCATGCTGGGATCTGGTCGTACAGTATAATCGTCTTCAATCCTCCTGTACGATGTGATTGATCAATTTAATCATAATTAGTCCCCTAATCACAGGATCAATTTAGGCATGATTGTCCAAGATTGTCCCGTACGATCTATATCGTCCTATACGATCAGGCCAAATTTGATCATTTAAAATATTGCCTAAATTATGATTGGCAGTTGCTTTGCTGATTATATCTAATCATTCTATACGATCTACATTGTCCAGTACGATTAGCTTAATGAAACATGATTAGCCTATGTGCCCTAATTAGGGTTTCTTGTTTTAACAGATCATCCAGTACGATCTAAATCGTACTGTACGATTAGTTCAAAAAATAAAAATTTTTCTAACTCACCAACTCACTCCCTTGAGTGTGTGTGTGCACGATTACTCAGTTTAGTATCCACCAAATACATTATTTGACTCAAGAAAGATAAAAATATATAGAAATTGAAATTACAGACTGATTTAACCCTTGTTTACCCAATCTTGAGCTGATTGATGTTGCCAACGGACTTGTGGACCTTAAATATTAGTGAGCTAGGCAACAAAAGAGATATGTAATCATAACAGTGATAAGAAGACAATAATGTTTGTTATCATCAAAATTACAGTCATTGGACCCAGATTTGGAACAAAACTTGCTTGACTATAGCCATGTTTGAGATTTTAACATAAATATTCCTTTGAGGTTGTAGCCAAAGTTGCCTCCAACTGTATAACTAAGAATCATTTCACATAGTCTGCACCAAATTGTAAAGTGTCAGAATATTTACGGTGGTAGATATATAAAAAATAACATATTAGTTTTACATAAAGATCCAACATGCACACAAATAAGAGATAGGGGTATAAGAATCATAAGAGACACTAGAACTTTTACATGGAATTTCTAAAAAGCAAAAAAATCATGGGGTCTTTCTATGTGAATTGATTCTACTGGTGTTTGTTGTTGATATTAAATTATGCTTTCCGTTGGGCAAAGGCATTGGCATAATGTAGCAAATATACATCATATAAGATACATTATAATGTTGGAGTTGGAAGAATCTAATTGTATGAGAGTTATTCCTAAGATATCATTGACCTATTTATTTTGTTAGTAGGATCATAGTTGGGTGATAGTCATCAGAGAACTGTAGTTGGGCTATGGTGGTCAGAGGACCATAGTCGAGCAATAGAGACCAAAAGGACTGTAATTGGGCAATAGATGTCAAAATAATCGTAATCTAGGAATAATGGTGATGGAGGTTAGAGAGACTATAGTCGATTGATGGAGGCTGGAGGGATTGTAATCGGGCTACTAGGGTCATAAGGGATCATAGTCAGACAATTGGGGACGGAGGGACAATAGTGGTTGACTAAGGTTGGTGGGATTATAGTAAGGCAATGGTGGTTGGAGAAATAATAGTCAGATGATGGAGGTCAAAGGGACCGTAGTTGGGTGATGATGGACAAAGGGACCATAGTCAATAATGGTTGTCGGAGGGATCATACTTGCATGATGGTAGTTGGTGGGGCCATAGTTAGGTAATTGAGGTTGGCGGGAATGTAGTTGGTTGGTGAAGGTCGAAGGACTATGGTCGGGTGACAATAGTCGGAAGGACTATAGTTATATAACAATGTTTTAAGGGACCGTAATCAACCAACATTAATTCAAGGGTGGCCATTGACTAACAAAACATTTAACGAGGGTGGTCTAGTGCTTGTCATTCAGGGGAAGTCAGATGGCACTAATCAGTAGGAAAGAAATATGGCGATGCCAATCGGTTGATGATAGTTCTGATGGTGGAAGTTGAGAAAAAAATTGACAATGATGGTCATTTGAGGTTCAATTGTGGCTAGGAGGCGGTGCTCGGGTACAGTTTTAAGATTCTACAAGCCTTAGAGTTCTCTACTCTATCTATCCAAGGGTCTAAGCCACCTCCTCCCTCATGTGAAGAGAGGGGGCTAACTTACAGATTTTTGGGAGTGGAATGCTCCAAAATATGGAGAGAATATGGACCAAATCTGTGTTTTCCATCTCACGATCTGTGTTGATTCCCTTGATCATTTTTTCGACATTTATTTACCTAAATGGTTCAGAATGAAGTGATCTTAGGCTTTTTGGATTCATGTCATCAAGCCACTTGATTTGACTATAAGCATGACATATTTAGAGACTATTTGATCATCTAATTAATAATATGAAGCTTCCAAATATGCTTCAAACTATTGATTTGGTCCCATTTGGACTCAGATTGGACTTATTTTGGTCTCATTGAGTTCGCCTCGTTAAGATGTTTATTTTGATTATAAGCTTGCTAAAATCGGAGTTTGGATTGTCTCAAAACTAATTTTAGAAATTTTCAATTCAAATATGCATCAAGCTTTGTGCCCAATCGAGCCAATTTTTTGGTGACGTATCAAAATTCATCTGCAACAATTCATGAGCTTCATACACTCAACTACATTAATATGTATTTTTATATTAAGTTATAATGTTATTGACATGAATTACTGTTTGAAAATTAATTTTGTTTTATGACATTAGTTTATGCTAAAACAATGAGTTTAATTTTATATTTTAAACCCATAAGTCCACATATTAACTCATGTTAATTCATCTGATGTTTGGTCATTCACTCCATCAAGCACCTAAATATCCTCAAGTTGGATAATTTATTGTTAAGTCAGCACTTGATAGCCATTAATCTAAATGATAAGTTATTTTCATAAAAAATAGTGAAAACTTGAGATGTGGTAAGTATGATATGATTACTTAGACTTGATATGTTGTCAAAACATCAATTTGATCAAGCATGAATCTTGATTTATAGTTGAAATAAAACTTTGAAATTTAAATTCAATGTATGGTCTTCAACTTTAAAATTGTTGAACTAAATTTCACGATGAGAGAAGCCCTAGACCCCAAAGTATTCCATTCCAAGCCCAAATAATATTTGATTGAGCAAATGAAGTGCAATAGAAAATTGTGGGATATTAGTTTGTGGATCAAACAATATCTAAATTTTTTATGCTTTTAGCAAAATTGAGCATCTTGATTTAACGAAAAAACGAGCCAAAATCATCTAATTAAAACATCATTAGCACACTTAATGTTAAAAGGATAATCTATGATCAATGTAATCAATACAAACCATCTGACGAAGTGTTCTAGATTTTGGCTAAATTAACGGACATTAATTCCTCAAAAATATGTAAGTAGGACTCCACACTCTACATAAAAGGGGATTAGGACTATTTTGTTGAGATTTGAGAGTGCTCCATGGCTTGTTTAATCCACGAAGCTCCATCAGACAATCGTTCAGTCATTGTTGTTGACCTCTGTGTGTTTGTCACCATTGGACCACACTTGACCACCATATGCCCAAATGCCATTTCTCAACTATTTTATTTCGACACTCTCACCGAATCATGGTTTCATAATTAGTATCACATGATTATGACCTTCTAACCACCATCACTTAACTACGATCCTCCATCCATAGTTGCTTGATTGCTAGCACAACCTAACCCGATGTAACTCGTAAAAGTGATATATTATAATAGGTTAGGGTGGCCAACCCCAAGATTTTTTCTAATAGGAATTTTTTTGTCTTCTAATTAACATGGTATATTTTATTGTTTGACTTATGTTATGTATAGTTTTATTGTTTGACTTATGTATATTATGTGCTGTTTTGTATGTGTTATTCTGTATGTTATGTACATGTGTTTGTGCTATTTGTTTGTTTGTGCTATTTTGTTTTGCTTTGCTATTTTGTTTTGCATATGTTTGTGTTATCATTTCTACACTCTTTCCACTCTTTCCTTCCCTTCCCTTGTGTATTCCATGTAAAATTCTCTATCCTCATATATCTTGATTAGTCTTTAAGGGGGAGCTTAGGGATAGGATGAGTCACTTTAGGGATCTTTTATTTAGGGGGAGTGTAGTTCTTTTATTTAAGGGAGTACATTTAGTGGATGTTAGAAGATCTAATTTTATGTAATTTTATGTATTTCATTTCAAATAATAGTTGTTTTGCCATCATCAAAAAGGGAGAGATTATTGTGATTTGGGTGAATTAGTTTGTTCATGTGAATTCTAATCCAAGTTTATATTATTTAGATTTTTGATGATTACAAAAGCTTATTATTTATCTAATTCATCTTCTAACATATATTTGAGTTTTTGTGGTGTGTACTAAAGTATCTTTCAGGAAATTCACACTCTAGATTGTTGAAGACTTCAAGTTCACCCGTCCACTGTAAATAAAGACTGTAATTTTTTCTTTTTATTGAGTCTGAGAGAGTGTGATTGTAAGTTGGATAACTGTGCACACACACACAACAGGGGAGTAAAACTTTAATTTTTTAAACTGATTGTACAGTACGATTTGATATCGTACGGGATGATCTGTAGAACATGTCCTCCAAAAAGAACCCGCATGCCAAGAAAATTTTTCTAAGCCATGTTCGTACAGTACGAATACCATTCATACATGAGTTTTTGCTGTATGAACTGCTTAAAATAGGGTTCGTCCAAGGGTTCGTACGAGACGAACAACTCGGACGAAGCGCTCAGTTCGGTTCATCCAAGCTTTCGTACAGGACGAATGTTCGTACGAAAGCTCTCTGTTCGGTTCGTCCAAGCTTTCGTACGGGACGACTGTTCATACGAAGCTCACTGATCGGTTCGTCCAAGCTTTCGTACGGGATGAATGTTTGTACGAAAGCTCTTTGTTCGGTTCGTCCAAGCTTTCGTACGGGACGACTGTTCGTATGAAGCTCATTGTTCGATTCGTCCAAGCTTTCGTACGAGACGAAATGAACGATATTTTGAACTATTCGTACGTTACGATCGGAGATCGTACTGGACGATCGACACGAACTTAACTTAAAATTTCAGTTTTTGGATGGTTTTTTCTGTCCCAAGTATAAAAATGACTCAAAACTGTTTGAAGTAAATATCCTTCTGTGAAAATTCTTTTGGGGAGTGAGAGGAGAGTGATTGGGAGAGTGTTTGAGAGTGAGTTTTTAGAGATCTTTCAAGAGAAAATTGTGAGGAGATTCACAAGGTTATCCAATCGAGAGGATTTCTTTTACTTGTTCTTCAAGCATCTTCCTAGTTTCTTTGGAGACTTTTGCAAGAGGATTGTTCGAGAGGATTTCGGTTCTCTGCCGCACTTGGAGAGTGAAAAGGACAAAGGTTCTCTGCCGCACTTGAAGAGTGAAAAGGACGACGGTTCTCTGCCGCACTTGGAGGGTGAAAAGGACGACAGTTCTCTGCCGCATCGGGGTTGGTGGAAGAGAGTTTTGTAAAGGCTTCTTCGCCTTGCTGTGGGGGCAAAAGGAGAGTCACTTGAGTTTAGTGCAATACCTAGAGAAGGAGTCTCTAGGGAGTGGATGTAGGTCGTGTTTGACCGAACCACTATAAATTCTGGTATTTTCTGTCCACTATTTATTTTCTACATTTCTATTTTCCGCAGTTTATTCTCTTTGTAGTTGAATTTCTGTGTTGAACGAAAGAGCAAAAATTATCTCTATTCGTACTGTACGAAGTTATATCATACTGTACGATTAGCTTTTAAATTTTCCAAAATATCAAGAGTAATTTTTTAAAAGAACCAATTCACGCCCCCTCTTGGTTAGCCTAGGGACATTGAGCAATAGGTCTAACAACCTGTTCGCACTTTCAAGTGGTATTACAGCTAATTTTAAAAATAACTGTTTAAATACTTTTTGAAATTTCGATCATGGCTAATTTTGGAAATAGAAATACTATGGAAGGATACTCGATCACTAGACCACCGTTATTTGATAATATCCCTTTTGATTTTTGGAAAACTCGTATGTCTAGTTTTCTGCAATCACTTGACTATCATATGTGGATGTTAGTTCAGGATGGTTATACTGAACCTACTAGGATTGTAGAAGGAATAAGAGTTCAAACACCTTTTACAAACTGGACTGTAGAAGAACATAAATTAGCACAACTGAATGCTAAGTGTTTGAATAGTTTCTTTTGTACTTTAAAGTCAGAAGATTACATGCGTGTGTCTACCTGTAAATCAGGAAAAGAAATTTGAGATAGACTTTGCATCACATATGAAGGAACTAATGAAGTGAAACAAACTAGATTGAACATTCTCTTGCACGAATATGAACTTTTTCGCATGAAACAGAATGAATCAATTAATGACATGTACACTCGTTTTACACACATAGCCACTTCATTGCATGCTTTAGGTAGGAAGTTGACGAATGTAGAGAAAGTTAACAAGATATTACGTTGTTTACCTCCTGCATATGATGCAAAGATAACTGCAATGACTGAATCTAAAGATTTGAATGTTTATTCCGTTGACAATCTACTTGGATCACTAATTGCTTACGAGCAATCGGTGACTCAAAGACAGATTGATGCAGGTGAGAAGCGAAAGGGGAAGAACATTGCTTTAAAGGTGGATGACTCTGAAAGTGATCAGTCACTACCTGAGGATGAAGAGGATATTGCCCTGATGACGAGGTAATTTAGAAGTTTCCTAAAAAGAAAGCAGAGAAGACGCCAGTTTTGGTACAAAGGTAAGTTCCAGAAGAATGTTAAGGCTTCAAATGAAGTCATTTGCTATGAGTGCAGGAAGCCAGGACACATCAAGACAGATTGCCCCAATCTCAAAAGAAATCCTAGCAAGGAGAAGACCGAGGAGAAACCAAAGGATAAAAGGGGTAAAAAGAGAGTACAACAAGCCTTCTGGGTGGACTCAGCTTCTAATTCGTCAGAAATAGCACCAGAAGAGGAAGTTACCAATTTGTGCTTAATGGCTGATAATCTCGATCATTCAGATGAGGATGAGGTATGTGATTTAAGCTATGAAGAATTATTTGAAGTTTCTGAACGCATACACTCTGCATATAGGAAACTTAAGAAACTACACGCTAAGTTAAATTTGGATTATATAGAGCTGCAGAAAGATTATGAGATCCTTAGAAAAGATCATGCATTAATTGACAGCAACCACATGACTTTGTTGGATGAGTATGATGATTTAAACAAACAGCATAATCTTTTAAAATTATCAAATGCTGAACTTGAAAAAGATTTTAAGACTTTTATGGATGAATCGGATTCTAAAGAGCATGAATTGAAAATTGATAATTCGATTTTAGAAAGTGCCAATACTTATCTTGAAGTTCAGATTAAAGCACTTAAGGAAAATAAAATACCACCTAAACTTGAAGAGTTTCATGAATCTTACCACAAGAATATTGACTCAAGATCTAAAAAGAAAATTTTTAGGATGAATAGATTAGTGAATCCCTTTCCAGGGATAAAGTGTTTTTCTTGTGGTAGTTTAGGACATATTTCCCATACCTGTACTTTGAAGTATATAACACATTTAATATGGAGACCTAAGGTGCATAAACCACAGCATATCACACATGTATCTGGTTTAAAGTTGCCAAGAGGTGAACCCAAACTTGTTTGCGTTCCCAAGACTAACATTTGATCATTTTGCAGGAACGCTCTCACAGAAGACCTCGTGAGAGTATTTGGTACCTGGACAGTGGATGTTCAAAGCATATGACCGGAGATACAAATCAATTTATATCGCTGGAAGCCAGGAATGGACGCAAGGTGATGCTTGGAGATAATACCACCAAGAGAGAGATAGGTACAGGTATAATTGGAAATTCAGAAAATTTTGTTATTGAGAATGTACTGTTGGTTGAAGGTTTGAAACACAATCTGTTGAGTATTAGTCAATTATGTGACAAGGGCTATCATATAAAGTTTTTACCTACAAGTTGTGTTATTAGCCTAAATGAAACTGTTGTTTTGAATGGTGATAGGGTGAATAATGTCTACATGTTAGATTTTAATTCTGTTAAACCATCTACTGCCTTGTGTTTGAAAATTGTATCTGATGAATCATGGTTGTGGCATAGAAGGCTTTGTCATGCTAGCATGAAAAATCTTAGGAAAATCACTCAAAAGCAACTAGTTAGAGGAGTACCCAAATTAGATTTTACTAAAGATCACTTGTGTGATGCATGTCAACTAAGAAAATAAGTGAGATCCTCTTTCAATTCTATCAAGGAAATTAGGACTAGCAAGCCCTTAGAAATTCTTCACATGGATTTATTTAGACATGTTAGTACCTTAAGTTTAGGAAGAAAAAGATTTGGGTATGTTATTGTGGATGAATATACTAAATTCACCTGGATTAGATTTTTGAATCATAAGAGTGAATCATTTGAAGAGTTCAGAGATTTTGCCACTTGGATTCAGAGGAAACTTGGTTTTGAAATAGTCAGTATCCAAACTGATCATGGGGGAGAATTTGAAAAATGAAATATTTAATGATTTTTACAAATATCTTGGAATTGAACACAACTTCTCAGCTCCTAGGACACCTCAACAGAATGGAGTTGTAGAAAGAAAGAACAGGGCATTAGTTGAAACTGCTAGGGCCATGTTGGCAGAATATTCACTTCCTAAATATTTTTGAGCTGAAACAGATAGTACAGCATATTATGTATTGAATAGGGTGTACATAAGGTCTAAATTGAATAAGACACCCTATGAACTTCTTAAAGTAGAAGTCCTAATTTCTCGCATCTACATATTTTTGGATGTAAAGTGTTCATAAATAATAATGATAAAACTCTTCAAGGAAAATTTGATCCAAAATCAGATGAAGGAATCTTTCTAGGATATTCAAGTGTTGGAAAATCCTATAGAATTTTTAATAAGAGAATATTGGTAGTTGAAGAGACCACACATGTTATTTTTGATGAATCCTATGATAGTAAAGGGTCTAAGTTGGATGAAGATGAGGTTGAGGTGATAACCCAGAAACTTGAAAATCAAAAAGTTGAGGAAAGGGATGAAAAAGAAGAGGAAAATCAATTGCCTAGAGAATGAAAATTTGTAAGGAGTCATCCAAAAGAATTGATTTTAGGTGAATCATTCTACATTTATTTTAATGATAGAACCCACGAACATAGAACAAGCACTTTTGGATAAATTTTGGATTTTGGTCATGCAAGAGGAGTTGAATTAATTCAAGAGAAATGATGTTTGGGAATTAATGGAAAGGCCAAAAGATCAAAGTGTAGTTGGGACTAAGTGGGTGTTCAAAAATAAGATGAATGATTCAGGAGTAATTATGAGAAATAAGGCTAGATTAGTAGCTAAGGGGTACAATCAAATTGAAGAATTGATTTTGAGGAGACATTTGCCCCTATAGCAAGATTAGAAGCAATAAGAGTTTTGTTAGCCTTTGCCTGTTTTAAAAATTTTAAATTGTATCAGATGGATGTCAAGAGTGCCTTTCTAAATGGGGTGATAGAAGAGGATGTTTATGTTGAGCAACCCCCTGGTTTTGAAAATTCTAAATACCCTAATTATATTTTCAAATTAAAAAAGGCATTATATGGATTAAAATAGGCACCTAGAGCATGGTATGAGAGATTAAGCACTTTCTTATTAAACGGATCATTTGTTAAAGGAAGTGTGGACACCACTTTATTTTTGAAAAGATTTGAAAATGAGATACTCATTGTACAAATATATGTTGATGATATCATCTTTGGATCAACTGATAAAGCTCTATGTGATGAATTTTCAAAAATAATGAGTAGTGAATTTGAGATGAGTTTGATGGGTGATTTGACTTATTTTCTAAAGCAAAATGAGGAAGGAACTTTTCTTTGTCAATCTAAATATGTGAAGAAAATCCTCAAAAAATATGAAATGGATAATGCTAAACCAGTCACAACACCCATGAGTTCCTCAGTCCTATTAGATAAGGATCCTAAGGGAAAATCTGTTGATCAAAAGAAGTTTAGGAGAATAATTGGATCTTTACTTTATTTGACTGCTAGCAGACTTGACATTATGTTTAGTGTTTGCTTATGTGCTAGATTTCAAGCTGATCCAAAAGAATCACATTTGACAGCAGTAAAAAGGATCTTAAGATATCTTTTGAGAACTCAAAATTTAGAAATTTGGTATCCTAAGAACAGTTCTTCTTTTGATATTATTGGATACTCAGATTCAGATTTTGCAGGCTGTAGGATGGATAGGAAAAGTACTTCTGGAACATATCAATTCATTGAAAATTCATTAGTATCTTGGTCCAGTAGAAAACAAAATTCAGTGGCACTTTCTACAGCTGAAGCAGAATGCATTGCCTTAGGGAGTTATGTAGCACAGGTGCTTTGGTTGAAACAACAATTGAGTGACTTAGGATTTGTAGTTGGCACCATTCCAATATTTTGTGACAACACTAGTGCCATTTGTATTTCAAAGAATCCTATTCAACATTCTAGAACCAAGCATATTGACATAAGGCATCATTTTATAAGAGATCATGTAGCGAAAAGAGAAATTGAACTACATCATGTCGCTACTAAAGATCAGCTTGCAGATATTTTCACAAAACCCTTAGCCTTTAACACATTTAGCATGTTGAGGACAAGGCTAGGTGTGATAGATCTAAATGCTTGATTGAAATTTCTGCAAATATATTTTTATTTGTTTGTGTTTGTTAGTTTGTTCGTTGAATTTTTTTTATTTTATTGTTGTGTTTCTGTTTCTTATTTGAATGTTGAAAGGCATGCAAGTTTTGAAGTGGTGGGAGTTTTTAGTGTCTATTCATAATGTACGATATTTCATTATACTGTACGACGTATCCACACTTCGTCTGTACGAACGGAGAGGAAACACGATTAGGAGCAGTTATTATTGGTGATCGTACGTACGAATATGTCATTCGTCTGTACGATCCACATGTCGTTTCACGTGAGGGACGAACCTAACCGTCGCCTGAACGAACTTAAATTTTCTGATCGTCCCAGACGAACACGTCATCGTCTGTACGATCAGGAAGTCAAAAAGCCTGTATGAAAGGACGTCTCGGGACGAGCAGTTTACAAAAAACTGTTTCATTTTGACTGCTTTCGTTCGTCTCGGACGAACTTTCATTCGTCCTGGACGAATCAAGGTTCATCTTGTACAAATTTGATTTGTACAGTACGATCTAAGATTTTTTCTATATAAAGGTGGGTCATTTTCTTTCATTTCACTTTCTATCTAGAACCTTTTAGAGCCTTGAGAGAAGATGTCTGGAAGTGAAAAAAGAGCACAGGTTGCTAGGGCTCCAGCGTCTAGAAGGAACTGGGATGATAACTTTCTTAGTGAGGAGAATGAGGAAGCATACCTTAGGTATGCCGCATCTAAGGTTACTCCTTCCCGCATATTATTGCAGGAAAATATCCATTTTGCAGTTATGCCACTCTTTGACTCGACCCATTTTTATTTTCTCTTGACCTTGATTTATGCGTTCAATAAGGATCTATTTCATGTGTTCCTGGCCAACATGACCTTTAACCAGGATCACTCAGTCATTTCGTCTTTTGTACTCAAGCAAAAAGTAGTGATAACCAAGGAGGACCTATGGGAATATGTTCATCTTAGAACTCAATGGGTTAGAGCTCATACCTTCTCCACTAGACCTGAAACCGGTTGGTCGAAAATTAATCGAGTTCTTAGAGGTGTAAGCACACCTACACATGTCTCCCGGGTAGATACATTGAATCAAAATGCAAGGATAATCCAACATGTGCTTAGGACATCAATCATACCTAAAGTAGGAGATCGAGTTAACATGACTCCACTTCTTTCCTCAACAACTTTTCTTATTATGACTGGCCAACCTATAGATGAAGCCCAATTGATCTTAGACTACATCTACTATCTGTCTGATATTGGTCTGGCTAGTGTGAAGAGGAAGAAAAATATTGCTTTAGGGCATGTTGTGTGTTACATCCTATAGAGAAAATACAACCTGGTTCATCCTTCTGGTCCTTCCGAACTCCCACTGTACTTCACTGACGCTTCCTTTAGAACGTTATTTGGGAAAGAGGGTACAGCTGACAGCTCAGATGATGAGCCTCCTTCAGCTTCTGCTCCTTCAGGTGCACCCTCAACTGCATCTGGACCTCCATAGGATTTCTATCAAAACATGGTCTAACGTTTTGATAGAATGGACCAAAGGTTTGATGACATGGAGGCTCATTTGAAGAGACAGAATGATCAATTTGATGTTGTCAACACTAATATTGCTACTCTTAACAGCTATTTTGCGTTGTTTGGTGCTCCACCACCTCCTCCAGATCAGGGCCCTTCTCAGTTCTAGCTTGATTTGTTATGGTTTAGTTTGAATGTGATTGTGATTCTCTTTATCAGTTTTTATGATGTTTTTATGTGTTGTCATGTTTTTGTTTAGAAAAGTAAGCAAGTTTTTTTTATGAGATCATACTTGAATGTAAAACTTGCTTTATTGTATGTTTCAATTTATTGGTAATGAAATGTTCTAGTGTTTCTGTGCTTATCCTTTTTGTGTTAGTGACTAAATATGTTATTAAAAAAAAAGATCTCTTGACTATAGTTGATTAATAATCTAGAATGTTACTTGAGTTCATATTACAATAGAAAATACTATGCATAAATTTCAAATTTCAAATTTTTTAGATTTCATTATATTTTGGTGTGGATTAGAAGGTCTTACTTAATCTTATTTAGACATATATCATTTAGTCTAAATTTATGTCTTTTTGATGTTTTAACATTATTCTCACCGTCTAAATCTTTGTGTTTATTATTGTATTTGTGACTAAGAGATAATGTTCTTGGAAAGAATATTACATTTAAAGCAAAGCTTGAAAAGATGCACAAAATATGCCACACAAGAAAAGATGCGCAATGTCGCCAAATGTGAAAAGACACAAAGTGTGTCATCCAATAAAAGATGCGCAATGTCGCCAAATTTTAATAAGGCATAAAATTAGCCTACATTTTGAAAAGATGCGCAAATTCGCCAAATTTTCTTTCCTTTTATATTTTTTCTCTATTTTCACTAATCAATAATTGTCACTGTAGACTTAGAATTTTGATAATGTTATCTCATCTTCTGTACAAAATTGAGACTACTAATATGTCTAATACATTACTACTTTAGATCAACTTCTCTACTCCTTAACATTCTATGCAATCTAACATTTTTGAGTATTTAGTTTTTGCATCTCAATTGAATATTGTAGTTAAACTTCATTTAACATTATTCCTTTTCTCAACTATTTTTAAGTGACCTTTTTGTTGTTGGCAAAAGGGGGAGAGTTTTATTATTTGACTTATGTTATGTATAGTTTTATTGTTTGACTTATGTATATTATGTGCTATTTTGTATGTATTATTCTGTATGTTATGTATATGTATTTGTGCTATTTGTTTGTTTGTGCTATTTTATTTTACTTTGCTATTTTATTTTGCATGTGTTTGTGTTATCATTTCTACACTCTTTCCACTCTTTCCTTCCCTTCCCTTGTGTATTCCATGTAAAATTCTCTATCCTCATATATCTTGATTAGTCTTTAAGGGGGAGCTTAGGGATAGGATGAGTCACTTTAGGAATCTTTTATTTAGCGGGAGTGTAGTTCTTTTATTTAAGGGAGTACATTTAGTGGATTTTAGAAGATCTAATTTTATGTATTTCATTTCAAACAATAGTTGTTTTGCCATCATCAAAAATGGGGAGATTGTTGTGATTTGGGTGAATTAGTTTGTTCATGTGAATTCTAATCCAAGTTCATATTATTTAGATTTTTGATGATTACAAAAGCTTATTGTTTATCTAATTCATCTTCTAACATATATTTGAGTTTTTATGGTGTGTACTAAAGTATCTTTCAGGAAATTTACACTTAGATTGTTGAAGACTTCAAGTTCACCTGTCCACTGTAAATAAAAACTATAAATTTTTCTTTTTTTTTAGTCTGAGAGAGTGTGATTGTAAGTTAGATAACTATGCACACACACACAACAGGGGAGTAAAACTTTAATTTTTTTAAACTGATCGTACAGTACGATTTGATGTCGTACGGGACGATCTGTAGAACATGTCCTCCAAAAAGAACCCGCATGCCAAGAAAAATTTTCTAAGTCATGTTCGTACAGTACAAATACCATTCGTACATGAGTTTTTGCTGTACGAACTGCTTAAAATAGGGTTCGTCCAAGAGTTCGTACGAGAAGAACAGCTCAGACGAAGCGCTCTGTTCGGTTCGTCCAAGCTTTCGTATGGGACGAATGTTCGTACGAAAGCTCTCTGTTCGGTTCGTCCAAGCTTTCGTACGGGATGACTGTTCGTACGAAGCTCACTGATCGGTTCGTCCAAGCTTTCGTACGGGACGAATGTTCGTACGAAAGCTCTCTGTTCGGTTCGTCCAAGCTTTCGTACGGGACGACTGTTCGTACGAAGCTCACTGTTTGATTCGTCCAAGCTTTCGTACGAGACGAAATGAACGATATTTTGAACTATTCGTACGGTACGATCGGAGATCGTACGGGACGATCGACACGGACTTAACTTGAAATTTCCGTTTTCGGACAGTTTTTTCTGTCCCAAGTATAAAAATGACTCAAAACTGTTTGAAGTAAATATCCTTCTGCGAAAATTCTTTTGGGGAGTGAGAGGAGAGTGATTGGGAGAGTGTTTGGGAGTGAGTTTTGAGAGATCTTTCAAGAGAAAATTGTGAGGAGATGCACAAGGTTATCCAATCGAGAGGATTTCTTTTACTTGTTCTTCAAGCATCTTCCTAGTTTCTTTGGAGACTTTTGCAAGAGGATTGTTCGAGAGGATTCCGGTTCTCTGCCGCACTTGGAGAGTGAAAAGGACAAAGGTTCTCTGCCGCAGTTGAAGATTGAAAAGGATGACAGTTCTCTGCCGCACTTGGAGAGTGAAAAGGATGACGGTTCTCTGCCGCACCGGGGTTGGTGGAAGAGAGTTTTGTAAAGGCTTCTCCGCCTTGCTGTGGGGGCAAAAGGAGAGTCACTTGAGTTTAGTGCAATACCTAGAGAAGGAGTCTCTAGGGAGTGGATGTAGGTCGTGTTTGACCGAACCACTAGAAATTCTAGTGTTTTCTGTCCACTATTTATTTTCTGCATTTCTATTTTCCACAGTTTATTCTCTTTGTGGTTGAATTTCTGTTTTGAACGAAAGAGCAAAAATTATCTCTGTTCATACTGTACGAAGTTATATCGTACTGTACGATTAGCTTTTAAAATTTTCAAAATATCAAGAGTAATTTTTTAAAAGAACCAATTCACCCCCCCTATTGGTTAGCCTAGGGACATTGAGCAATAGGTCTAACAACCTGTTCGCACTTTCAGTATATATATATATATATATATATATATATATATATATAATAAAAACATCATATATAGCAATTGTTTATTATGTACATTTCTAATCAAAATAAATCGTGCACACATATCATGAACTTTTAATATTCCTTGATAGCAAAATACATCTATCATGATCAAAAAATCATCTATAGCAAAAAAAAAGAGATCACATATCTAATTAGCAACCTCCTTGGACTCCTTACACTTTCTAGAAACATAGAAACCACAATAATGAGCTAATGACCTAGCATATTACCAAAATTTTTAAGTGTATCAATGCAAGGCATTTAAATAATTTGCATACTTGTCAATCATTTAAACATATAAATCTATGAAAATCCATGTCTAACACATTATAATCATAACTTTTACATTCATTTAAAAATCTGTAAAGAATAGGTTATTGTGCATATTAAAGATAAATATTTACATCGCATTCTTATTATATTATGCCTATTATACTATGTATGTGAACTATTTTTATTATGTTATATTAAATGCAGTTATGCATGTAAAAGATACTACTATTCATAGCATGCAATATTATGCATGTTAGGTATTTTATTATGCCACATACTATTGTTTATTTTGTACGTCTTATCATGAAACATCGTATCATTTGCATGTATTTGTTTCCTGTGTTTTCAACTATGTCATCATGTCATGTAATAAATATTCTCAGAAAATCTGTACATTCATTTTCATATACTGTAATATGCAAGTTAGATATCTAGCTCATTTCATGGTGTTTTTTCCTTACCTGTTATATCAAGGTAGGGTATCATATCATATCATATAGTCAGGTGGCATCATACATGAGAGTAGTCACCCCCAACCTGTTTGTACATGTTTACATGTCATATCATATTCCCTTTTCCCTCCACATTTCATAGATGGGTTGACACAACTAACCCAAAGCTCATCAGCTTCCACTCCTATACAAGAACATATCTCTACCAACTTGAATCATATCAAACAAGCCTGTCTTGCTTACATATATTGCATCATATATTATTTTCATATTAATAACACCAATATAAACATTACACATGTCTCATGTCATATATACAATATTGATAGTTTGCTATAGTGCATATGCATGCCATTAATACGATGTCACAATGGGTTCATGATGATCATATGATGCTTCAAAATCATCTGTAGTCATTTCTGTTCAATTTCTACTCCAATCTATATACTCGTTAATATAAATGAAATGCAATATTTTTCATACCACCCAATGAAAATATGAAATCATAATATCAAAATGTGTAGAATAATTAATACTAATGAATTGATTATACTGTATGATGAAGATAAAACTATATGATTTATTTCCATCCAGAACCCCTAGCCGCTAGATAATTTAAGTAAGTATTTTAAAAATTGGATTTTGAACTAATAGTACTGTACTTAAGCAACTTGATGAAGTCTTTTAAAAAGCTGTTTGGCTGTTGAAGGAACTCTGAGGGAGAATTCTTGAGATAACATTGGGCTTAAAGAGGGAAAAGGTGAGGTTGTGCATGATGGAGAAGGAGTGTGAGGGGTGTTCACATGGTTGCTACAGGCAAGCTTGCACCTTGCTTCCTCCGGTGGCCTTGGTGTGTTCTTGGAGTTGCTCTTGGGAGAGAAGCTTCAAAGTCAGGGTCTAGGGTTCTTTGCCTTCACCAAGAAGGTGATAAAGAATTGACGGTTCTCTACCTTCACCATGAGGGTGAAAAAAGATTGATGGTTCTCTTCTATCACCAGGAGGGTGAGAAATATTTTGTGGGTTCTCCACCTTCACCAGGAGGGTGAAAAAGGATTGAAGGTTCCTTGTCGTCACTAGGAGGGTGACATAGTTTTCGGTTCTCTGCCGCACCGAGTTTAGAGGAAATGATTTTTGTAAGAGCTTCTTCGCCTTGCTGTGGGGGAAAAAGGAGAGTCACTATAGTATTAATGCAATACCTGGAGAGGAGGACTCCAGGGAGTGGACGTAGGTCAAGGTTGATCGAACCACTATAAAATTTATGGTGTGCTCTTTCTGATTGTTTTCTCTTCTGCACTTTTAGTTTCTGCGCTTTAAATTTCCTACATAAATTTATTTTCTTACTGCACCAACAGTTAGTTTAATTGTGTTAGCAAAAAAATTACATATTCCATTTGATCTTTTCGTGGCTAAACACAAAAAAAATCATATTTTAAATTGCTCCTGCTTGTGTTAGTTACTCATCTAAAGTTGTTATCTTGCACTAAATAGAAAGAAAGGTTTTTGTTATAGTATTTTTTTTTAAATACCAATTCACCCCCCCCCCCCCCCCCCACCCTTCTCTTGATGTGCCTAGGGATAGTTCAACGAGTTCTTCCAACCTCCCCAAACATTCAATATCACTCCCCTTAGATAGGTGAATGAATAGTACACTCACAGAGGGTAATAGTGGTGGGTTAGACTTCTCTTAGGTCAAGTCTCTTAAATATGGACAAGGGCATGATTTGTATACTAGCCCCTAAGTCATAAAATTCCCTCCCACAAAATTTATCCCTTTTAGGCATAGGAATGGTAAAGTTATCTGGGTCTTTAATCTTGTGAGATAGTTTTTTTTTTAAAGATTGCATGACATTCCTCAATCATGGCAATAATTTCAAAGTCTCCTAGTTTTCTCTTCTTGGTCAAGATATCTTTCACAAACTTAGCATGGGTAGGCATCTGCTCTAATAGCTTAGCAAATGAAAATTTAATAGTTAATTGTTTAATACTTCCAAAAATCTAGAAAACCATCTATCTAAATTATTGGTGGTCATTTCTTTAGTCAAAGTATATGCTTCATCAAATGATTTGAACATTGAAGAACCTCCAATAGTAACATTAATGATTTACCTAAGTGATTCTACAAGTCCATTATAGAAGGTCTCAATGATAAGCTAATCAGGCAAGACATAGTGTGGGCACTTCAAAAGCAATTCGTTTAATATCTCCCAAGCTTCATATATTGATTCTCCATCTAATAAAGTGAATGACGTGATATCATTCCTAAGTTTTGCAATTTTTAAGGGAGGGAAGTACTTGGCTCAAAACTTATGAGTTAAATCACTCTTTGTGGAAATTACTCTCAGGGGTAAGGAGCTTAGCCTCATCCTTTAAGGAGAACATAAATAATCTAAGTATAATGGAGTCATCACAGTCCCCCTTATATTATTTTGCATATCTCTATGAAACTAACTATATGCAAGTTGGGATCCTCTATAGGGGTTCCCCCAAACTAAGAGTTTTATACCATTTGAAGGACAATAAGCTTTAACTCAAAATTATTTGTTTGGATATTAAGTCTATTCAAGTTTTGTTGAATGCCTTCTACCATAGGATTTGCATACTCTCTAAGTGGTCTAGGTTGGTTATCTTCTTGCACTGGTTCAACCATCTCTATCTTTTTGTTAATTTTTAATTTTTTTACTTTTTTTAGAGTTTTTTATTTACGAGGATAAAACAAGACTTCTCATAATTGGGTTTAACTATGCATGCACCAACATACATAGTATGCAAACGTAAGTCACAACATAATTGCATAATTAACAATGTAACAATACATTATTATAACAATAATAACTATAGTATCAACTCAAAACATGATAAATAAAGATAATGAAAAGATTAAATCATCAATTATTTGAACAGTATATGGTGAATAAAAAATTATTATCTAATATTCTTGACAATGATATCAAAAATTTGATCAATGGTAAATACTTCAAACATGTTATTTTGTGTGTAAACTCTAATTTTATGCAAGTGTATGTGTCATGTCATGTAATAAAGTAATGAGCAGACTATTATTCTCATGAGGATAAGAATTATCGTAAGTTCACTCTATAACTACGTATATGAATTATTAAATTTATCTTATCTATAGAATTCAAATTTGTGGTAATAAAAGCTATCAACTAAGTCTTTATAATGAAAATCCTATATGTAAATGATTTTAAACCTATGATAGTTTAAACTCATTAGTGCAAAAGTTAGCTCTCGCATAATACTTTTGTGATTATGAGCATAAATACTCCTTATCTCTATCGAGCTTATTAGAGTGTCTAGCTAAGATTTCTCTCAACTACAATGAATATATCTCCTTAAAAATACAAGACTCTATTCACCATATGTCTATGTATGACATAATCTCATTTTAACTCCCCTAATTATTCCATTACTCCTCCATTGAGACTATATATCACACTAATTTTTAAGTTTATACAAGGCCTATACATATACTGAATTAAGCGTGAAATATAAAAACAACATTTAAAGATTATGAAATTCAAATCTAATCTTAAGCAAACAAGATTTTTAATGTATCATAAGCCCAAAGATATATTTTAGCCAGCCATAAAAATTAAAATAAATAAAATATGATTCATTTCAAAACAAAATAAAAGTATAAGAGGTATGTTGAGGATAGATATCATCAAAAAGTTCTTTACAACATGATTATAGACTCTCCTTTCATTAGAATTAACATTCTTAGCTTACTATCTCTCTCTTTTTCTCTCTCCCTCTAAACTCTAATTTCAAATGATAAATGGCCAGCCCTACCAACAGCTTTTTACATGAAAAATAATCCTCCTGTTTGTATATTTTATAAATAATTGAACTAGTGCCATAATATTAACCTAAGTAGCATTGTGGCATTATTAAATTGACATGTCAGTTCATCATTCATGGCATCGGTTCACTGGTTCAACTATCAATAACTATCACTCGCCATAGTGCTATGGCAATTTGGGGCTGCGGCGCTTCATTCTAGTGTTGAGGTGCTCCTTTCTTGGAAACTCAACACCTTACGCTTTTCTTGGATCCAACCATTTATAACTATGGCGATGTCTTATAATACTCAAGTGTTGAGGATGAGCATAGCGTTGGGATGCTCTATTTGTAGCACTACGATGCTCTTTCATTATAGAGTATTTTACTTCTTTCTTACACAAAAGGATAGATTTAGATAGCATTTTTATAAGTTAAGTGCAATTTCAGCTATACATTTTTTTCCTTAACATCCCTCAACTATAATCCTTTAATCATTGTCACTCAACTATGGCCATTTGATAATTATCACTTGGTTTACATCGCCGTCTATTGACTTTGTCACATGGCTGCACCAACAATGCATGCCATCAACCATAAAGCCAATGTACATTGTTAACACTAACTTCGAATCCTTATGTCTACACCAAGATATATGCTTGGTCACTTATATCCCCTCCTTATGGGAGAATGACCAAATAAACTACAAACACACTCTTAAAGAGAAATCCTATAACAAAAGGCTCTTCTAACTTCCACTATGGAATTCATTATGTACAATTTATGTCTACTATATTAGACCAACCCCTTTCCCCATTATGAGAAAGGTCATTAATTGTAACTGATGATAAACACTAGTAGAATCATTTCAACTATGCTAAGCTCCATGAATTTTCCCTTTTGAGGTTTATCATATTAAAACTCTTATATCTCTTATAACTCTTACCTTACATGAGTGTGCATTGCATCTTAGTATAATGCTAAGATGATAAACTCTCTAACTCAATCATGCAAACCCTTTATCACATTACGGTTTGGTGGTCTCTATAGAAATTAATTATGGGCAGGAGGATAACTCTTATTTTAACCTTAAAAGATTACACATGTCATTGTCTTGAACATTGTTATCGTGGGGTAATCCTTTTAATTATTATATTTTACCAATTTTAAATGAGGAAAGTCAATATTTAGAGGGCAACTTCAACTAAATATCAAATGGAAAAAGTCATACATATGATAGTAGTTAGAAAACTCTTACATTTTATCATCTATTGTTGTATCAATTTTATTGGAATAAATCAATATTGTGGGGCAATCTTGGTAATGATCTTAAAGGGATATTCACATTAACAACTGAGGTATGGTTATAGTTAAGCAAGTCCTTCAATTAAATATTTCTAAATACATCTAAGGCAATGTTGTTGACAACTTTCTTTCTTAAAGCCTCTATCAAAAGTAAGAAAATTTTCAAAGAAGTCTCTAGTAAATTTCAAACTGTAGACATAATCCTAAGATGTACTTCATCTCATTGGCCAAGGTCATACTCATTTCCTCAAGAGGATAGTAATAATATAAATAAAGATTAATTTCCACTTTTTATACAAGATATATATGGCATTCTACACTCTCAATCCTAGTGAAATTTGATTCGACCTCTTCCTCGCATATTAACATCATCAAAGTAATGCTTTAACAAAAAACCTTAGATAACTCAAATATTCTTGGTAGATTCTTGTTGACCAATTCCACATATGTTCATATCATTGAGTAACAATAATAAACAATCCTAGATAGTTCAAACATCTTTGGTGGATTTATCTTGACAACTTTGATATAGCTTAATCTATTTGAGTGACACTATGACAAATAATTTTAGATAGGTGAAATATCTTTAGTGGACTTCTCTAGGCCGCTTCTACTTAAGTTAATATCATTAAAAAAAATTTTGATACATAACTTCTAATAAGTCAACCATCCTTGGCAAATTCCTCACAACCTCTTCCATACAGGTTAACATCATCAGTCAAAGCTCTCACAAATAGAATTGGATAGGTAAAACATCTTTGATGGATTTCCATCGACTTCTTCCACATAAGTTAATACCCTCAAGCAATACTTTTATAAATCACATTGGATAGATCAAATGTCTTTAGTGGATTTCTCTTGATATCATTAACACAACTTAATATGGTTGAGTAATACTCAAGGAATAGCCTTCGATAAGTCAAGCATCCTTGGTGGATTTCTTGACCTATTTTACACAGGTCAATGTAATAAAGTATTATTATAACAAACAAATCAAACATGTCACATATCATTGGTAGATTTCTTTTTATTATTTAATTACATGTTAATTTTTAGGGTGGCACCTAATACTAATGACCCATGGAAGATATAATTTCAAAAAAGAATTACTTATGACCCGCCTTAGCATATATA
Organism: Dendrobium chrysotoxum; assembly: GCA_019925795.1. NCBI lineage: Eukaryota > Viridiplantae > Streptophyta > Magnoliopsida > Asparagales > Orchidaceae > Dendrobium > Dendrobium chrysotoxum. The sequence continues at coordinate 25,338,600 of CM034300.1, read as the reverse complement.
AGGAGTTTGATTAAAATTATTTCATCTATAAATCTTATTACTATTATGTCAAAATATCAGTTTTACTATTAGAAGATAGCCTCCATAAAGGCATAGTCCCCTAAGGGGACAAGTTTTAGATCTTTGGATCACTATTATATAATAAATTGAGATTTCATCAAGTATCATCATTACTTGCGGCAATCTATACAAATAAGAAGTCTTCTTTCAAAGCGATATACAAAAAAACTACATGATGTCAATGCATTCTTCATTACATCACAAGAGGGTTTCTACAACCTTTTAACTTTTGCCTTAGTTCCACAATAAGTGATCTCTTCTACTGCGAGGTTTGTTACATTTTTTTCAATTAACATCGATCTTGATTGTGACACTTCTCAAATGATTCCAATGGCATAAAAGTTAAAGGCAATGCTTGATATCACTAATATTGATATCCAATGTAATATCCCTAGGTGATCTCTTATATCTTTAAGTTAATTTTTTTAAAAATAATATTTTTGAGCAACTTTGAAAAGTTTAGATTAAAATTATTCTAAATGCTTTGCTCTAATTGATGCAGTAACTTAATAAAAGGCTTAAATTATAATCAAAAGATTTTATTTTTCTCCTGGCAGCAAACTGAGTTCATTGTTGCATCAAGAGAGTTAGGCATTATAATTATATATCAGAATTTTTTTTTTTGTGACTTGAACATTTTTTTTTTTGAAAAAGGCAAACCTCGATGTCTGAAAATAGGGGTAACTAATAAATCATTAAAAACTGACATAATCAAGCACAAGTAATGATGTGTAGTTAATTGAAAACTTTTGAATTTAAACTCAGAATTATCAGAGTTCTAATTTTCAGCATACTTTTAGTAAAATAGAATGACTAGATGAGATGAGCTCTATGACACCAATAACTGTCCAATTTAAGTTTAAATGACTCCATGTTGAGCACTTAACGAAAAATAAGAAACTCTAAATTATTAGCAAAAATATTTATTGGAGGACTAAGAATCTCATAATCTAATATGCATATGGTCAATTCGAGTGTTTGGATGAGATGAATCTAATGACCCCAAAATCATCTAATTCAAAAATCATTAATGCACTTAAATGCTAGAAGAATGATTAATGATCAACGGAATTAATACGGGTCATCTGATGGAGTGTTCCAGATTTTAACTATATCTATGACGTTTGCTACTCTAAAAAATATACAAACATCTCTCTACTCTCTAGATAAAGACTAACCAAAAGGTTTGAGTTCAGGAGAACTCAAATGCTGGAGTAATCACCGAAGCTCTATCGCACGACCACATGGCCACTGCCATCAAGTTAGTACTTGACCATCATTATTGGACCAATGCTTGGCCATATCTGAGCATCATCTTCAGACCAGTGCTACCACCATCATAAGATAATTTTGGCTTGAACTTTGACTATTGTCGCCCTAATATAGTCTTTCGTTCACTATTGCATGACTACGATCCTCCGACAATTATCTCCATAATTTGATCCTCCAAAGACCATCATGGGCTACGATTCTTTGACCAACATCATCCAACTATGGTCCTTTGATCACCATTGCCTTGACTATATCTTTTGAATATTATCATCGATTTCAATCCTCCGACTACATTGCTTATCTATGGTTCTCTAACAATTGTCATGTTCTCCAATAACCATCACTGACTTTGGCTCTCAAACCATCGCTGCTGACCTTGGATATATGACCACTATTGCTAACTTTAGTTCATCTGGCCACCATCGCTTTGGTACAATCGTTTAGCTATCATTGCCTGATTATGGTTTCTTAACCTCTATTACCTAACTATAGTCTCTCAACAACTACTGAAAGAGTATGATCTCTTAACTACATAAACCTAACTATGGCCCATTGATTACCATTGCTTTATTGTGATTCTCCAATCACCATCACTTGACTATGATCATCCGACTAATGTCTCTCAACTACTTTCCTTTCACCACTATAACCTGATTATGGCTCTCTAACCATTATCGTTTGGCTACATTAAAACCTGCTAATTTAGACATCTACTATCGCTAAGATTGCATCATGCCATTACCCAAAAAGTTGATATACATTGTTAACATCAATCTGACCCTTGATGTCAACAGCATGATTTTAGCTTATTCTTTGTTTTTGATCTCCTCCTCCCAAAGGAAAATGACAAAATAAATAATAAATGATCTTTTGAAGATAACTCTCTTGTCATAGTGCGCTTTACATAATACATTGTGTACAGTCACTGGCGGATTTAGGGGGGGAGGAGGGGTGGGCTAATGAGCCCTAAAGAAAAAAAAAAGTCTGGACATATGGGGTAAGCAATCATAGGGACTTCATAGCTTGCATGAAAACTACTATAATGTTATGGCCATCGGTCAATAAAGCATGCTATGTTGAAACCTACCTATAAATCCAGTAGTCCAATCAATAGCATGAGGGTGAACTAAGCAATGTCCATGGCATCGCATACCAATCTATAAAAAAATATAAAAAATTGTAGCAAATCCTAGTAGATGGTAACTGTGGCTTCTTTCAATTTTTCTATGCTAATTTCAAAATCAAATCAGTCCGGTTATTAGTATCATATATTTTATAAACAAATAAATATTATAGAAGTTAAAAATAAATGCAGATTCTCAGAAAAGCCTGAATAATAACTCTTTTTTTTTTTAATTTTAATGTACCGTAATCGTTATTTATCTTATTTACAAATGATTTGAAAACTTGGACAAATTCATTATGATTAGTGTTTGTTCTTTCTTTTTTTTTGCTTTAAAACTGTCTATGTTTGTCTAAACCCGGATGAAGAAGTTAAGGGAAAGTTTGTCAAAATAAATTTAGGCCCAGAAATATTTTTTGGTTCTGCCACTGTGTACAGTTTGTTTATAATATTTAATCAGCTCCTTTCCCAATCATAGAAAAGGTCATCATTGGTAACCGACGACAAAAACTAATAGAATTATTTTAACTAGATTAGGTTTTACTATTTTTCTTTTTTTTTTCTTTAGTTTTTTATGTTAATTCTATTATATCGCTTAAACTCTTCTCTTAGCCGAATGAGTACTAAATATTTCTATTAGTTAAAGATAGTACCCGATTTTCAGGTACTATCAGCACTAATGTTTCGGCATGCTTCAGGACTAAGCCTCATGATTTTTGTTGATGTCTTCTGAATGTTCGCTACTTCGCACGAGTATATTTATCATCTGATGTCTTTAATTATTTCATTAGAAGATTTAATTCATAATTAAATATTTTCATCAATCGAAAAAATCTAATTGTCTATAGAGCATTAATTGTCTGTTGATGTTTTGTATTTTGCCTAGGATGCTTTTAACATTCCCACTAATATGATATTTTACTGTCTCATTACCGACAATTTTAAGCATTCATCTTTCTTTGATCTGTTGGTTGGGAGCTTTGACTATCAAGTAAGAGGTCATGGGTTATAATCTTACATGTGTGATGTGTGTGTGAGTTTACCTTAATTGACTAAATGTCTCTGGAAAAAATGATAGCTTTAAGCTTTTTAGAGCAATTGGATGACTAATAAATAGTATGTACATATCATGTAATTATTATTCATATAATGATTTTTTTTAATTAAAGAAGGAGAGAATGTATTTTCCACCATACTAATTATCGATTCTGATATTACTTCCTCTATTATCAATCACTATATAAAATTGTTTAGAGATGATTATTAATATATTTAAAAAATTTGCTAGTATCTCATTGACTCATGCTTGGATTTGTATTTTCTTGACAGGAAGATCTGGTCAATCGAGCCTATCATGGTCAATTCGGCTCCGCATTGCAAAGGGTGTAGCTCGTGGGCTAGCCTATTTGCATGATTGCAGCCCAAGGAAATTTGTCCATGGTGACATCAAGCCCTCCAACATCCTACTCGATATTAATTATAATCCCTTGATTTCTGATTTTGGCCTGACTCGCCTCATCTCCATTGCCTCCACAACAACTTTCAACGTGAATGATCCCACCATAAGTGTAAATTCGCCATCATGCTCTAGCATGAAAGGTTTCATTGGTGCTGCCCTCCCTTCATCTGATGCCACAACCTGCTCAGCTTCTGACAGAACTAGCTCTTATCGAGCCCCCGAAGCTCGCTTACCATTTGCCCAGCCAACCCAAAAATGGGATGTCTACTCCTTCGGCATTGTTCTTATTGAGCTGCTAACTGGCCGCCAGCCCGAGAGCATCTTACCACATGTAACTACCATTGCTGGAGAAGTAGCTACGCACTCATCTTCGACAGAGGAGGTGTTCAGGTCAGAGCTAGTGAAGTGGGTGCAAAAGTTGTTCGGCAAAGCCTGCCCTCTAGCGGAGATGGTGGATCCAATGCTATTAACTGAGGTTCAAACTAAAGAGGTGGTGGCAGCATTCCATGTGGCGCTCGTCTGCACTGAAATTGATCCAGAGGTTCGGCCTAGAATGAAGGCCGTCTCCGATAGCCTTGAACGAATTGGGCAGTGAGGGTTAGGCAGTTAATAATAATAATAATCATTGGAGTCTAGCAATTGGCCTATATTTGAATTTGAGCAGATTCACCAGTATCTGCTTTTCATATTCGCAACTAAGAGAGGCTATGCGAAGTGCATGATTTGTCATAGATGATTTTGATTATCTTCTAAATTAACATAAAATCCTGTCTTTTATTACCTTTTTTCTGAGTGTATAAATTAAAGAGGAGCATCAGAGTGGAATATATCTCTTTCATATTGCTGTAAGAACAATATTTTTCTTATGGAAAGATATCGAACTCCATAACGCATGTATTGTTTCAAGAAACTCATCCATAGAATTCAAATAACTTCACCGTGGCACAGCGTTATTAAAATATTCATGAGCACATGTTGACATTTACTTAGTTTCGGAAATGTTTTATGTTCATAACAAATGATCCTCTTAGTACCATCAAATTTGCCTCCACCTTTATCATGTTTATTTGTTGTTTCAACAACTTATACTGACGCCATGAAACTTGCATTGTATTCAAATGATTCATTAAGATGAAAAAAATATAAGATCAAAATAATTCCACGGATCTTATTATTCTCTGTATTACTTCTTTCTCTCTCGTTCTATATTTCTTTTAATTCTCTCTTCTAAGATTTTACTTCTGAAATCAATTAGCCCTACCTTCTGCAACCAATCCTCGTTGTATTTGAGTAATGTTGCTCTTAAATAAATTCATGCAATAAATTGGATAGCTCAACTGTATATAGATGGATCAATTAAAGTAGGAAGATGACATACAACTTTGCTTGGAATAACGTTGATTCGTCCACAACTAAATTCAAGTCAAATCTGATTCCTTAATTGTGAATTTAATTGGAAAGCAAAGCCTTAATTCTTTTATTTACAAAGCACAACACTATTTTCTCATCACAACACTCTTTTTCCTTAAAACTAAATATGTATAATGTCCACATAAGTTAACACTTATTCAACATTATTTATTTATTATAAGCGAGATATTGGGCCAATCACTTTGGTAAATATAATGCCCTTTCTGTACATAACACCCCAAAGATTATAAGTTGCAAGTAAGTTAGACTTTTCGGATGTAAAAGCACAATATACCCATCATTTACTTAATGGCCTATAAAAAACTACGAATTACTATATGTTGCCGGCAGATAGTAAAAAAACTTCAAATCCTACATTAGGAAATATCTTAGTCTATTGGTTGGGAGCTTTGACTACCAACCAAGTGGCCTTGGGTTCAAGTCTTGCACATGTGATATTTGTGATTTTTCTTAATTGGTCGAAATATGCCCGCCACCTCCTCTCCCGTGGGCGCGAACAAAAAAAATCCTACAATAGGCTATTTTAACTTTGATATTTATAACATTGATAAGTCACCACAAATCGTCTTATCACGCATGAATCTTGAGGCATATTCAAGTTGGAAACTAATGATATTAAATTGGGGCCCATCTAAACTCTGATCTCAACAAACTTATAGTCAAATTGAACGTCTCAAAAAGACAAACACAATGAAACTAAAATTAGTCCAATTCAAGCTCAAATTGGCTCAAATCAAGGGCTTAAAATATACTTGAAAGTTTCACAACATTAATTGGATGACCAAACGATATCCAAATACAACTTGCTTATACTCAAATCGAGTGGCTAGATGAGATGAATCCTACGAACCCAATGTCACTTAATTCTGACATCATTAAGACACTTAAATATTAAATAAATGCTCTATGATTGAGGGGATCAATAAGAGTCTTCTGACATAGCACTTCATATTTCCCCAATTTTTTCCCATATTTGTAGAGCACACTAAAAAAAAATTTGTAAATATGCCCCACCCCCCACCCCCTCTCTACATCAGGGACCGATTGGGGGGATTGGACATTAGACTAGAGATAAAGAGAGCTCTAAACCTTGAAGAATTTCGAAACTCCACCCAAGGACCACTGCCGATGAACCCCCATCACCCGACTTCCACCGTTAAAGTTTTACTGGTCGATCATTGTCAAACATCCACCCAGCCACCACTGTTAGACTTCAACTCATTGCCATAGGTGGACCTCTGCTCAAATGTGAAACCTCTTAAGTAAAAGAAGCTAAACTCTTAAATATTGAGATGCCTTTTTGTGTAATGGTTAGAATTTCATTGAGAAACCCTGCAATTAAGTGTGCTCATCCCAGGGTAATTCTTTGATGGGTGACTTACTGAAAAATTACACCAACAGGACAAAACCGTGAGGCCGTTAGGCCAAAGAGGACAATATCTCGATAGTTAAGATTTTGGGCTATGAAAAATGGTATCAGAGTAATACACCAACCAGAAGATGGGAACTAAGTATCATACAAGATAAAGTGCTACACTATAGAAGCCACCTCTTAAACCATGTATGAGACAAAGTGTTATATGATGGGAGCCACCACTTAAACTTATAGGGGCGACCTCTAGAATCCTATCTACTTAGTGGATGACTATGGGATAATGATACTGACGAAGACGTCAGTTACTTAAGTGGGAGAGATTATGAAATCCCTTAAGTAAAAGAAGCTGAACTCTTAAATATTGAGGTGCCTTTTGGCGCAATGGTTGAAATTTAATTAAAAAACTCTACAGTTAAGCGTGCTCATCCTAGGGAATTCTGGGATGGGTGACCTACTAGGAACTTACACCAATAGGATAAAACCATGAGGCTCTTAGGCCAAAGCGGACAATATCTCGAAAGTTAGGAGTTTTGACTATTACATCAATTATCTTCATTAAACCTCTACCCAATCATGACCGTTGGACATTCATTTCCCCAATGATCATGATCCTTGACACAAATGCCTGATTATGATTGTTTGACCACTATCAGCTGCCAACTATGGTCCTCGAACCACTATTGCTCTACCATAGTCCTTAGACCACAGTCTCTGACTACGATCCTTCTGACCACTATCGCCCCCTGATTTGGTTTCAATGGCCACCATCTCTTGACTATGATCCTACCGACTAAATATACAAGCCAACATTCTCTTGAGAAAAACACTCATGTCATTGGATTCTTCCAACTCTAATATTATATTGTGCTTTATACAATATATATTTGCTACATTGAGCCAATGCCTTCCCTTGAAGAAGAGCATCATTTGTAATCGATGATAATCACTAGTGGAATCATTTAAATGGATTAGGCCCCATGGTTTCTTCCTTTCCTAAATATTTTCACATAAAAAATCTAGTGTCTCTCATGATTTTTGAACTCCTCACTCTTATTTATGTGTGCTGAAACTTCATACAAAGCTTGGATATTAAACTCTTTATTTATCTACCACTGAAAATATTCTAAAACGCAACTGTTTGGCACCATCTATGGGAAACGATTCTCGGCTAGGGGGTAAACATTTTTATAATCTCAAAAGGTCATTCACATTAAAAGTAGTCTCTTTATCATAATCAATTATCTATCATTATTCTATCTCCCCTCAACTACCAACCATTATTACATCAATTTCATGGAAAGCAAATTTGGATTGAGGGGCAACATTTATTATAACCTCAAAGGGATAATTATATTGATTCTCAAATAGGATCATGGTCAAGAAAGTTCCTCCAGTATTTTTAACATCCAAGAAAATATTGCTGGTAACAATCTGTCATAAAGCTTCAACTAATATAATAATGCTTCAAGTGAATCCCAAACTCTATACAATTGTGGAATATATTGTGCCACTGGATTTTGATTTATATTTCTATAATCAAATCTACATAGCTAAGAACATATCAACTCGAAAGACAGAATAATATTTCACTATCATTTTGAAAATAGAAATAGAATTTATTTTTATAATTAAACTCAGTATAAAGAATATACTATTAATCTTGAAAGATAAAATAATATTCAACTATCATTTTGAAAATAAAACTAATAATCCATGAAGCCTAACATATACATCAAGGAAAAAGCACATGTAATGCCAAGAAACCTAGAAAAAAAAAAGTAAGTTCTAATCACAAATATTCACAATCAATCAATCAATACATGTGTAATAGGTGTATACATAAAACAATGTAAAGAAAGAAAGCCAGTGGTAAACGCCAAAATATACAAACTAAGATCTATTGTAAAGTAACGGTGGCCAAGCTTCACCAACTACAAGCATGGATTTATAGACCTATATAATGATGCAAGTATTTACAAATGTAATTTCTTATTTAATGTCTTCAAATCTTCTTGTCCCAATATGTACAAGGTATTGAATTCTAAAAGAGAATATCTTCAAAGGAAGAAGAACATTCTTTTGAACTTCTACATTCAATAAGCAATTTATATATATCTTTCAAAACTCTTTACACCTTATAACTCTTTAAATTTTACATTTACATTTAAAATTGACAATGACTCAACTCCCTATAAGGTTAGTATAAAGAAAACATGTGTATTATATTTAATCATCCAAAGGCCATCACACAGTGTAATGAAAGTAAACACTCCCATCATCATGCATCCACTAGAACAATTTCAAACCATACCAATTGCAAGAAAGTAAACACAGCGCTCTAGCCTATACTAGAGTTGGTTATTTTATCAAACAATTCTAAATTATGTGCTAAGCTTGTGTGGTTTAAATTTATCCTAAGTATATTAAGTGTTTTTTCCTTAATTATGTTTATAATTTAGAATTAATTGCAATTTACTTTATCCTTTTTTATTTAATTTTTATTAATTTATTAAATTTTTAGGTTAATTACGCTCATGATTTTAGTGTCTACTAATTGATAGACCAAATGGGCTCCAATTTGCTTTAAATTTAAACTATGGGTTAGTGATGACACAAGGTTTAAACCATAATAAATTGAGCTTATCAAAGTCTTCCTAGATTTTATAGTGAATTTCTAAAGTAAATATATATATATATATATATATATATATATATACATTAAAAAGTTCACAATAAGCTATCTAGACTGGAGATTGGACCAAAAGTAATTGCTAACTGACCCTTGATAAGTCATCTAACAATCCACAAAAAATATGCAAAAATCTCCTATGGATTCATAGTTATGGAATTTTAAATTTCTAGGTCAAATCTTGACTTAGGAATTTAAAATTTCAATTGAGATTTCTCCAAGATTCAAACATACTTGAATAATTTTGGGGATGTGTAAAACATCACGAAGAATCATCCCTAAAAATTTGAAGGAAATTGAAATTATAGGAAGCAATTCAAGTAATTCAAGAAATACATTGGTGAGTATTTCTCAAGTTAATAAAATTTATTTAGAATTAGACCTCAGTTTCATAAGGCCTTTGTAGATCTCCTCAAGCTGAATCAATAGATGGGTCATACATGATAATTGATTAATTAGAAAAGGAGATATGATTTTATAAAGATTGAGAAATTTTCATGAATTAAATCCACTAGATTAACAAATTATAGAGTCAACTGACTGACTGTGTAGGCACTTTTACACGCAACGCAATCTAATTAGCCACTTAAGAGAAGGTGGGCACCTTGAACAGTGTGGCAACACACTCAGCCATTCAATAAAAGATCGAATGACTAGATGATCACAGCTCAAAACTACAAGATGGGAGCACAAGACATGGTCCAACTTAATCACAGTCATCCCATGAATTCAAATAAAATGGGTGGCTGTGATTTCATCTTCAAACTCCCGCTTAGGATTTCAGCCATGAAAATATTTTCCTGTGATCCAATGAATCTACTTAACAAATCTAGCTCAAAATGATTGCAAAGAATTATCTGACCAAAACCTTCCAATCTAATGGCTAGATAACCATGGATTGGAGGTTCCCTTCACAATTGACCAAACATAAGCTCTATGTGGCTCGGGTTATGAAATTTCCTTGATCTAATGGCCAATTGTGGGGGCTTTTGCTTCCTTCACACTCGATTAATCCTCAGGGAAAATTCTTATTAAGATTGTGAGAGCTAGGGACAGTGGATTGAAACTTGGATGTTTGGCCAAAAGTAGCTTATCGGAGTTCAATTGAACTCACTCTTAACGGGCTCTATAGCTATATGGAAGCTGGGGATTCTTTGGGGAGGCCTTAGGTAGTTGTTTGAAATGAAATAGTATAATCATTCTTCTTTGAATTTAAGAGTATTTATAAGAAGACTAGACATAAACTAAGCTCAAACATTGGTATGGTGCGACCATGCTAGGTGGCTCAGTTAGTTAGGGACATTCTAATAGGTCTTTAACATCTCACCTGAGAAGGTAAAAGCCATGTGGTTGGTTTAGCAATTTATTATAACTAAACCAATGATTATAAGACTATTTCTTAAAGATTTCAGCCACCTCAGGCAACCCTATGGCCTAAAATTTGTAGGGTACATGTTTGGGACCCAAGGAAAGGCATTATGATGGTTTGTCTAGTTTAATTAAAGTTGGATTAGAAAATGACTCAAGGGAACTTGATTTTGGACACTTATGTTAGCATAAATGACTAACCCAAATTAGCCTTTGGGTTAGGCTTTCTAGGGTAGATGCTTAGGGTCCATAGGCATCTACTAGAATTAATGGCTTAATTTAATTTCACATGGGCAGTGAATTAGCTCATTTAAACCCATTTGGGTTCACTTGAGTAGCTGATAGAGGTTGTGGAGTGAACTTTTGAATTTTATAAATATCTAGGGATCAGTTACCTCTAAATAATGCTTAGATTATCTTTGATATAAAAATAATAAAATCTCACTTAATATATGTAAGTATACATATCGAATCAAATAATATAGTGATAAAGTAGAGTATTGAACCCATGAGGAAGTATGCTTACTTGCAATAAACTATTATTGTGTACTCTAACTGTAATAATTATCCTATTAAAATAAAAATGATACTTATGAAGATTCTTTCACGGAATAAAATACTAAGAATATTGAATACAATATTAAAAAAAAACTAATTAGGGTTGATGAGTGTAAATTTAATATATTCCCTAATGAAACTCTTAATTATAGATGTGATTCAGAGCATATGTATCACAAGTTCTCTATCAAGCTTATAGGAGTGAAAAGAATATCTGCTGACCTCCTATAGTTATAGTATCTCCTAAAGAATCTAGAATTTTTTACTTCCTATGTCTAGGTAAGCAAACATCCTATCTCAATATTTCGGGTTGTTCTTACATTCCTCCATTAAGGCTATACATCACAATATATTTTAACTACACATATAGCCACTATATGCATTAAATAAATAATGGGATAATACTTAAAACATCATTACTTACATGTATTAAATTTATAGAACAAGAGTATTCATTAGTACTTACATGTACTTTACATCATTAATTCAAAATAAGAGAATTAACCAGACATAGAATAAATGACAAGCAAACTTATTTTCATTAAACTCATGAAAAAATGAAAATACAAGAGACTGATATCCCCAGAAAGAATCAAAGTATCTCAACTACACTCCTTCTCTTTAACTTATAGATTTGCTTTAAGAAATGCAGACTAACACTCCAAATAATTATATCTTGTACTTTACTATCCCCCTTAGATTTTAATCTAAAAGGGAACTAAGGAAGTACTCTAAATTGAAGTACTAAATTTTACACAAGTGACTAAGCTCCCTTACAAATAAAACATCATAACTATTTATAGGAAAGCAAAAAAAGGCACCTGGTGCTATGGTCCTTAAAAGAGTGGCATTGTGATGCCCTTGAAGTGATCTAGCACCTCAACTCTAAAACTTTTACTCTATCATAGAACTTGCTAACGTGGATTAGTTACTTTTTGAATAGTCATGTCTCTTCACTGAAAAAATGTGGCCCTTGGAAGTTATAACTATAACGCCACGGTGCTACTAGCATTCGAGCACTGCGGCACCCAATTGACAAAAATGGCACCAAGGCATTAATGGTTGTAGCACCATGGCATTTAAAAATAGACAGTCTTGTGCTGGCAAGTTGACTTTTTGACATCATGGCGCTGGTAATGCTGCAGGGCTGGTTGAGTTGCCACTACAATGCTTGCAAATAGAGAGTTCAGTACCATAATGTCCAATTTGTGGCACCTTGGCAGTATTAAAGGTGACACTGTGAGGTTAATTTATCGAACGTTGCAATGCTGTAAGTTCTCTAAAATTTTTGCCATTTCTAAAATTTTCCTGCATAAAAACAATAACTAAAATAACACATTTTTACTAAAAATAAAATACATAAAATAGTATATAATTTACACTCATCAAATTCTTCCTAGCATAACTATTGCTTGTCCTCGTATAAATAAAAAAATTTGTAATTCTGATTAATCAAATAACCAAAGTAAAAATTGATAATTTAAAATTACTAAAATATAAGATAATTTGTCAATGTATAGAAGTTGTGAAAATGAACAAAGTTATAATTTTAGTTTGGAAAAACACTAACAATTATCCTAACCAATCGCCCTTATTCTTACTTAATTTGTGTTTACATGCTATAAATATAATCATTGACCTTTAAATTCTAAATTAAATATTGTAGCTTAAAGATTTGATGTGTTTGTAGTTAAAATTAAAATTTCAGTAGTTCACCATCATTTGTACTAGTTCTTTCCTTATCCTATGTGAATTTAAGTATAAGATTACAGTCAGATTTAAGCTTTTTATTTAATACTAATTTTTGAATGTACTCTATTTCTTTTTCTTTTTTTCCTTTTCTTTTCTTTCTAGAACTCTTACCATATTTCTTTTCCTATTTTTTTGAGTACATAGTTAATGATTTTGAATATCTATTTTGCTTAAAATCTTCTTATAATCTTAATGAGTTTAATATAAGGATTTAATAAGATTATTAATTCAAAATTCAGGTTGCTATGATTTTTAAATTTAATCTACACATATCTATTCTTTAACCTTAATTATTCATGTTTAATTTAAAGGTCAATGGATAAATATTTAACTTATAAATTCAAATTAAGTCAATAATTTAAATGATCTAAATTAGTTAATTAACAGTTTTTACAATATATGAATTATAAAATAGTGTTCATTTGAACTATGATCTAGGATTTTATTATTATTCTGATTTTATTAGGATTATTTAAATAATCAAAATATAGAGATATTAATGGAAGAGAATATAAAAAAATAAGCATAAGGGGAATTTAATCAAATGTAAATAAACAAAAACTCAAAGAAATATTAGTAAATAACACAAGCTTTCAAATAAAATATGTTACATATATAAAACTAAAATATAAGGTATAAGATAACTAGTGCTTAAGGCACCACTCTAATTGCAATACAGTGGCTCTCATAGCCATAACTCCAATCATTACATTACTATAAACATGACAATACTTCATATTTACTAACATCTCCCTCAAAGTAAAGACATGCAACAAAATAAGAATAGCATTCACACACACACTCTCCCTCACTCTTAAACTAAAATATACAAAAAATGAAGACTCCTTATATGCATATTCAGAATATTTCTTATTCCTTATTCTTCACTTCACAAGGTTTTAATTGATGACCATTAACCTTGAAGATGTGAAAATTCTTATTTATCTTGAATTTTTATGGCACCATTAGGATATACTCTAATAACAATAAAAGGGTCAGTCCATTTAGAATTAAAATTTTCAAGGTAATATTTATTCTTGTAACCGAAAAGCAATGCATCTTGACTAGGAAAAAAATCGTGATCTAGAAGTTCAAACCCATACATCTTTTTTCTTTTGCATTGTAGATTTTTGTATCTTCATAAACTTTATTTATGAATTCAAAATGTTTATCAACTATTACATAACTCTTGATATTTAGAATAGAGAAGAAATCTTCATTCTTAAAGTACACTTCACTCTTTTTATAGGATGAATGCGTTCATTTCTTTCCACCCATTGATTTTAGATTCAAGAAGGGAAAGGAGAACACTCAACAACACTTCACTCAGGAAGAACTATCATGGATAGAAAATCAGAATTCTAACTTACCATTTTATATAATTTTCACATGCATGGTGGCACAAAAATTTGAATTTTAAACCACTATGGCACAGCTAAGTGCAACAGCGCCATAAGCAGCACTGTGCCGTTTCTTTCACTCTCTCAGAATTTTTTTATTTGCAAACTCACTAATGAATACTATTGCTAAATCTAATCTACTAAGCACAAAAAAACTAGGTTGCCTCCCATACAACACTAAGTTTATAGTCTTCAGCTGGACTTTCTTAGATTTCTCAATTTGGCTAGGGTACATTACTACTATTCTTCAAATGATTTTTACTATGAACTTTTTTCTTTTTTCCTTTGAGTTAACTTCAGTATTGTGGGCAAAGATCTAAGAGGTCTACTACTGACTGAAATTTCAAGCTAACTTAATTGGGTTTCCAAATTTTAATTAAAGCAACTTAATTTTGTAATTGAGTACCTAATTACATCATTACATCTTCTAATGGTGATTTTCTACTTCCAAACTGATTTCTTTGATTAAATCACTGAGGATATGCAGGTCTAGGATTAGCAGTAGTTGTTGAGGATTTTTCCAACTTACACCTTAATGATTTTGACTAGGATTCCATTGATTGTTATCAGCAATATTATTTGACTAATTAAAATTAGGATGACCTCCAACTTAGATTATATGTATTAGAGTAGGGATTATTTTTCTTTACAATCAAATTAATATTTTCAATCCCTAGCATATTATTATCTTCAATTAAATTTTAATCCTCCAATTGCATAGAAGATTTAGTTCCTAATCCAAAATTCACTCCTATTATGCTTAACTTCTTAGAAATTGCTGCAACTTATACAGTCAACATTGACAAAGCATCAATTTCATAAATTTCTACTACTCTCTTAGGATTTACTGAAAGTCTGAATATGGGTTGTTAGACCTACTTGAACTATAAGTGTACACAAAGAGGGGGGTGAATTGGTGTTTTAAAAAAATTCTCTTTTCAAAGATTATAATTTCTTTAAAAACTTATGGACTGCCAATGGAAAAAAAAATTTGATTTGATTTTTGTAAACCATGAACTTGCAATGAGAAAATTTTTTGTCCTTTTTATTTTTGAACCCTTTTTTTTCATGGAGCATAATCAAAATATAGTTCTAATTCAAACAAAAGCTCACAAATCACACTTTTTGAAGTAAACAAAAAATAGGAAATAAAAGTGCAGAAAAGTAAAAGCAAAATAAGAACAAACACACTAGAGATTTATAGTGGTTCGATCACCGTTAACCTACGTACACTACCTAGAGTCCTCCACTCCAAGAATTAAAATAAAAATTTAGTGACTCTCCCTTTCTTCCATAGCAAGGTGGAGAAGCCCTTACAAATAACTTCCACCTCCTCGGTGTGGCGGAGTAGTCGAATCCCTTTCACTATCCCAGTGCGGCGGAGCAGCAGAATCCCTTTCGCCTCCTCACAAATCACACTTTTTGAAGTAGCTAGATCCTTTCTATGAAGAGACACATCCTGGAGTTTCCCTCAAGAAAATACATTGGCCTTGAAGGAAGAAGGTACATGATCACACAGCAATCGTGTGTAGAAACCCCTCTCACACACTCCCTTATCCCACAAGACCTTTCTGCCTCAAGAACTCACCTTTCTCTCTCTCTCTCTCTCTCTCTCTCTCTCTCTCTCTCTCTCTCTCTAAAGTAATGCCCTCACTTTAAACCCTTTATTGCAGAAGCTCTCCCTTAAAAAAAATTGGCAAAAGATCCCCCAAATGAATTAAGAGGAGTATCTAAAGAAGGGTTAAAAAAATCTAAAGTTTAATTCAGCCATCACTGAACGTACTGTACGATAGTAGTATCGTATTGTACAACTAGTTCAACAAGCCCTAAAAATGTTGTATGATGAGGGATGCACTGTTCAATCAGTTCAAATAATTTGATATGATCATCATGTAAGATGTAATGTCGTACTGTACTATTAGTTCAATCAAATCCTACATTCGTATAGGACAAACCCCAGGCGATTAATTATCATCTTGGTATCTTCTTAGTTTTTATAATATGATGCCAACTCATCCAGTATGATTAGTTCAAATGCATATTTGTTCATACACAATGAACCCCAGGACATTAATTATCATCCTGGTATCTCCTCATTTCGTATAGTTTGAAATACCCTTCATACTATATGATCACCAATCACCATTAATTATAGATTCAATTTGCTTAATCTCTAGGATTAATTTAGGTAAAATTACTAAATATTATACTATATGAACCATGTCGTACCATACGAGTAGTACAAGTTATACTTTTTTTAAAAACAATTACATAAATAGATTGGCGATTAAGGTTTCTAATTTGATCTAATCATCCAATACGATTTGGTTCGTACAGTATAATTAGTTCAAAAACATGTATTTCTCAATTTATCATTCTACTTAATTTTTTGAATAACAAATCATACAGTATGATCTGTATCGTATAGTACAAACTTCAAAAAAATTTGAATTCAAGTTCTCACTCCCTGTGTGTGAATACGGTCACTAAGTTAGTGTATACCCTTATATGACTTTGACTCATGAAATATAAAAATAAAGAAATAAAAATTATGGAGTTATACAAACATCATCCTATTCTATCCAGTCTTGAGCCAAGAATCTTCGTTGTGCAGTGTATATGTTCCTTAAATGTTAACACAAAAAAAGTAGATATGAAATATAGATACAAGGAGAAAAAAAGAGACAATCAATAAAATTTATTATCCTCAAAATCATAAGCTTGGGATCCCGTATTGCAATAATCTCCCTAATTTTTATGCTGGAAAATATTATTAGTTGAATTTTTAAGTTAGTTCTATTTTCTCCTTATCTCCCCCTCATTAAGTGAATTCATTTAAAAACATAGAAAATGTTTTATTTAAATGAATTCTTTTTTTTTTATTTTTAAAGCACAGACATAAATATACAAATAGAAAATAAAAAAACTGGATTAAAATTAACATAAACTGATACAACAAACAGAACAACCTATTCCCCCTTTGACATCACCAAAAAGAGGAGCTACAAATTAAAATACATAAAGGAGAGACAGAAAGTGCATATAACAAAAAAAAATAAAGGATAAAACACTACTCATATAGTGGTTCCTAATTAGGTGGTGATGGAGGTGGATGAATATATTGATGAAGAGTGGCAAACTGATTACTCATCCAGGCATAATTTGCCTGCTTCTACTAATATATGTGATTTGCACGCATATCCAGAAGATAAAAATGCTCAATGAGTGTATCCTAATAGTGTGGTAAGAAAGAAGGTGATGACTCTGATGCTTGTGGTGTTACTGGTGCTGCTGCTGCTAGTGCTTTCCCTACTTCCTCTTTCTTGGGATCTGGCGCATAACGAGCCTCATGACATCGGTCACTATACAGGACACAAAAGGAGCTATCGAAGTAGTAAATCAAAAGGTGATTGAGTGGTGGAGGATATGTCAAGCCATACTTCTTTTATAGTACATAGGCAATAGGGTGTCCTAAAGCTAGATTTTGTTTGTGACGAACCCTAGGATCTTTAATAGAAGTGATATTTTCAATGTAGCGGATAATCAAGTCTCGTGCATTGAATGCACTGACAGTCATGATATAATAAGTGATGATAGATAAGAAAGGAGTGATATTAACTCGATCACCTGCTTTAGGAATAATAGTATTTCGTAGAATGTGTTGGAAGATTAGAGCCTTTCAAACTAGTGTGGAAACTAAAGGATGGTGAAGGGTTCCTAGAGTATTTCTAAGTGTAAGATTTACTATGTTTCAATTGTAGTTAGGAGTGGTATATGTTACATGAACCCATTTCCTAGTGGTGTAGAGATATAAAATATCGTTAAAATATTGATAGGTAATGGCTACTGGTTGTCTACAGACATATGAATAGAGTGATGTGCCCTCTAAATTTACTCTTAAGCTAGCAAAAAATTCAAAAAGAAGTTCTAAATTTAATGGGAAGGCTAAGGTGAGGAGAAATTGCAAAGTAGTGCCTGCAAAGAAATCTAAAACCTAAAAGTTTAGAATATCTTGATTGAGAATTTGAGAGGGAGTGATGGCTGCAGTCTTATAATGATGATATGCTGCCTCATCTTTGGTAGTGATGAAATGGTTATTAATAGGTCATCAGGATGAACTCCGTACTGCACTTCTAGCACATTTTCCATTGTCCATGTAAAAGCTAAGGATAATAAGCTATGAGAAATGGAAGAAGATTGATTGTTATGATTCAAAGCTTTAGAATTCCCTTCCTTATAAAGGCCAGATCATATCGTACATTATGATGTAAAGTCGTACAATATGATCAGATGAATTTAATTTAATCTAATCAATCAGTTCAAAAGTTAGTCAAATTGTACAGTATGATATGAATCATACTTGATGATCTTCATTAAAAATATTCATCCCAAGGAGTCATCTGGTAGGACTTTTGACCAATGATTTGTATAAGACAGTCAAGTGTTCATACAACACGAAGATGTTTCAAATTTTATACCAGTTGATTAAATTCAATGGTTACTGACACATGAATCATATCGTACAAAGAGGTGGTCGTATAGTACGATCATCAATTATTGGTTAGATCAGAGTTGTTGATTTCATGAAGGGTGAAGATGTGCATAGATGTGCTAATTATACAGTACATATGTGGTTTGTATAGTGTAATGTGATTATTTTTTTTAATGAAAATTATTTTGTTTGTGATGATCAGTGAGGACTTTGAATAACTAGCAACTTCAAACAAATGAACTAAAATAAGGAAATAAAAATAAAAATAAATAAAAAACCATAACAAACATGAAAACACAAAAATCAAATAACCACATAAGATGTTAATTTAAATTTTGGCGTAAATCAAGCTTGAATGTCAATGGCACCTAATATAGTCCTCAGCATACTAAAGATATCATAGTTCAGGGGTTTGGTAAAAATGTCTGTTAATTGAATCTCAGTTGCTACATGATGTAGTTCTATATCTACTTTAGCAACATAATCTCTAATGGAATGATGTATGATATCTACATGCTTAGTGTAAGAGTGTTGAATTGGATTTTTGAAAATGTAGATGGCATAATATTATCAAACATGATTGGGATAGTTCCTATTGAGAGTCCAAGATCAAGAATTTCTTGCTTTAGCCATAATACTTGAGCAACAAAAATTCCTATTGCTATGTATTCTACCTCAATTGTGGAGAGGGCTACTGAACTTTGCTTTCAATTGGATTGGGAAACCAATGATTGCCTAATAAATTGATAGGTTCCAAAAGAACTTTTTCTATCTATTCTACTCCCTACAAAGTCTGAGTCTGAATATCCTACAATTTCAAATGAAGAGCTATTTTTAGGATACCAGATGCCAGTTGTGGGAGCCTAGAAGGTATCTAAAGATTCTCTTAACTGCAGTCATATGGGATTCTTTTGGATTAGCTAAAATCTAGCACAAGGATAAATACTAAACATAATATCAAGTCTACTAGTAGTAAAATAAAAATGTGATCCTGTCATCCCCTATACTTTTTTTGATCTACTAATTTACCACTTGCAACTTTGTCTAATTGAATGGTAGAGCTCATGGGTGTATTCACTACTTAAGAATCCTCTATCTTAAACTTCTTAAGGATATCTTCGATATATTTACTTTGACTAAAAAATATACCTCATTCCATTACTTCACACTAAACTTAAGAAAATATGTCAGCTCTCCGATCAAGCTCATCTCAAACTCTCTACTCATGGTTTATGAGAAATCATTACAAATGTTCTCATTAATTGATCCAAATAGTATATCATCTACATATATCTGAATAATGAGTAGATCATCTCCTACTCTCTTTAAGAATAGGGTGGTATCTACACTACCCTTAACAAAAGATTTATCTAGGAGAAATGCACTAAGTCTTTCATACTATATCCTAGGTGCTTACTTCAACCCATACAAAGCCTTTTTCAATTCGTACACATGGTTGGGAAAGGTTGAATTTTTAAATACAAGGAGTTGTTAAAGCACTCTTTACATCCATTTGATACAACTTGAAACCTCTAAAGACAGCAAAGACTTACAACACTCTAATGGCTTCTAACCTAGCTACAAGGGCAAAGGTTTCCTAAAAATAAATCCCTTTAATTTGAATGTACCCCTTAGTTACTAATATGGCCTTATTTCTAATAACTTATATAGAATCATTCCTCTTATTTTTGAATACCCACTTGGTACCTACTTCACTCTGGTCCTTATATCTGCTAACCAACTCTCATATATCATTCCCTATAAATTGGTTTAACTCTTCTTCAATAGTTAGGATCTTGAATTCATCAGATAAGGCTTGATCTATATTTGTGGGTTTTACCATAGCGATGAATGCAGAGTGTCTAACCTCCTTTCAAAGTCCATGCCTAATTATAACTCCTACAGATGGGTCTTCTAAGACGAGCTCCCTAAGATGACTAGATGATTTTTTTCTATTCTCTATGCAATGGCTCTTGAGGTTCTCCTCTATCTCCTAGGTCAATAGATTTTACTCCTGGTAACCTCTACCTCTTCTTCTTCTTCTAACCTAGGCTCACCAAATTTATCAGATTCATCAAATATAATATGGGTGGACTCCTCTACAACTAAGATCCTCTTATTAAAGATTCTATAGGCTTTACCAATAGAGGAATAACCTAAGAAGACTCCTTCATCAAACTTAGGATCAAACTTTCCTAGAGGAGAATTTCCATTTATAAGGATAAAATATTCACACCTAAAGATATAAAGATGTAAAAGATTGGGGGTCCTACCCTTAAGCAGCTCATTGGGTGTCTTATTGAGTTTACATCTAACATTTACCCTATTCAAAATATAACAAGCAGTATTCACTACTTCTGCCCAAAAATATCTAAAGAGAGAATATTCAGCTAATATGGCCCTAGCACCTTCTACTAAAGTTATATTCTTTCTTTTAACCATCTTGTTCTGTTGAGGTGTCCTAGGGGCAAAAAAGTTGTGTTCAATTCCGAACTCCTTATAGAAGGATTCAAACTTATTATTATCAAATTCTCAACTCTGATCACTATGGATTGTAGTTATCTCACATCTTAATGCTCTTTGAATCAAAGTGGAGAACATCCTAAATTCCTTAAATGATTCATTTTTATGAGATGTGAATCTAATCCATACGAATCTAGAGTCATCATCAACTATTACATATATAAAAGTTTTTCTTGGCTGTACTAATTGGCCCAAATAAGTACATATATAAGATCTCTAGCGATCAAGATATGGTGATGTCCTTAATGGAATAAAATGATGATTCGACTTATTTTCCTAATTTACATGCATCACATAGGTGGTCCTTAGAGAAATCTAACTTGTGTACTCCTCTAACCAGATCTTTCTGAGTTATATTCCTAAGGGTTGTCATGCTTGCATGACACAGTCACGTATACTATAGCCTGTGGACCTCCGAAAGGACACAGACACCATCGTCCCGCGAGGGGAGACAGTATCTGGCCAATGAATGGCAGATTCGATCACACATATGATTAACCATTGAGGATAGCGGCTCTCACCAGCACACCCCGATGGGTAATAATATATATGATCTGATCGTAACGGGTTTCCCCCACCCGATACATTAGCTCGAATGAGGTTTATTTGAGAGTGGGATTCAGTTTCCCATGGGCGCAAGCCCCCGTGGTTAATTACATCTCAAGCCGGAGCCTGAGAATACTCTCGATTAAGGATTCTATATTATACTTTCTGAATTGGGATTGGCACATAGGGGGAAGACTAGGAAGTCCTACTCGAAGGGAAAGAGAGGTTCAACTAGGCTTAGTCAACATGCACGGCTCACATCAGCATCCGGAGGGACTAAGGTAGTGAGAAGAAACTGGAGAAAAATAAATAAATCATGCACTCGAAACATGCAGGAGGGAAGGATGGAGGTGGCATCATCCGTGTGACGCGGATATGTAGGGTTTAGGGTCTCTGGAAGACAGAAGACCTACCTACTGATGAGGCGTACTATGAAACAATAGTAGCCTTGAATCCTAAATCTAATGGGTTTAGTGTTCTACGCAACACTAACACCCGTGTCCTAACTAATGCAATGCAAAACCTGGACTTACCTCGGCCTGGAAGGGGGAGCCAGCTAACCACCTAATCGCTTTAAAACCATGCTGTCCAGTCATTTATGAAAGATGGGTAGGTGGGTTATAGTTCTCGGAAATAGGGCCGACATCTAGAGGATTTCCTAATTGGCCCCGGACTGATGTCGGGTGAATGCTCCTATGACTAATGCAATTAAAATTTTGATTTAGTTGATTTCTAATGCAATGCATGCTGGTTAAAGTATCCAAATCAGGTATGCACAGAACTTTAAAAAGGCTTATAAAATAATTTTTAGAATTAGACTGGGCTTCCCCAGGTCCAGCACCTTATCCTCATAGGTCAGATTATCCGGACTCTACCCGCAGGCGGGGAAGTGTCTTATAGAAGGAAAGAGAAATACATTAATATGCATGTGACCCCGGACGATTTCAGCAATTCCCTAGGTCGTTAAGTTTCTAAATTGCTTAAAACTTACAATTTTAAATATTAGTTGCGAGTAGAAAAGGTTTTGGTCCTTAGAGAGCCTAACGAAATCCAGGCTAAAATAAAAGCGGCATGCAGATCGCCAATAAACTATGAAAAGCATACAACCTATATGCAATCATCATCAAATCAAGCATAATACATAATTAAACAAATCAATTAAATGTCCATAGGCCAACTGCCCTTAATTACAACCCAGGGTCTGCAGAAAATTAAAGTGGCCGGGCACCACTGCCAACAACCCGAATTTCTAATCCTAAGACTGACGCAAGTTATTTTGAGTGGGATACTCTTGCTCTTCATCTCCTTGGTCTTCTCTCCCTTAGACTCCTCGGATCTCAACTTTGTTGGACTCCTTGGATCTCAGCTTCCTTGGACTTCTCGGGTAGTAGAATGATCCAAATTTGGATTCCCAAATAGGATAAGACCATCCTCATATTGGGTGTCATTTCCTCTTTGGAATCCAACCTTTGGATCCTAGTATCCCCACTCAAAATAGACTTTCACAACTCAATACCAAGTTACAAACCATTTACATTAAATGAAAGCAGTAAATCTAAACTCTCCTGCAAGGTTATCTTAATAAAAATCATCCCAAGCAGTTTATATAGAAATAAAAATACTCATCACAGCCACACTTGGCCATGCTCTTAATTATTTGAGGGCTAAGCAAGCTCTGGAGCACCTGTAGCAATTTATAATGATAATTTTAATTAGCCCTCATTTATTTAGGGGGGCTGAGCAATTTCTGGAGCATCTGCATGAAACAATGTTAGTATTTAAATCATGAATTCTGCCCCCCTTTATTTTAGCATGGCATGAGCATGGCCACCTGCAGAAAGTATCATTAGTATCAAGATCGATCCTAACCTATGAATAGTCTATCGTGCAATCACATCAATTCCCAGAGTACAGTAAAAGTAAACAAACACACCATCATCATCTCAATCACAACAAGCAGTGAAATCTCAGAAATCTCGGCACACAACAGAAAAGTAAATACCGGCCTAGGCTATGTCTAGAAGTGGTGTCCTAACAAACCATCTAGATGTGTGTGAAAAGCTGTGTAACTGAGGTAGATCCTAAGCTGGGTAGTTAGTTACAATTGCCTACTGTCCAGGTTGGTTGTAGGTCTAAAAGGAAATTTTAATTAAAGTATAAATATTAGCGAATTAAGATCCATTTTATTTAATTTGGTATATAGGTCAGTTTTAATGCTTAGGGTAATAATATTTAAAGTTTAAATTGCATTAGTGAGTTTTAGGGAGTTCGGGGTCCACCTATACACTAAGCAAAAGGGGTCCAAAATTAACTTTTTGATTAAAGGGTATTTATGACCAGCTAATATTTCTATAAAATACTAGGCCTTAACCTGATCAGTTAGACAGTTAGTATGCCTGATTTGGATTCATCTATCCAAAGTTATGAATTTCTGAAGTTTTGGTCTCGTTTTGAACTAAGTTTGACCGGATTGTTGACTTTTTTTTATTTAAGTTGATTTCTGGAATTTTAATATTTTTAATAAATATTAGACCCTAATGTGAGTTCAGTGCCTTTGAGTTTGCTGGATTTGGAGTTTCCTACGCAAAGTTATGAATTTTAGAAGTTTCGGGCCCTAGACTTTAGGCTACAGTTGACCAAAGAGTTGACTTTTTATTTTAGGTTAATTTCTGGACACCTAATATTTTTAAAAAAACTAGACCTTAATTAGAGTTAGGTGCCTTTTAGTTTGCCTATTTTGGAGTTTTCTGTAATTAGTTATGATGTTTAGAAGTTGGGGCAATTAAATGAATTATCGGAATTGCCTAATTAGGGGTACTTTGGGGGTTTTTGCCCAAATCAGCTCCAAACTGATTGGAATCACCCCCAAAGGTCAAAAATGACCTAAGAAGGTGTTCCCGAGTGTTTGGGGAAACTTTGGGATTTTTAATAATTTTTAATGATTTAATTAAGAAAAAAAGGTGATTTTTGATTAAGGTTGAATTAAAGTCCAGATTAAGGTCCAATTAAGGGGGGCCCTAATTATCTAAGGTTGGGGACTAAATTCTGGAGAGTTTGAGGTATTATGGGTATTTTTCTGATTTAAAATGGATTTATTATATTTTCCTGAAGTTTCTAAGGCTTAATTAACGGGTAAATTAGGGTTTGCCAATTAAGTGTTTTAAAGAGTCGAGAAAATTCTTAGAAAATTCTAGGGTGTTTCAGATGTCACTAAGCACTAGTGTTTAAAGTTTCATAGCAATTCGGGATCTATCCTAGCTCCTAGAAATATTCTAAGTTCGCTAGACAATCCTTAATTATTGTCCTTAGTGTGTCACTACACTAAGCAGGAATAAAGTGAGTTAGCTAACGCTTAGGCATAACATAAAGAGGGTAAATGTAGCAAATATAAACACACCAATCAAGTCCTTAGATCTAAGAGAGCCTACGCTAAGTGCTTGTTCAACCTACACATGCAAGGACTACGAAAACACTAAGTAAAAAAACCTAATGAAGTGATTAGTGAATGATTGGGACACAATCACCCACTAATTCTTCTCCCACATGAATTGCTCTTCACATACATAACCTAGGTTTAAGATTTCACCAAGTGGATCTCCTAAGATTAAGGATTTAATAATATATGTAGTTTTAAAAATATTTAAAATACATATACGTATTAAGTACACAAATATATAATTTTTAAAATAAGATAGTTTGAAAATGATTTCATGTTATATCCCTAGGAGATCCACTGGCCACCACCAAGGGGTTTCAAAATATTTTCATGTTTAAAATTAATTTTTAATTTTAAAGTAATTAAATAATAATTAAATAATTAAGTAATTAGGTAGCACAGAAAATAATCCAAACAATACAGAATTGAATCCAGAAAATAATTTTAAATAAAATTTCATATTTTTCTGAAAACTTTAAGGTATTATACACAAAAATCTGATTTAAAATGAATTAGTTATGAATTTTTGAAGTTTAATGTATTAAAAAGGATTTTTAAATAATTTCAAAATAATTAATATTTAAAAATAATTATCAAATAAAATTAAATTAAGTATTAAAGTTTCTGGAATTTAAAGTAATTTAATAAAAATAATTTTCATAAGTTTTGAAAAATAAATGAATTTAAAATTAATTAATTATTAATTAAATAATCTAAGTATTTAATTAATTATAATAATCTAAAATGGAAATAATATTTATTAATAAAAAAAAAATAAATAACAAAAATAATTATCTAATTTTGAAAATTATTTAATAAAATTATTTATTATAAATTTGAAAAATATTTAAATTTTAAATTAATTAATTATTAATTAAATAATTTAAGTAATTAAGGAAAGTATTTAAAATAAGGTATATTTATTAAATTTAAAAGAGTAAATAAACAAATAAATAAATAAAATCTCTGGTATGTTAACATAATTGGAATAAGAGATTCTTTACAAATTTAGAAAATAATTAAATTTTAAATCAATTAATTATTAATTAAGTAAATTAAGTAATTAATAATTAAGGAAAGTATTTAAAATAGAAAATATTTATTAAAAATAAAAAAAATAAATTTATAAAAAAAATTAATCTGATTTTGAAAATAATTTAGTAAAATTATTATTTATAAATTTAGGAATAATTAAATTTTAAATCAATTAATTATTAACTAAGTAATTTAAGTAATTAATAAACTAAAATAATTTAAAAAAAAATAGAAAAATCATTAATAATTCGAAATTAAATAATAAAAAAAATAAAAATAATAATAATAATTTTCTTATTTTAGAATTATTCAATAAAAAAAATAATTTTTATAAATTTAGAAAGTATTTAAAGTTTAAATTAATTAATGACTAATTAAGTAATATAGGTAATTAATCAATTAGAATAATTTAAAGAAAGAAAGTAATTATTAATTCGAATTAAATAATAAAAATAATAATAATTTTTCTGATTTTAAAATAATTTAATAAGAGAATAATTTTTATAAATTTAGAAAGTATTTAAATTTTGAATTAATTAATGACTAATTAAGTAATATAGGTAATTAATCAATTAGAATAATTTCAAAAAGGAAAGTAATTATTAATTCAAATTAAATAATAAAAAAAAAATTTCTGATTTCAAAATAATTCAATAAGAAAATAATTTTTATAAATTTAGAAAGTATTTAAAGTTTAAATTAATTAATACCTAATTAAGTAATTTAGGTAATTAATCAATTAGAATAATTTAAAAAAGGAAAGTAATTATTAATTCGAATTAAATAATAAAAATAATAATAATTTTTCTGATATTTCAAAATAATTAATAAAAAAATATTTTTTTTAATTTTAGAAAGTAATTAATTAATTTTTGATTAAATATTTAGATATTTAAACAATTAACTAATTAAGAATTACTTAAAATAATATATTTTAACCTAATTTTAAAAATTAAATCATTGAAAAGTAATAATAAAATTTTCTTATTTTTATTTATTTATTTATTTATTTTAAAATAAAATAGATAAAGAAATATTTAATAATATCATTTTAAAAGTATTTAATAATTATTAGTATTAACTAAGTGTTTAGATTTTAAGTAATTAAAACTATTTTAAATAATAATAAATACGTCATGAAATAGATATAATTTTAAATTAATATATTTAAAATAATTATTAAATTATTTAAACATATTTTATAAAAAAAAGTATTTAATCTTAATAAAATATTTATAAAAAAAAAGAAAGAGAAAATCAACGACTCATGCTATTCATGTACGCCGAATTCTATAACCCTAAAATTAAAGAAAGATTTCGTTCTCAAGAATGGCTTTATTGATTTTGATAAAATTTTAAATGTAGATTAAGAACATGAATAAAAGTCATGGGGAGGTATTTAAAAGCTCTGAAAAGCGCTTATTAGAAAGATATACGGATCTAAGTGTGGTGACCTAGATCTAAAGTTTTGATAAAATCTTACCGTTAGATCTTCTAGATTTTGAAATATCTGAGCTTGTAGATTGTCCTCGTATATTCCTCTAGTTGAAGTTGAACTCCAATTCACCTTGGATCGGACGGTAGAAGCTTTGGAAGGGGAATGACTCGGGTCACCGGAGATCTCGTGGCCGACAAGATTTTACCAACGAATTTGAGTGGAGGAAGATGTGGAGATGTTGGAAGAGCTCTCACACTAAGAAAATTAGGGTTGAGAGCGGCTAGGAAAAAGAAAAAGAAGCCCGCCCCCTTCATGAAGCCCTAAAAGAGTATTTAAATGATTAAGGCCCTAGATCTGTGGCTAGGATTCATCCTAAGATTAATTAGGAGGGAATTAAGGTGATTTAATTAGCCATCCGTTTGATTGCTTGATTTAGGAATAAATTTAAGCTCATGAGAATGAAAAAATAAATAAATAAATAAATAAGTAAATTAAATTAAGCATATTAGATTAAAATCAAGCCTACAGTCAGATCCGATTTGGGTCAATTTGGGATTCAATTTGATTTACTCAAATTAACCCAGTTAAATTTAAATAAAATGAACACTCGAATCAAATTAACCTCGACGGGCCTAAGGCAAACTAATCGGGCTCAATCGGATACGGTCGAGTCTACTTTGACTCAATTCAAGCTAATTCGAGCTCGAATTGGACTCGACGGGGGTTGATTAAATTAATTAAAGGCCCTCAAGGGCACTCGAATGAAAATAAAGGTCAACATAGCCATGATTCATCAACAACAATTTTCAAACATGAAGAATTTGAATAATCAACACAATTCAAATCAAGAATGTAAATATTATTTATTCATTTTTCTTATAAATTTCATTTAAACTAATCTAGTAAAAAATAATTATGTCAAATCTTTTGTCATATAGTTGACTAAAACTAAGCAAGTTATGTTTCAATCCATGTAATAGTAAAATATTTTCAATAATAAAATTTTTAGAGTTACCAATTATAATAGCCCAAACTCTTAACTATCGAGATATTATTCGCTTTGGCCTAAGGGCCTCACAGTTTTTCCCTGTTTGTGTAACATCCAAGTAGGTCACTCATCCCAAAATTGCTCCAGAATGAGCACGCTTAACTGTAAAGTTTTTTAATGTATTTCAATCATTGAACCTAAAGGCGCCTCAATGTTTAAGAGTTTAGCTTTCTTTTACATAAGGGGTTTCACAATATCTCCCACTTAAGTAACTGACGTCCTCATTAGTATCATTATTCCAGAATCATCCACCAAGCATATAGGATTCTAGAGGTGACCCCTATAAGTTCAAGTGGTGGCTCTCACCACATAGCACTCTGTCCCTTTCAGAGTTCAAGAGTTGGCTCCCATGGTATAGTACTTTGTCTTATATGGCACTTAGTTCCCATCTTCTGGCTGGTGTATTGCTCTGATACCTTTTATAAAAATCCAAACTCTTAACTATATACATATTGTCCACTTTGGCCTAAGGGCCTCACAGTTTTGCCTTATTGGTGTAACTACCTAGTAGGTCACCTATCCCATAATTGCACTGTGATGTGCATGCTTAATTGAAGAGTTTCTTAATAAAATTTTAACCATTACACCAAAAGGCGCAAAGATGTTTAAGAGTTTAGCTTTCTTTTACTTAACTGATTTCACACCAATCATACCTGAATCCACCACTTTCTTGATAGTGTTATCTCCCAATATAACCTTGCCTCCAGCTCTGGCCTCCAGTGAGATCAATTGCTTTAGATATCTAGTCATGTGTTAAGAACAACCACTATCCAGGTACAACATGCTCTCACTAGGCCTTTTATGAAAGCATCCCTGCAGCGTCAATTAAAGGTTAGATTTGAGAGCCTAAGTGAGTTTGGGTTCCACCTTATGCTCTAATGGATGAGATAAATGCATGTTATGATATAATGCAAATGACTTTGGCCTCCACACTCGATGTGTTCTATGGTGTATATTGCAAGTGTAGGCTATGTGTCCTACATGCCACAAGAATAGCAGCTAACATTGGAAATGGATTCACTAACCTTTGTTAGTGTAGTGTTTCCTTTTAGGGATATAAGATACATGTTATGTTTTGGGCTAATACCATTATGCTAGTGTGAATGGTGGTTGATGATTTTGAAGTGCATGAATTTTCTCTTTCAAAAACTCATTTATAGTCATATAGCTTTCAATTTCATATTTCATGCATGCCCATTAGAATCTAGTTTGGTTATAAGTGCTTCTAACTCCTTAAGTGCTTCCTTTAATTCAATATGTTTGAATTTCAAGGATTCATGAAATTTAATTAAATTAATATGCTTTCTATTATGATCATCATACTCATCAAGTAGAGTAGCATGCTCTTTATCTAAAGAAATGTGCTCAGTTCTAAGACAATCAAGCTCCTTTTCTAATTAAAAAAATTTCAAATTTAAATTGGCATGTAATTACTTTAGTTTCCTATATAACTCATGCATCTTTTCTAAAATAATAAATAGCTCATCATAGGTAAATTCACATACCTCATCCTGGTTGGAGTTAATAATGACATTATCAGCTATTAAACACAAATTTGTCACCTCTCCTCAAGTTCCTGCTTTGAAGAGGCTAAAGTTGAATCTACCTAGAAAGCCTTCTGCAACCTTTTCTTCCCCTTTGTGAAATTTGACTTTACCACACCCTTCTCCTTGATGGGTTGAGTTTTTAGGTTGGGGCATTTGGACCTTAAGTGTACAGGCTTCCTGCATTAAAAAAAGATATTGTTAGAATACTCCTTAGTAGTTCTACCAATTTTACCTTTATTCATTGTTGATGACATCTTTGCTTTTTCTTTAGAGAGCTCTTGAATTGTTGGATCATCAATGTTATATCATCATCTCATCAGCTGTAGAGCTTAAAAGTTCGTGAAGATGGTTAAACCTTGTAGAACTAGCCCGAGGCTAACTAAGAGGGAGGGGGGTGAATTGGTATTTTAAAAATTACTTAAAAAAAAAAGAAAAATCTTTTTGAAATCTTTTTGAATATTTTAAATATAAATATTTTAAGCGAAAGCAAATAATAAAAAAAAAATATTTTAAACCAGATCAGATCACAAAAATAATTAAAAATAAATGCAAAAAAAAGTTGAAAAAACACAGCAGATTTATAGTGGTTCGGTCAAATCTGACCTACGTTCACTCCCCAGAACCTCCTATTCCAGGCATTGCACTAATCAGTTAGTGTCTCTCCTTTTTCCCCCACAGTAAGGTGGAGAAGCCCTTACAAAATCTTTCCACTAATCGGATAAGGCAAAGAATCTTAAATCCTTTTGCACCCTCCTGGTGAAGGCAGAGAACCCGATAATCCTTTTACTCCCTCCTAGAGTTGGCAGAGAATCACATAATCCTTCTACTCCCTCCTGGAGTAGGCAGAGAACCTGACAATCCTTTTACTCCCTCCTGGAGTAGGCAGAGAACCTAGATCTGATGTTGACGATCGTCTCCCTAGAGCCACCAAGGAACTAAGGACGAAGAAGAAAGAAGACGATCGAATCCTAACCTAGAGTAACCTTTGTGAATCCCCTCACAAACTCCCCCTCACAAGATCCTCTCTCTCTCTCCCAAACTCTCCCTCTCCTCTAAGCTCTCTCTAGTTAGAAAAATAACAAAAGATTATTTTAAAGAGATAATTAGAGAGCTTAAATAGAGAGGCTTCAAAAAGTGCCCTAATTTCAACTTGCTGACAATATCGTCAAGGCTGATATGTATATCATCATGTACGATCAGTGTAAATTAGCCCATCCAAGCAATACAATCTATGTTGACTGTACGATCATAGCAATAATTATATACTGATCATCCCGAACAATCTTATGATCGTCCTAGATGATTAGTTTAAAATATAGTTATCATCCTGACAAATCATTCGGGACATCTAGGCCGATTAGAAGAAAAATGTACTTATCATCCCAGACGATCTTGCGATCATCCTATATGATTAGTTCAAATCAAAGAAAATCATCCTAACAAATCGTTCCGGATGTCCAGGCCAATTAGAATAAATATACTTATCATCCCGGACGATCTTGCGATAGTCCTGTATGATTAGCTCAAATTAAAATCTATCATCCTGATAAATCATTCAGGACTTCCAGTGCATTCAGAAGAAAAATCATGGATCATCCTGAACGATCTATCGATCATCCTATATGATATGATTCAATCTAACCATACTTAATTCCATAATCACAAGATTATTTTAGGCATGATTGTCATGAATCGTCCAGGACAATGTGGATCGTCCTGTACGATTAGGATAAAATTTGAAAAATAAAATTAAAATGTGATTGGTGGCTGATTTCTAGATTTGTACTGATCGTCTTATATGATAAAAATCATCCAGGATGGTTAGTTAAGTAAACTTAACTATTAGGGATGCCCTAATTATGGTTTTTTGGAACTAATCAGTACAGGATGATTTTGGATCGTCGTGTATGATATGATCAAAAATAGAAGAACTCTCAAACTCACCAAATTTCTATCCCTCTGTGTATGTGTGTAAGGTTACTTAGCTTTGGGATCAACCATATTTCATTTGACTCAAGAAAGGGAAAAATTACGTTGAAATGAAATTACAAGCAGACTCAACCCTAAGTCTACCCAATCTTGAGCTGATTTGTAATGCAAGTGATCTTTGAGGACCTGAAAAAGTTAATAGGTAGGGCAACCAAATAGAAATATATAGTGATAGCAATATAAATGAAATAATATTTATTATCATCAAAATTACAGTACCTATATCCAGATTTGTAATAATCTCCTCCTTTTTTAGGATGACAAATAATATTTATTAGGAATTTTAAATCAAAATATTTTTTTAATAATTTTTTTCTTCTTTTTTTAATTAAATAAAAACATTCAGAAAATAGGAACAGAAATAAAGCAAGATAAATTTTACTAAAATAAGACAAAATAATACACTACTCCCCCTTTTGACATCACAAAAAGGAGAAAAAATACAAAACAGAACAAAGTACATAAAAGAACATCAGTACAAGCACTACACAAAAACACTGAGAAAATTAAAAGTAAGAAGGATCCTGATTAGGTGGAGGAAGTGGTGGTGGTGGCTGAAAGAGACTGTGAATAGAAGCAAACTACTCCCCAAATCAGGCTATATCCTGGTCATGTAATTATTGCTGTTGGGCTACATAGGCATTAAAACGAGTAACATCCTCTATGTTCTACTACTCCTGTGCAACTATGTAGGAGTCAAACCTAGCCTCCTACTACTCAAACCGCTCTACCAGCTGATCTATCTGGGACTGCTGGCAAATTGGAAGAGGAGCGGGAATAGGTTCTTCTTCTACTCCCACATCCTCCCCACGCTCTGGATGAAGGCGAGTACTGTAAAGGATGGTGGAGTTATTGGAATAAAAGGTAGGTTGGTAGTCAGGTGGGTTCGGATATTGGAGGTTATACTTTGTTTCAAGGTCATAAGCAATGATGTGTCCTAAAGCTAGATTTGGTTTTCTCATGTGGCTAGGATCCCTAATGCAAGTGAGATGTTCAATATATCTTATTAGGAGATTGGCAGCATTAGAATCTCTACGAGCCATTATATAGTAAGTGGTGAGGGAAAGGATGGGAGTGATGTGAATGTGATCCCCAGCTTTGGGAATAATAGAAGTTATAAGAACATGTTGGATGGACCATGCATCTTTTATTAAGGAATGGGCTGCAGAGTCATGAAAAGGGGCATTTGTGTTCCTAATGAGGGTGGTCCCCAGTGGTGGAAAGGTGAAGAAGTTCATATAGCTCCTAATATGTGATTTCAATGGGTCATCTAGTCACATAGGATTGTAGGTAAGTATAGGTGGAATTAATTTGAAGACTGGCAAAAAATTCAAATAGAAGCTTAGAATTAAAGGGGAAAGCAAGGGTCAAAATGAAAGCAAAAGATGTATGAGTAAAAAGATCTTGTACCCTATAGGTCAGAATAGTTGGATTGACCACTTTGGAAGGGGTAATCCCTGCAGATTTGTAACGAGCATAAGCAGCTTGATTCGCTGCTTTAAAAAAGTGGGAGTCTATAGTTCCCCTAGAGGAACTTCCTGTCTACATTATGGAACGTTTGCCACCAGCCATAGAGAGGATTTGAGTGCTTGAGGAAAGAAGTTTTGGGGTGAGAAATAAAGCTTAAAATCGGCATGTTTATAAAGAGTTATCCATATCACCCAGGATGATAGAGATATCATCCAGGATGATGTGAACAAAACTTTCAAAGATTGGAATGATGAAAAGAGGTGATTAGAGAGGAACCAAAAATAAAAACAACAACAAAAAAATCACAGAGAATAACAAAATAAAAAAATATGATAAAAACATTTTGTTAAAATAAAAACAAGTTTTTTTAATCGATTAACCGTATTATATGATAAATTTCCCTTAAAATGGATGAAAAAATCAGCAAGAAATGAATTGACAACTCTAAAATTTGAAAAAGGGGTAAAAAAATTGATCTTGTTATCTCGAGTTCAGACTCCTTACAGGTCAAAACTCTTTTTAAACAAAAATCAAATTCAAAAAAGAAATTAGATAAGAAAAGAGATTATTTCATCCTTCATTTCAGATAAAATATCTGATAGAATAATATTGCAAAGTAATTAATTAAAATCACAATTTTCAGAATCAGGAGTTTCAAAAACATCAAGTGACACATGAATTATTCTAAGATTTTAATGATTTGAAAGTGAAGGAAGCTTGCTTCTTTTGTGGGCTTATTTTGCACCTCTTTTTTAATTATTTGGTGTACTTTGCACATCTTTTGATTTTTGATACACTTTGTGTATCTTGCAATTTTTTGGTGATCATTGCGCATCTTTTCAATTTTTTTTTCGGTTCATTTTATGGCTCTTATTATTTCTGCAAGCTCGCTTCCTTTCAAAACCTTTAAAAAAACTCTAAGTTGTGAGATTATCTTTCAGATATAAGAAAAAAAACTCACTCTCTAATATAAGGAAGAGTAAACCATAATTCAGAACATATATGTATGATAAATGAAACAACCTGATTAAGAAAACTTGAGAATGATTTAATGAATTTGAGTATTATTCATATGAGATAGATTACCATATGAAGATAAAATAGATCTCAATTTCAAAGTCTACTTTTAATTTGAAATAGATTTTGCAAAAAAAGATTAACCTACAAAGGAAGTTAGAGGAATGGAGACAATAATCGATGTTCCTTCTTTTAACTGATTTAGGGAAGTCAATAACTGCTTACAAATTTCCAAAACCAAAAGCAAGGCAATAATATCAGCAGTGAGCATTGATCTGATCCAAAAAAAAAACTCTGAACTAAAAATAACCAAAACATGTAAGCCATAAACAAGAAATACATAAACAAAAGCTGATATGCAAAAAAACAAAAACAAAAATTAAAAACATCATAAACTAGAAAGCAACAATTTCAGGCATTAATATCTATTACACGTAATCTGGTTCTCAAGATGCTGAAAGTTTCAAAAGTAAGTGATTTTGTGAAGATATCTGCCAGTTAGTTTTCAGTGGCTACATGATGTAGCTCTATATCTCCTTTGGTATCATTTTCCCTAATGAAGTGGTGTCTGATATCGATGTGTTTGGTCCTGGAGTGTTGGATTGGGTTCTTTCAAATGCATATGACACTAGTGTTATCATATAGGATAGGAAATTTGCCTATAGGAAGTCCTAAATCCAGAATTTATTATTTTAACCAAAGGACCTGGGCCACAAAACTTCCTAAGGCTATATACTCAGCTTCAGTAGTAGATAGGGAAACTAAGTTTTATTTTTTACTAGACTAGGAGACTAAGGATTGTCTTATGAATTAACATATCTTAAAAGTGCTTTTTATATCAACTCAGCATCCTGCAAAATCTGAATCAGAATATCCTATGATTTCAAAAGAAGTGCAATGCCTAGGATACCAGATTCCTATCTTGGGTCCCTAAGAGATATCTAAGGATTCTCTTAATAGCAATCAGGTGGTACTCTTTTTAATCAGCCTGAAATCTAGCACAAAGATAAATACTAAATATAATATAAGATCTGCTACCAATCAAGTAAAGTAGTGATCCAATTATTCCTCTATATTTCTTTTGATCAACTAATTTTCTATTTATGCCTTTATCTAATTGAACACTAGAGCTCATGGGAGTGTTTATTGGCTTGGCTTTATCCATTTCATATTTCCTTAGGAAGACCTTAATGTATTTTGATTGATTAAGAAAAGTTCCATCTTCCATTAGCCTTATGTAAAACCCCGAAAAGAAGATAATTTTCCCATCATACTCATCTCAAATTTCTTACTCATTATTTTAGAAAAATTATCACATAAATTTTTATCAGAAGATCTAAACAGTATATCATCAATATAGATCTAGACAATGAGTAATTCATCTCTTACTCTCCTCAGAAAAAGGGTGGTGTCTATGCTCCCCTTAACAAACTCTTTTTTCCAGTAAGAATGTGCTATGCCTCTCAAACCATGCCCTAGGTGCCATTTTTAATCCATACAAAGCCTTTTTCAATTTGAAAATAAGATTTGGAAATTGGGAATTCTCGAAACTTGGGGGATGCTCTACAAATACATCTTCTTTTATTATCTCATTAAAAAAGGCACTCTTTATATTCATTTCGAAAAGCTTAAATCCCTTATAATAGGTAAAGGCTAGTAGCACTCTAATGGCTTCTAATCGGGCTACAGGGGCAAAAGTTTCCTTAAAATCAATCTCTTCTCTTTGATTGTACGCCTTAGCCACTAATCTTGATTTATTTCTAACCACCACACCAGAATCATTTATTTTATTTTTAAAGACCCATTTAGTTCCTACCACACTCTGGTCCTTAGGTCTTCTAACTAGCTCCTAAATATTATTCCTTACAAATTGATTCAATTCTTCCTGCATGGCTAGGATCCAGAATTCATCTGATAAGGCTTGATTTAGGTTGGTGGGTTCAGTCATTGAAATGAAGGCAGAGTGGTTTACTTCTTTTTAAAGTCTATGCCTAGTTCTAACACCTTTAAATGGGTCTCCTAAGATCAGTTCTTTAAGATGACTTGAAGAATATCTCCATTCTCTAGGCAAAGTAACTTCAGATTCTACCCTTTCCTCCAGATTGATAGATTCTACTACTTGGGTGACTTCTACAATCTCCTCTTCTTCTACCCTAGACCCTCCAGAATTATCAGATTTATCAAGCATAATATGAGTGGTCTCCTCAATAATCAGGGTTCTTTTATTGAAGACTCTATAGGATTTCCCAATGCTTGAGTAACCTAGGAACACTCCTTCGTTAAATTTTGGGTCAAACTTTCCTAGTAGAGACTTCCCATTATTCAGAATGAACACTTTACATCCAAAGACACGAAGGTGAGAGAGGTTGGGTGTCCTACCCTTAAGAATTTCATAGGATATTTTGTTCAGCTTAGATCTAAGATTCACCATATTCAGAACATAATAGGATATATTCACCGCTTCTACCTAGAAGTATTTAGGATGTGAGTATTCATCTAACATGACTCTAGCAGCTTCTACCAGGGTCCTATTTTTCCTTTCAGCTACCCCGTTCTACTGAGAGGTTCTATAAGCTAAAAAATTAAGATATATCCCTTGCTCCTTACAGCATTTTTTAAATTTCTCATTTTCAAACTCTGCACAATGATCACTATGAATAGCTAGAATTTCATAACCTAATTTCCTTAGAATCTAAGTGGAGAAAGATCTAAATTCCTTAAATGATTCACTTTTATGAGATAAGAATCTAACCGAGGTAAACCTCGAACAATCATCAACAATCACATACCCAAAGGCTTTCCCTCCTAAGCATGATTTGCTGGCTAGTCCAAAGAGATCCATATGAAGGACTTCTAAGGGTTTGCTAGTGTTAATGTCTTTAATTGAGTGGAAGGAGAATTTGACTTGCTTTTCTAACTAACAGGTATCACACAGGTGGTCCTTATTGAACTCTAGCTTGGGGACACCTCTCACTAAGTCTTTTTGGATGATCTTCCTAAGGCTTTTCATGCTTGCATGACACAATCTCCTATGCCATAGCCATGATTTATTAGCAATTAATTTTAAGCAAATAGTAATATCAGCTTTAAAATAATTTAGATCCAGTATGTAGATTTTGTTGATCCTTTTTTCTTGCAAAACAATTTTGTCATTTAAGCTTAAAATACAGCAAGTTGGCAGAAATTTTATGTTGAAGCCTTTATCACAGAGCTGGCTGATGCTGAGCAGATTGTGTTTCAGTCTATCTACAAGCATAATATTATCAATAATGAAATTTTTTGAATCACCAATTATACATGATTCCACTACTCTCTTGGTGGTGTTATCTCCAAGTGTTACCTTGCCTCCAATCATGGCCTCCAACGAAATGAATTAATTTATATCTCCAATCATATGCCTTGAACATCTGCTGTATAGGTACTATATGCTCTCACGAGGTTTTTTGTGAGAGCACACCTATAAAATCATCAAATGTCAGATTTGGGAACCCAAACAGGTTTGGGTCCCTTGTGATGAAAAGAAGAATGAGATGCATGCATACTATGCTGTGAATTTTGCACTTTTGGTCTCCACACCCAATATGTACTATGATGGGAGATATATCCTAGCATGCTACAAGAAAAATATCTAACTCTAGGAAAAGGGTTAACTAATCTACATGGGTGATGGTGCCTCTTCCTAGGTTTGAATGATGCATGCTTTGATGATTGTGTATGAAATTCTTTAAGTTATAATAGTTTTTTAATTTTTATGAAAGCAGTTAATTCAGCATCAAAAAAATTATTTGAACTTTCAAGAATTGAATTTTTTATTCTTCATGCATGCTTCCTACTCTCTAAATCAGATATAAGAGTTTCTAATTCTTTGAATGCAATTTCTAATTTAACATGCGATGTTTTTAATGAATCATGCTTAGTGGTTAAATCAGAATACTTTTTATTTAATTCAGCAAATTCATCTAATAAAGCCATGTGACTACTGTCCAGAGTGGAGTGATCTTTCCTTAAGCATTCATGCTCTTTCTGCAAATTTAAAAATTCAACTTTGAGGCTAGCATGTGCGTTCTTGAGCTTCCTATATGAAGAATGAAAATTGATCAATATTAGCTCACATACCTCTTCTTGATTAGAGTGATCAAGATGATCATCTATCATTAGATATAGGTTTGTTACCTCCTCTTCTGCTTCAGTTTTAGAGGAGTCTGATGCTGAGTCTGCCCATAATGCCTTTTGGATCCTATTTTTATCCTTCTTGAACTTAGGTTTCTCCTCACCCTTTTTCTTGCTTGGGTGAGCATTTAGAATTGGGCAATCAGACTTCAGATACCCTGGCTTCTTGCATTCAAAATAGATAACATCAGAAGAAACTTTAAGATTTTTATTACTCTTACCTTTATTCCACTTCCGATGATGCTTTTATTTCTTCCTTAAGAAGCTTTTAAACTATCTTGTTATTAAAGTAAAGTCAACATCATCAGAACCAGAAGGATCAGTATCAGAATCATTAGCCTTCAAGGCTACTGTTTTCTCCTTTTCCTTCTCACTTGCATTAAGCTGTCTTTAGTTCACTCCTTGCTCATAAGCAATTAGTGATCCTAGTAAGTAATTAATTAAATAAACATTCAAGTCCTTAGATTCAGTAATGGTAGTAATTTTTGTATCAAAGGAAGAAGGTAAACATCTCAAAATCTTGTTCACTTTTTCATAGTTTGTGAGTTCTCTTTCTAAGGCATGTAGGGATGTAACAATCTGTATAAATCTGGTGTACATTTCAAAAATTGATTCGCTAAGTTTCATGCAAAAAAGTTCATAATCATGCAAAAGAATATTTAGCCAAGATTATTTCACTTTGTTTGTACCTTCATAAGTTATGCATAATTTGTCTAAAATTTCCTTACCAGTTAAACAGGTGGAGACACGCACATAATCTTTTGATTTTAAGGCACAAAAAATAGTTTAAACATTTAGCATTCAGTTGTGCAAGATCTCTATCATCAGTTTTAACAGCATTGACTAATCTATACGGTGCATAATATCCTTCTCTAACAAGCATCCACATGCAATAATCAATTGATTGTAAAAAGGTGGATATGAGAGTTTTTCAAAAATTAAAAGGAATATTATCAAATGGAGGCGGTCGAGTAATTGAATATTCTTCAGCGGTGTTGCGATTACCACAGTTAGTCATTGATCGAAATTCAAAAATTTTCTAAAACTTGATTTTATGAATCCCGCTCTAATACAACTTGAAAGTTCATGAAGGTGATTAAACCTTGTAGAACTAGCATGAGGCTAACCAAGAGGGGGTGAAATGGTATTTTAAAAATTCTTTAAACAAAAGAAAAATCTTTCTGAAATCTTTTTGAATATTTTAAACACAAACAATTTAAGCGGAAGCAAATAACCAAAAATAAAGATTTCAAACCAGATCAGATCACATAAATAATTGAAAATAAATGTAAAAAAATAAGTAGAAAGAACACAACAGATTTATAGTGGTTCGATCAAATTTGACCTACGTCCACTCCCCAGAACCTCCTGTTCAAGGTATTCCACTAATCAGTTAGTGTCTCTCCTTTTCCTCTCACAGTAAGATATAGAAACCCTTATAAAATATTTCACTGATCTGGTGAGACAGAGAACCTTGAATCCTTTTTCACCCTTCTAGTGAAGGCAGAGAACCTGATAATCCTTTTACTCCCTCATGGAGTCGGCAGAGAACTACAAAATTCTTTTACTCCCTCCTAAAGTAGGAAGAGAACCTGACATTCCTTTTACTCTCTCCTGGAGTAGGCAGAGAACCTAGATCTGATGCTGATGATCGTCTCCCGAGAGCCACCAAGGAACCAAGGACGAAGAAGGAAGAAGGCGATCGAATCCTAGCTTGGAGAAATCTTTGTGAATCCCCTCACAAACTCCGCCTCACAAGATCCTCTCTCTCTCCCAAACTCTCCCTCTCCTCTAAGCTCTCTCTTATTAGAAAAATAGTAAAAGATTATTTAAAAGAGAAAATTCAAGAGCTTAAATAGAGAGGCTTCAAAAGTACCCTTATTTTAACATAACGATAATATCGTCCAGGATAATATGTATATCGTTCTGTATGATCAGTGTAAATTAACACATCCAGCTAGGATGATCTGTGTTGCATGTACGATCAGAGAAACAAGTATGTACTCATCATCTCGGATGATCTTGTGATTATCCTGGATGATTAGTTTAAAATATAGTTATCATCCTGACAAATCGTTCGGGACATCCAGGCTGATTAGAAGAAAAATGTACTTATTATCCCGGACGATCTTGTGATCATCCTGTATGATTAATTCAAATCAAAGAATATTATCCTGACAAATCGTTCAGGATGTCCAGGCCAATTATAACAAATGTACTTATTATCCCAGACGATCTTGTGATCGTCCTGTACGATCAGTTTAAATTAAAGACTATCGTCCTGATAAATTGTTCAGGACGTCTAGTATGTTCAGAAGAAAATATCATGGATCATGCTGGATGATTTATCGATCGTTCTGTATGATGTGATCATTCAATGTAACCATGCTTAATTCCATAATCACAGAGTTATTTTAGGCATGATTGTCATGAATCATCCAGGATGATGTGGATCATCCTGTATGATTAGGACAAATTTTGAAAAATAAAAATTGCCTAAAATGTGATTGGTGGATAATTTCTAGATTTGCACTGATCGTCCTATACGATAAAAATTATCCAGGATGATTAATTAAGTAAACTTAATTATCAGGGATGCCCTGATCAGGGTTTCTATTTTGAACTGATCGTCTAGGATGATTTTGGATCATCCAGTACGATATGATCAAAAATAGAAGAACTCTCAAACTCACCAAATTTCTCTCCCTGAGTGTGTGTGTGCAAGGTTACTTAGCTTAGGGATCCACCACATTACATTTGACTTAAGAAAGAGAAAAATTACATTGAAATGAAATTACAAGTAGACTCAACCCTTAGTCTACCCAATCTTGCGCTAATTTGTATTACAAGCGATCTTTGAGGACCTGAAAAAGTTAGTAGGTATGGAAACCAAACACAAATATGCAGTGATAGAAATATAAAGGAAATAATATTTGTTATAATCAAAATTATAGTACATGTATCCAGATTTGCAACAGAGTTATTATTATCAGAGTCATTGGCCTTTAACACCACTATCTTTGCTTTTTTGCTCTCCTGCATCCTATAATCTTTGGCATATATTTTATTCATAAGCAATTAGTGAGCCAAGCAAATTATCAATGGAGTAAACATTCAAATCTTTAGATTCACAAGTTGTAGTAATATTTGGATCATAACTACTAGGTACACAACAAAGAATTTTGTTGAGCTTTTAAGAGTTTGATAGTTCTCTACCTAAAACATATAGGGATGCCACTATTTGAGTAAATCTAATATACATGTCTGAGAAAATCTCATTTGATTTCAAATGAAATAGTTTGTAATCTTGCAACAGAATATTTAAATGAGATTGTTTGACTGTTTTAGTACCCTTATAAGTAATACATAATTTATCCCATATTTCTTTATCAGTAATACAGATAGAGAATCTCATATAATCTTATGATTTAAGTGCAAAAAAAATAGTTTAGACATTTAGCATTCAGTTATGCAAAGTCTCTATCTTTATAACTCCATTCATTAAAAAAAATTCTTCCTTGATGCCATTAATAATACAAGATGGAGGTGTATATCCTACTTGAATCATGTGCTACATGTGATAGTCAATAGATTGTAAAAATTTAAACATGCATATTTTTTAAAAATCAAACTAAATGTTATCAAATAATGGAGGATGTGTTATTGAAAAACCCTCCACAGTGTTTTTAGCCCCAAGGTGTGCCATGGATAATTTTTCTCAAGGTTTTCTAAAATGCTAAGTTTGAGAACCTGCACTAATACCAATTGATAGTTTGAATGTGAGTTATTTGGCCTACTTGAACTATAAGAGCACAACAAGAGGGGGGATGAATTGGTACTAAAAAAAATTCTCTTTTCAAAGATTATAATTTCTTTAAAAACTTATGGACTACCAAAGAAAAAAAATGTTTTTGATTTGATTTTTATAAACCACAAACTTTAATGAGAAAATTTTTTGTTCTTTTTATTTTTGAACCTTTTTTTCTTGAAGCAAAATCAGTATAATTCTAGTTTAAACAAAAGCTTACAAATTATAGATTTCAAAGTAAATAAAATGGAAGAAATAAAAGTGTGGAAAAGCAAAAGAAAAAAAAGAATGAACACACAAGAGATTTATAGTGGTTCGATCACCCTTGATATACATCCGCTCACTAGAGTCCTCCACTCCTAGAAATGCAATAAAAATTTAGTGACTCTCCTTTTGACACCATAACAAGGCGGAGAAGCCCATACAAATCCCTTCCACCTACTCGGTGGAGCAATGTAGCCGAATCTCTTTCACCTTCCTGCTATGGTGGAGAAGTCGAATCCCATTCACCTAATTGGTGCAGTGGAGTGGCCAGATCAAAGAGATATTTCCTAGAGTTTTCCTCAAGCAAATACATTAACCTTGGAGAAAGAAGGTGCATGAT
The DNA here is from genome assembly GCA_019925795.1 of Dendrobium chrysotoxum. Lineage (NCBI taxonomy): Eukaryota > Viridiplantae > Streptophyta > Magnoliopsida > Asparagales > Orchidaceae > Dendrobium > Dendrobium chrysotoxum. The sequence goes on along the minus strand of CM034300.1, from coordinate 25,294,990 downwards.
CACAGAGCAACTGTGTGTAGAAATCTCTCTCACACACTCTTTTATCCCTTAAGAGTTTCCTCCCTCAAGATCTCACCTCTCTCTCTCTCCAAAGCTATTCTCCCTCTTCAAACACTTTCTTGTAGAAGCTCTACCTTAAAAAATTTTCAAAAGGCCCCCTCAAACAAATTAGGAGGAGTATTTAAAGAAGGGCTGAAAAAAACTTAAAAATTCACTTCAGCCGTTATTGATCGTATTGTATGATAGTAGTATCATACTATACGATTAGTCCAACAAGCCCTGATAATATTGACCAATGAGGGATTCACAATACAATTAGTTCAAATAATTTGATCTGATTGTCTTGTAAGAGGTAATGCCATACCATACGATTAGTTCAATTAAATCTTATGTTCATACAGGATGAACCACAGGTGATTAATTATCATCCTAATATCTTCTTGGTTTGTATAGTACAATGCCAAGTCATCTGATATAATTAGTTTTAATGCATATTTGATCTTACAGGATGAACCCCAGGCAATTAATTATCATTCTGGTATCTTCTCAATTCATACAGAACAAAATACCCTTAGTACAATATGATCACCACTCACCATTAATTATGGATTTGATTTGCTTAATCTCAAGGATTAATTTAGGCACAAATTTCAAATATCATATAGTATGAACCATGCCATACCATACAAGTAGTATAAATTATAATTTTCAAAAAAATTACCTAAATATGATTGGCGGCTAAGGTATTCAATTTGATCTGATCTTCCTGTGTGATTTAGTTCATACAGTATGATTAGTTCAAAAACACTAATTACTCCATTTGTTATTCAACTTGATATTCTAAATAACTTATTATATAGTACGATCTATATCAAATAGTATAAACTTAAAAATTTGAAATTCAAGTTCTCACTCCCTGTGTGTGTGTATAATCCCCAAGTTAGCTTATAGCCTTACATAACTTTAGCTCAAGAAATATAAAATAAAGAAATAGAAATTATAGTCCCTTGTAAGTATCATCCTATTCTACCTACTCTTGAGCCCTGAATCTTCATTGCACGATTTATAACATTCCTGAAATTTTAGTACACACAAAAGAAGATATGCAATATAGATACTAGGAGAAATAAAGAGATAATCAATAATATTTATTATCATCGAAATCATAAGTTTGGGATCTCAGATTGTAACATTTACCCTATCAGCAGGTCACTGAAAATTATTAGTAGCAATTTCTCTATTAATTCATATGCTTCCTCAAGTGACTTAAATATTAATGATCCTCCACCTGCAGTATCTATGATTTCTCTAAGTGATCCTACTAATCCATTATAAAATATTTTAATAACCATCCAATTAGGTAAAGTAAGGTGAAGGCATTTTCTTAAATCTCTCTCAATCCTCTTAAATTGATTATCCTTCAAACTGGGTAAAAGAAGTGATATCATTTTTAAGTTTGGCAATCTTTGAAGATGAGAAATACTTAGCAAAAAACTTATTAGTTAACTCACTCTAAGTGGTTATAGAGCTTGGGGGTAAAGAATTCAACCACATGTTAGCTTTATCTCTTAGAGAAAATCGGAACAATCTAAGTCTATTAGCATTATCACTAACACCATTATACTTAAATATTACATAAATTTATAAGAAACTGGCTAAATATAAATTGAGATATTCAATAAGAGTTCCTCCAAATTGAGAATTTTGAACTATTTGAACTATGGTAGATTTTAATTCATAATTATTAGTTTGGATCATAGGTCTATTAATGCTATGATGAATTCCATCTATTAAAGGGTTAGCATAATCCCTAAGAGATATATAATGATCTTGATCTAGTACAAGTTCAACCCTTTTCATTATCTTTTTGAATTTTTGAATTTTAGAAAGGGTTCTTTCTATTTCAAAGTCAAGAAACAAAAATTCCTTTCTGTGTCTATAAAGCATGCAACAATGAATATGCAATCAACAAACAAGTAAAAAAAAAGATATAAGTTGGTCTAATTATGTAATTAATTTAACAGTATAGTTAAAATTGTAAAAAACAAAATACTTCCCTAGAAATAGCGCCAAAAATTTGATAGGGGCTATGAAGTGAACTTTTAAATTGTATAAATATCAAGGGTCTATCACCCCTAAATAATGCTCAGGTTTTCTTTGATATAAAAATAACAAAATCTCACTTAATATATGCAAGTATACATGCCAAATAAAGTAATAAAGCGTTAGAGTAGAGTCTCAAACCTATGAGAAAGTACGCTTACTTGTAATAAACAACTATTATCTATTCTAATTATACTAATTATCCTACTAAAATAAAAATAATCCTTGTAAAGATTTTTGTCACTAAATAAAATAGTAATAATATTGGATACAATATTTAAGAAAAGTATTTAGGATTGATGAGTGTAAATTTCATATAATTCCTAATGAAACTCTTAATTATAGATGCAATTTAGAGTATATACATCCTTAGATCTTTGTCGAGCTTGTAGGGGTGAATAGGATATCTGCTAACCTCCTACAGTGATAGTATCTCCTTAAAAACTTAGAACATTTTACATTCTATGTCTAGGTATACAAACATTCCATCTCAATATTCCTAGTTGTTCATACATTCCTCCATCGAGGCTATACATCACATTATATTTTAACTACATATATGGCCACTATGTGCATTAAATGAACAATGAGATAATATTAAAAACATCATTTAAAATTTATGGAACTTGAGTATTCATTAGTACTTTACATGCACTTTACATCATCAATCCAAAATAAGAGAATTAGCTAGACATAGAATAAATAACAAGCAAACTCATTTTCATTAAACTCATGAAAGCATGAAAATACAAGAGCGTGATATTACAAGAAAGGATTAAAGTTCTCCTTTACACTCCTTCTCCCTTAACTTATAGAGTTTCTTCAAGAAACATAGGCTAACACTCCAAATGATTGTATCTTATAATTTTCTATCCTTCCTTAGATTTTACTCTAAGAGAGAACAAGAGAAGTACTCTAAAAAGAAGTACTAAATTTTACATGTGACTAAACTCCCTCACAAACAAAACATCACAACTATTTATAGGAAAACATAAAAAGGCAACTAGCACTATGCTGCTTGAAAGAGTGTCACTGTAGTGCCCTTAAAGTAAACTAGCCCTTCGGTGCTGAAACTTTTACTCCGCTATAGAGCTTGCTGATTTGGATCGGTTACATTGTGAACAGTCGCATCTCTTCAATGAGAAAATATAGCCTTTGGAAGTTATAAAAGCAATGTCGTGGTGCTGCTAACATTCAAGTGCTGCGACACCCGAGTGGTAAAAATGGCACCCAGGCATTAGTGGTTGAATGTCGCGACATTTAAAAATAGAGAGTCTAGCACTGGCAAGCCGGCTCTTTGACAATGTGGCACTGGTAATGCTACGATGTTAGCTAAGTTTCCACTACAATTCTTACAAACAGAGAGCTCGGTGTTGCAATGTCTAATTTATAGCACCTATGTGGTATTGAAGGTGGCATTGCGGTGTTGATTCATCGGATGCCACAACGTTGTAAGTTATTTAAAATTTTTTTCCATTTCTAGATTTTTTATGCACAAAAATAACTAAAAAAACACATTTTCATTGAAAATAAAATACATAAAATAGTGCATAATTTACACTTATTAGTAACCTAAATGGCTAAAACATGTGAGCAAAGGGCTTGCTAGCTTAGGCAGACTCTTGGGCAACTAATGAATTAAATTATGGGGTTTGGAGGTCATGGGCTCACCTAGTTTAATTGAATTGAAGAGTGAAGTTGATATTGCTAATTTGGTTAACTTGGTTGACCAGACCTAGGGATTAGGTCCAATTACTTACAAATGACTTATTAAATTTATTAGAAGTGATTTTGAGTTAGGATAAGGTCAACATGTAATGAATTGCATAAAAATATGTTTTAGGTCAATATTAAGTTCAATAGTGGTTTTGGTCAACCACAATCAACCATGGCTCACTAATGGTTTATTTGGGTTTGAACATGTACTAATTGATACTTAGGATGTTTTGGAAGTTTTGGCATGACTTGGTTTAACATCCATACATATTTTTAGGTTTATGTTCAAATGGATCCCTTATAGTAAAAGTGACCATGGTCGACAAAGCTCAATAAAGGGTCCATTTAGGTTTGACATGATCAAGAATGATTGTAAGATGCCTAAGAGTTAAACTTAGGGCTTAGATTGCAATTTCCAATATTTTCATGCATATGAGTGTATTTTAGGGTTTAAGGGTCCTATTGGTCAAACTAGGACAACCTAGGTCAACCCTAGACCCCAATGGGTTTTAATCACTATGATGATGATTATGAACATGTTTAAGTCATTTCTAAGGGTTTGTAAAGGTGTTTGAATCAAAATTTCATACTGAGTAGCATGGTTTGCAAATATTTGAAGGTTTTAAATGTATGGTGGAGGCTTTGGGTTTTAGGGTTTGGAAGGGCATGGGTGCTTCCAAAATGGTTAGGGAGGCCCTTATGAGATGTTTAATCAATATGAGAATGACCAAACACCATTCTAGATGCTTCACCTAAGGTTTTTAGCAAGCAAAAGATTCCCCTTGGGAAAGAAAAAGTCCAAGGCTTTATAGTAGAATTAAACTTGATTTTGAATTGTGATCATTGAAGATGATTCAATTATTTAAAATGGATAAAAAGGTTAATTGAGCTATATTGAACATGATTAGGGAATTTAACATGATTGAACATCAAATTAATTAAAGAATTAAATGAAATTGAATGGAGGATTGAACTTGAGTTTAATGATTAAATTGGGGTGAATGAATGATTGAATTGAATTTATTGAAGATTCATTAAACATATTTTAATGATTGAATTAAATTAATTGATTAAATGGAGTTCAATGATTGAGCACCATGATCAAAAGTGATTGAATTGATTTTGAATGTCACCAAAGGATTAACCTCATAAAAAAAGGTCAACAATGGACCCCTAATAGGTGTGATGAACTTGAAAAATAAATCCCATATATTGGTGTTAACTTAGATAATCAATAGAATCCAAAGAGAGTTAATAATAAATACCTAAAAGGAAATGATCCTAAATAGTCAAAATTAATCAGGCAATATCCGGTAAGAAAATCATAATAGTTAGACAGAGGCTAACAAGATAATTGAATGGGTGATTTATCCAAAATAAGTAGATAGATTAATTAGGAAAATATCAAAGAACATAATATCAAATCAACTGAACTTTTAGATACTCGAAAGGGAGATCTATCCCTAATAAGAAGAATTAGATGGATGTTTATTAAGTGTAAATTGTGTACTGTTTATTATGTTAAAATGCAGTGAAAATATTTTGTTTTAGTAATATTTATGTAGGAATTTTTCAAGAAAAGGTAAAAATTCACAAGTGCTGAATGAGTACCACATCACCCACATTTTTGTGTGCCACAACCACTAGAAGAATGTCAGGATTTTGTGACAGAAAAAACCACCACAAAACAAGTAAAATCCACGCAGATTTTAATTTGTGGCAGAATCATGTTCAACGATAAAAGTCGCATCGCAAAAGTCTTTGTAACGAAATAAATATGCCACAAATATTTTATGGGAGATTTATGATGAATTTATGATGAAATCAAATTGAGAAAAATGACGGTTTCATTTTCGCAAAATAATGCTTTTTTTTTTTTTTTGCAAATTACAATGGATTTGTGATAGATTTGCGATGAAAAATCTACCACAATTTGCTGTGGAAATGCCGTCATAATTTGTGGAGGATATTCTGCCACAAATCTGCTACTATTTATGATGGATTGCTTTATCACAAACTACAATACTCACACATCATTTCTATGTTTATGATGAAAATTCCACAATAAATTTGGTGGAAACCTATAGAAAAAATAAATAAATAAATTCTCCTACAATCATGTATTGATATTTTTAACAATAACCATCCAAGCAGTTTAAAAGCAGTATTAAATAATGCTAGTATTTAAATAAAAATGCTAAAGAAATATAGTTTTGTATATTTATATTCCAACTACTCAAATAAATAATCACATTCCACTTAATTATATAATTACAACACTATTAAAGTATTAATAGTTCATATACATCAAAAACCCCTACACAGAAAATCTAAGCAGAATCTATATCTTCACTGTCATGCTTAGTTGATGTAGGCTCAAGATGATTTTCACCAATATGCTCTCTCAATCTCTAGAGCTCATCAAGTATCTGAATGGTAATGTCCACTTGTGATTTTTAGACATTTTCTAGCTCTGATGTCAAATTAGCAAACTGTTGGCTATATAAACTCTCATGGCTGCTTACAGAGTAGCTGGAGGTAGAGGAGGACCATCCCTCGTACACGTAAGCATACGAGCCTAATCCATAAATTCATCCCTTTTGCATTATGCCTACTGCATATAACTAAGTGCAGTGGTTAGAAATATCTGCGAACTATGTTGAAACTTGTAGATGGGCCGCACTTAGTGTTGAAATAAGGATCATACTCACCCTGTGAAGTCTAATACCAATATTCTGGTATGAATCCCCTGTAATATAGATCAATAATAATCTCATCTCGTGTGAGCTAGGCTTATTTTTTATGTTTGGAACATGGACAATGAAACCTTCCCTCTTATATAAAGAAAGGTAATTGACAGCATGTCTAAATGAAATAATTTACTCAATTTAGAAATTCATATGTCAATATCTTGGGTCTAGGCAACAGTCAGTTTTATATCCAACTTCTATAATTTTGAATATCTATAACACTCTCGGGCCATAAATTCCTACAACTAAACAATGAGATTGTATCAATTAAAAAAAATAAATGAAATCATACAACATGCCCATAGGAGTATCCTAATACTTTCATTGAAAAGCTTCGTGAATTCTAGTACTACAACACCAAGTCATTATCTCACTATGTGGGGTAGACTACATGAATACACCTCAACCTTTCTTAACATAGACCATATCTAATACATCTACTGTCCTAACAGGGTAATCAAAAAGCCAACTTTTATGTGACCAAACTATCTGTGGTAACTCTCTCTCTAATCTTATATGCCACTAGAGCTACTCCAAACTTTTTATGTAGTTTATCTCCAAGTGTGAAGTCACTCATCCACATGGGCATCCTCATCTTTACAACACTTAATTTTATTTTTCTCTTATAATGGCCAATATTGCGCATCATAAAGCATTACAAATCTCACCACCATCTTATAAAATTGTTCCCTATGTTTGAGGGTTACTTTTCTATAACACAATAGGCACGGTGCAATCCTCCACTTCAACCATCCAACTTGAATTATAATATTAATATCCCCATCTATTTCATCATTACTATCAACAAAAGACCCGAGATATCTAAAACAAGTACTTTTTTTTATTACTTAGTCACCCAATGTCATAATCCCCCAATTAGATTTATTACTACTAAAATTGTACACCATGTATTCATCTTTAGATCTACTCAAATAAAAACTTTAGACACTAAGGTTGTTCTCCATAATTCAAGTTTTTCATCAACACACTCTCTAGTCTTATCAATAAGAAGAATATCATTAGCAAAAAAACATACACCAAGGTACATCCTCTTTCAAATGTCATAGTAAGAACATCTATGCCAAAAGAAAAATGATATGGGCTTAAAGTTGAGTCTTAAGGGCTATTTGGCAATAAAATTTATGCCGGATTTGAGTAGGATTTATGCTAAATCCTGTTTCCAAATAAGTTAAGCAGCCAGCAAATCTCATGGCAGAATGAATCCTCTATTTTGCTCTTCTCATCATAAATCTTATATTTAATAAATCTTGGAGTTCAATGAATTTAATGGATTCGGTTGAAGATGCATGCGAAAGGGAGAAAGCTAGTTACCTTCATAGCAAGCTCCCATCACTACTTACGATGAAGTTGTGGCCTCAGATGACGGATGCGAAGACAAAGAAGAACATTGAGGAGAGGAAGTGTGACTTTAGATGCGACAGGAAGGAACATCGTCAAAGGAGGCGATACGACAGCGATATGTCGTTCATAGGAGCCTAGCAATGTCGTGGTTTAAAATAGGAACAAATGACATAAATGCCTAGTTAGCCAATTTAGATAGGTTTATTTACAGCAGATTTGTGATGGAATTGCAGTGAATTTGTGGTGGAAGTTCTGTCATAAATTTGCGGCAAAACTTCTACCATAAATTCACTATAAATCTATCACAAATAGAATGATGAATACTTCCATCACAAATCCATCACAATTTCTAAGAAAAAATATTTCTACTGCAAATTCCATTGCAAATTACTTACTTTCTTGTAGTAAACATTGGCATCTATAGCACCTCTGCACCTAATTCAGACATTACAGAATCAACCGCCCTAAAATTTTGGGAAGATCAGCACCACAGTGGAGCCAAGGTCAGTGTCGTAGTGCATTGCAGCTTTGCTATGCCAAAATAAAGCACCGTGACACCAAAGTCTCAGGAATATGAATGTCAGAGTGCCGATCATCCCAATGACAAAATGCTAGATTGCACTTTCAATTATAGCTATTCTCAACCTTTATGGCACCGCAGTGGAGCAATTATTAATATAAAGAGCCATACTAACTCAACGAAAGACGCACCAGTTCACCGAGTAACTGTGCCACATCAGCCTAGAGCTGTAGCAAAGTAAACATTACAACACCAAGTGCTAGTTCAATTTATACCGCTAATGTACAACCTTGTCGAACACCGCAGCACTAAAGATTATTTTTGTAATAGTTTTTAGTTATTTTGTTTAGAGAATTCTATCATTTCAGCAGTGTCTTATACTATATATTGTCTTCCTCTAGTTCCCCCTTGGAGTAAAGTTTAAGAAAGTCTAGGGAAGTGCAAGATACTTTACTTTTGGAGATATTAACCTCTATTATATAATAAATTCTATTCTTGAAAGAAATAGTATGGAGAATATCAATTAATCCTTATGAGTGATATTTTTCTTATTCATTTTCATGTATCTTTTACATATGAATAAAGCTGGATACGAATACAAATGAAATATTTTGGACTAACGACTGCAAGACAATATAGTTTTCCTATTGAGACTCTTAATTTTAGATGTGGATAATAGGATATACATCTCTAGATCTCTGTCAAGCTAGTAGGGGTGAAAAAATGAGGTTTTAAGGCCTTCCTATAATTTTACTATCTGCATAGAACCAAGAAAGTTTAACATCATATGTTTAGGTATACCAATATTCCATTTCAATACTCTTATTTATTCTAATATTCATCCATCGATGCTATACATTACACTAGATATTAACTATATACATGACCATTGTATGAATTAAATAAAGAATGAGAGATATTGAAAACATCCATAAGTACTTCAAAGCACAAGAATTTATATTAGTGCTTACTATATATTTACGCTATTAGCTCAAAATGTAGAGATTTTGGAAGACATGAATAATATAGAAAACAAACTCATATTCATTTCATTCATATAAAAAAGATATAGGAGATTGAATAAGATAAATGTCACCTGAAAGGATTAATTGATATTCTCCACACTCCTTCCAATAATAGAATTGCTTACACAATAGAGGACAATATCTTCAAAAGCAAAGTATCTTGTATTTCCCTAGTCTCCCTTATACTTCACTCTGAGGGGGGCTATAGGAATACACTACAAAGTATATGCCTTTGCTAAAATGATAGATCTCTCTAAATAAAATAATTTTAAAACTATTTTACATATAAATAAATGGACTCAAGCACCGTAGCTCTTGACAAAGTTGCACTGCTGTAGTATAAATTGAATTAGCACCTTGGCGTTGTAATGTTTGCTCCACTATAACACTAAACTGACCTAGCCCGATTACTAGGTGAACAAGTGTGCCTTTTGGAAGATTCAACATGGATCTTCATTTTGATAATTTCTTTACCATGGCACTATAAAAGTTTAGAGCTATGGCGCTTGAAAGTGTAATCCTACTCTACAGCGTTATGATGATCGATGCTCCGACATTCAAATTGCCAAGACTCCAATATTGTAGTGCTAATTTTTTGCATAGTGACACTGTTTTGCGCTATGGCATTGACCCTAGCTCCATCGTGATGCTGATCTTCCCAAAGTTTTAGAGCGACCGATGCTGCAATGTTTGAATTAGGCGATGGGTGCTGTAGATGCCAATATTGCACCGTGAAATATTGGGCACTGTAGTGCTTGTCCAACACTTGTCAATTTTTACCTTTTCTTGAATAATTCCTACACAAATATAACTAAAACAAACTATTTTCACTATATTTTAACATAATAAATAGTAGAGAATTTGCACTTAACAAATCCCCCTAGCTTAAGCTCTTGCTTCTCCTCAAGTAATGGTGAAATCACCTACTAATTAAAAGATTACCTTCTAATTTTAGAAATGAATAATGTATTGTTTAGAAATTAGTTGTATTTGTAGTTAAATTGGAAGTTCATTAGTGCAAAATCATATATACTAGTTTACTTATCTTATCCTATTAGTTGTCTTTGTAGTTAAATTGGAAGTTCATTAGGGCATAATGTTCATAACCGAGTTATTCGATTTAACTTTCAACATTTTGGAGAAACTGATAGTAGGTATTTTAGAGCTGCACTTTGTGCTGTAGGGGAATTATGCAATGAATTTATTAAGCCTCCACTTCCTGAAAATCCATGTAAGATCCAACCAAGTAGTAGGTTCATGCCATTTTTTCAAGTAAAATCAATTCACATGAGATATCAATTTCATTTATTTATGTCTTTTTAATATAATTTATACAAAAATTAGGACTATGCTGGCACTATAAATGGAACACAAATCAAAGCTAGAGTTATAAATGATAATGAATTTTCATTTAAAGGATGCAAACCATACCCAACACAAAATGTGTTAGTAGTAGTTGACTTTTATTTGAGGTTTACATACGTACTTTTTGGTTGGTAAGGTTGGGTTGATGATGCAACAATTCTTAAAAATGCAATAGAAAGATCAGATGGCTTACGCATCCTAGAAGGTACAATAACTAACTTATTTTTTAACATACATAATTATTTAAGGTACATCTCAATATTAAAATCTACATTGTAGGTAAATATTATTTGGCTAATGATGGCTAATCCACATGAAAATATTTTATTGCCCAATATTATGAAACAAGATATCTCTTAAGGGAATTTAGTTCTATTCGACCTACAAATTGTAAGGAACTTTTTAATCTACGTTACTTTTCATTACGCACAACTGTTGAGCGTGCCTTTGACACTTTGAAGAATCATTTCATAATTATAAAGTGCAAACCTTACTTTCTTTTACAAACTCAACTTGAAATTATTCTTACTTGTTGCATATTGCATAATTGGATAGTTATAGAAGGTTGTAATAATTTCATTCTATCTGAGGATGCATGGGCAAGGAGAATTTACTATAGAAGTAGAGTTCAAGCAATTATAGATGATTAACGAGAATGGATGAATAAAAGAGATGCAATTACATAAGCCATGTGGACTCGAATGCAAAATGATGGTTACTAGATCGTATATGTGGATGAACCTCTTTTCATAATTTATTGGTTCCAAATAGTTTTGTACTTTTATTTGACTAAGAAAGATTTTTCGGTAGTATGTATTGAGAGGTAAATATTTTGTTTATTAAAATGACATGCAATTTCTCTTGTATATGTTTATTCGTTCTTTTATTTTCGGCTTATACCATATACTAAACCCTACACAAGAAATGTAAATTATATTCTTTGTTTGATAATAATATTTATTATGTTTAATGTTAAAGGATCCATTACAAACAAATATTGCATCTAGTTCTAAACCTAAGAGGAAAAAAAATTATGGAGCTTAAAACCAGAGTAGATAGCTGGATTACTCCAAATTATGACTGAATATATGGATGCTAATATGCGAAGTGCCCAAGAATTCAAAGAGTTAGTGTATCAAGATGTTGCCCAAAAATTGAAAGAAAATTTTGGAATAGAGGTCACAGCTGAGCAATGCAAGAATCAAATTTGACATCAATGAACTCTATGGACTCACATTCAGGAGTTGAAAATAAAATTTGGGGTATCTTGGGATGAAAATAAGAAAATGATAATAGTGGGCCCGAAGGAGTATGCATCACATACTCAGGTATTACTTTCATTACATCTTAAAAATGGATATTATGGGACTAACATTGTGTATTTTACTATGATACATGCTTTTCCCAAGGAGGCTTCTTATTTAAATATTCCAATTCCAAATTATCTGGAGTAGGAGAAGGTATATGGTAAAGGACATGCTACTGCAGAGTGGGCTAAATATGAAGATTCTTAGACTCCACTTGGAACTCAGCAAATATATTTAGAAGATGATGAACCCTCATGATTTATAGATACTGGTGTAAATGCATCGATGTTTAGTTATTGGCCTGATGTGGAAGTTAAAGAATATTCAATAGGAATGATAAAAAGACCATTTCCTTCATCAGCCATAAGAAGTGTCGTAAAAAAGAAGACTAAGATACTTACTATTGTTCAAAGTATTCATGAGTATATTTTTTATGGTCGATAGTGTTACTCAAGTTACAAATAATATTTAGAGCACAATAAGAGCCTCACTAGAAAGAAAGATGTTTATTGAAGTCATGATAGAGTTATTAAGCATTCATGGCTTTTCTGAAGAAAATATTGATACGATATATGATAACTTATCGAAGAGCCCTATAATCCTACAATCCTTCCTCTCATAACCTATGGATTCGAAGGCAACATCGATGTGTAAAGAGCTAGAAAAATGATTTATATTGTGGAAATTGTTATAACTTTGAGTTGTAATAGTTAGATATTTTTGGAGTTATTTTGTATTATATATATAAACATTTACAGCTATAGTGTCTTAACATATATTTTAGATTTATGAAAAAGTAATGCTCATGTTGGGTATATCTGTAACAATGTTAAATTTAATCTGGATATGATTGACCAATTTTATGATTAAATTTGCACATAAAAATATTTGGTTTGTATGCCTTATTTCTATTTTTAACTGCTCCAATATATGAAAGTTTCACATTATTCAAATAATAAATATCTTATGTTAAAATATTGACTTGTACTGCTTTCATTATATTTCAATACTATACTCCACTTGATACTGCAAATTATAACAAATAGTATTAAGCTATTCAAAATACACTACTTTTACTTTACTTTGCATATGTCTCATCAAATAAGAAAAATAGTTTCCTACATTTACTCTACAAACAACCAAACAACCCCAAAATATTTTATAAATACTACATTTAGTTTACACTATAGTTATTTTATACTGCATTTCTTTTCCAGTACTAAATTTATTTTTGCTTTTATGCTTAAATGTATAACATAATTATACTCATAATTCATTAAACTTATTTTGAATTTCCTCTCTCGGAGTTTTTGAATAGAGGTATATGGATTGGGGGGAGAGAGAGAGAGAGAGAGAGACCCCTCATATACCCATCCATGGGCTCCCCAATCCACTCTCAAGACTCCCCCCCCCCCCCACTTCTCAAGTCGTTATGACTCCACAGAGTTTTGTTGCTTGACTAGACAAACTTGTAAATCCCACAATATTTTCTTTAAAAGATATACCCATATTATTTATGCACACTCAAGATGTAGTATCGTGTTCCCCAAAGTCAAAATGGATGTTGTATTAGAGGAAAGGAATCTATCATTGGTAGGTTATTCTGTAGGGAGAAGGCCTTTCTATGAGGCTCTTCTTGCGGCTATTCGTAAATCTTGGAAGCTACAAGGGACTATCTAACTATTCAACCTTAGTGATGGTTTTTTTTCTTATGAAGTTTTCCTCCATATTGGATTATGAGATGGCATGGAGTGGTGGGGTTTGGTTCTTTTTGGGTAAGCTATTTATATTGTAGAAATAGTCACCTAGGTTTAGATTGGTAAGGGAGAATTTCTCATCACTTCCAATCTGGTTTAAAATCATTGATTTACCTTTATGTTGCTGGAATTTAGAGAGTATCTCTCATATAGCTAGCAAAGTGGGTATTCCTTTGGTTGTTGATGCCCTAGCTGCCCAAAAAACTAGTTTGATATATGCCCGCCTCTAAATCCAGGTGAATAATAAAGTAGTTTATCTAGAGACTATTCTGATCTCCATTGGGGATGAGATTATTAACATTAAGATCCAATATGAGTGGAAGCCTACACCTTGTGATCATTTTGGATCTCTTGTCCACTCTCCTATATCTTGCCCTTCAAAACCTCCCTCTTCACATGTTGAAGGAAATCAAATTAGAGGAAGAAGCAAAAGCCGCAACCTTTCTGAATATCATGCTCCCAGACATAGTCTCAATAAGGCCCCTTCTATTTGTGCCCCAAACCCCCAACTAGTGGACAATCCAATAACCCAACCTCCCAAGCCACATAACCATCCTAAAAAAGCTGACCTTCCAAGCACATCCACATCTCTTGCAACCCACCTCCAACTATCACTCCACCAATCATTGTTAACTACCCTATCATAACCCACATCCATCTTAATTCCCAACCTAAACTCCCCAACTGAAGAAATCATTTTAAACTTTATCATTCCCTCTAGATCTATCCCAAAAAGTATTATCTCTCTAAATAAATTTAACGCCTTCATGGATCCTCAAACCAAGTCGAGCAATATAGATAACCATTCCTCAGCATTCTATAATATGTCAAAAGCCAGCTGTGAAAACCCTACTCACTCCACAAGCACTGTAACTTAAACAACATTTAATTGAGGAAATCATTAAGGAAGCCTTTAATCACCTCATCCAAATCCCAATGCTACTTCCCTTTATTGCTTCTTGGAACATTCGAGGTTTTAACAATCTCAACAAAGTTAGCTCTTGCAAGCTTTTAGCTAAGAAATAAAATTTGGACATGCTCTATTTATTAGAGAATCACAGTCATGTTGACTCTCTTTCTAACCCTTAGTTTTATGCTAGCCATTCTATCTTTGATGGTGAAGCCAGTTACAATAATTTTAATCTATCTACTTCTAGTATAATATGGATTAAATGGTCTCCCTCAAAGTTGCAATTCTCCCCCTCTTTTATTCATCCCAATTGATTTATGGCCTTGTCACTTTTGGCTCTTCCACCTCCTTTTTACTATATATTATATCTGCTTCTAACTTTGAGGAGGATCATCTCATCCTTTGGCAACAAATTTGATACATTTCCCCTCCCTCATCCATGCCTTGGCTTGTCATGGGTGATTTTAATTGTTGCAAATTCCAAAATGAAAAAGCTGGAGGGACTACTCTATATTTCAATAGGTTGGGAGATTTTAATTTCATTAATCTTTGGCACTCAACTAAAGGACTTGGCATCTATTGGTCACTTTTACACATGGTATAATCAGCAAGCTAAAAATCCAATCCATATCAAACTTGACAGGTCCTTAGTCAATGATGCATGGTTAGAGGTTTTCCTTCCTCTCTTTATTCTATTAGAAATCCTCTTTGTTCTGATCATTATCTTACTCTTTTAAAGGATGGAAGATCTCACAATAATCAATGTCATTTTCTGTTAAAAAATTATTGGACTAATTTGGATGAATATTGTGACATTTTGCTTATTTTTTTATGGAGCCTTATCATAGCAATCCTATTTTGGATTTCGGCAATAAGCTTAAGAAGGTGAAGTCATGCATCCAAAACAAAAAATGGGCATCCTCTTCTATTGCAAATCTGAACCCAAGTCCTGTGATTTTGATGATAACAAATATTATTGGATTCCTTACTATGCTATCTCCTATTAACTACTATTATTACAAATCTATTTTTTCCTATGCACTAACATTTTAGGTCCACCGTACATTTGTAAGTTTGATCAGCTCAAGATTGGATAAACTAGGGTCAAGTATGTTGTAAAATGTCTATATTTTTAATTCTTATGTATTTTTACTTTTCTTGAGTCAAATCATGTATCTGGTGGATACTAAGCTTGGTGACCATGCACACACACACTCAGTGCTTAGTTCTACTAATTAGAATATCATCATTGTTGCATAGATGTTTTGGTAAATTTGTTCGCTTCCGCACTAAGTGATAATTGTTACTTATTTTTTAAATATATAAAATCCAAAAATATTATCTTTTTTTTAAATTAAGCAATTAGTTTTAAATTCACTAATTTACCCCCCTCTTGGTGTGCATAGGGACAAGTTCACTTAGGCTTAACATCCTTATTGAACTTTCAATTGGAATCAGAGCGGTACTCAAAATAATATTTTAGAAAACCTAGAGGAAAATGATCAATGGCACACTCTTGAAAAAGGAACACCGTAGAATGTTACTCTATTACTCGTCCACCATTATTTGAGAATATTCCCTTTAATTTTTAGGAAATTCGCATGTATTTATTTTTACAATTTATTGATTTTAGGATGTGGCATATGATTCAATCTAGATATTTTTTACCTTCATGTATTATTAATGGTGTGAGAACTAATATTCCTTATACTGAATGGAGTCAAGAGGAAAGAAAATTTTCTCAGTTAATGCTAAATATCTTAACTATTTTTTTTGTGCTTTAAAATCTGAGGACTATATGCGTATAATAACTTGTACTATGGGGAAGGAGATATGGGATAGACTGTGTATTACATATGAAGGAACTAGTGAAGTTAAACAGTCTAGGCTAAACATCTTACTACATGACTATGAACTTTTTTGCTTGAAATCTAATGAGATTGTATTTGAAATGTACATTAAGTTAGCAAATAATGACATCCTTGCATGCACTAGGTAGAGAACTTCCTATTTCTGAAAAAGTCATTAAGATTTTATGATGGCTACCTAGTTTTTATGATGCTAAAGTTACTATTTTTCCTGAGTTGAAGGATTTGAATGTGTACTCTATTGATAAGTTGCTTGGGTCACTCATTACATACAAGCAAGGCATGAGTCAAAGACTAAATGATGCAGGTGATAAGAAGTAGGAAAAGATTGTATCTCTAAAAGCAAACAACTCAAATAGTGAAAATTCTGTCATGGAGGAAGATGATTATATTGCATTGATGACCCATCAATTCAAAAGTTTTCCAAAGAGGAAGCAAAGATGTCATCAACAGTAATGGAGCAAAGGTAAAAGCAATAGAAATTTCAAAGTGTTATCTAAAATAATATGTTTTGAATGTAGGAAACCAAGACATCTCTGAATAGACTACCCCAACCTAAAGACTCACTCGGTCAAAGAAATGTGTGAAGAAAAGGAGAAATTCAGGAAGGAAAAGAACATGACACAAAAGGTATTTTGGGCTGACTCCGCCTCAGAATTATCGGAGCCAGAAGCAAAGGAAGAGGTAACAAACCTGTGTCTTATGGCTAACAATAATCTTGATTAATCAGATCAAGATGAGGTATGTCAACTTTTTTTTGATGAATTATTTATAATTTTAGAGAAAATTCATGATTCGTATAGGAAACTAAAAAATATGTATGCTAATCTAAACAATGATTTTACTACTTTACAAAAAGAGCATACTTGCTAACCATTAATCAATTGCATGACAAGGGTTTTATTATACAATTTTTATCTGCAAAATGTATGATTAGCTTAAATGAAAATTTTGTTTTAGAAGCAAAAAGGATAAATAACATTTATATGCTTGATTTGAACTGCATTGAATATTCCAATTCCTTATATTTGAAAATTATAACTGATGAATCCTAGCTATGACATAAGAGACTATGTCATGCAAGCATGAAGACCCTTAGGAACATTACCTAAAAAAATCTAGTTAGAGGCATACCAAAGTTAGACTTTACTAAGGATCACCTATGAGATGCTTGTCAACTAGAAAAATAAGTTAGGTCTTCATTTCATTCAATCAAAGACATTAACACCTCTAGGCCACTATAAATTCTCCATATGAACCTATTTGGACCAGTTAGTACAACCAACCTCGGAGGGAAATTATATGGATTTTTAATAGTATATGATTATTCTAGATTCACTTGGGTTAGATTCTTAGCATAAAAAAGTGAATTTTTTGAGGAGTTTAAAACCTTTTCTACCTAGATACAAAGAAAATTAGGATGTGAAATATCAACCATTCATAGTGATCATAGTAGAGAGTTTGAAAATGAGATATTTAAATCTTTTTTGTAAAGAGATAGTGATAGAGCATAACTTTTCTGCCGCTAGGACCCCATAGCAGAATGGAATTATTAAGAGGAAAAATAGAACTTTAGTAGAAGCTACTAGGGCCATGCTAGCTGAATTTTCTCTCCCTAGATACTTTTGGGTAGAAGCAGTAAATACTGCTTGTTATATTTTAAATATGGTGAATATTATATCCAAGTTAAATAAGATAACCTATGAACTCCTTAAGGGTATGACACATGATTTTTCTTACTTACTTATCTTTGGGTGTAGATATTTTGTCCTGATCAATGGTGAATCACCCTTAGGAAAATTTAATCCCAAGTATGATGAAGGAGTCTTCTTAGGTTATTCATCTATAGGTCAGGCCTATAGAATCTTTAACAAGAGGACCTTAGTAGTAGAAGAATCTACCCATATTATGTTTGATGAATCAGAAGGGACCTCTGAATCTAAATAGAAGAAGAAGAAGTAGAGGTAATTCAAGGGGTAGAAGCCATTAACCTAGGAGATAGAGTAGAACTTTAGGCACCCTTGCCTAGAGAATGGAGATACTTATTTAGTCATCCTAAAGAATTGATGTTACGAGACCCATCTGAAGGTGTTAGAACTAGGCATGGACTTAGGAAGAAGGTTAGTCATTCTGCATTTATCTCCATGATAGAACTCACCAATATAGATTAAGCCCTAGTTGATGAATTTTGGATCCTAGCAATGTAAGAAGAGTTGAATCAGTTTGTTAGGAATGTTGTTTGAGAGTTTATGAGTAGACCTAAAGACCAGAGTGTTGTACGAACCAAATGAGTTTTTAAGAACAAAATGAATGACTCTGGCATAGTAGTGAGTAATAAGGCTAGATTAGTAGCTAAGGGGTACAATCAGATTAAAGGGATTGACTTTGAAGAGACTTTTGCCTCAGTAGCTAGACTAGAAGCCATTAGAGTGCTCTTATCCTTTACTTGTTTTAAAATATTTAAGCTATATCAAATGAATGTTAAAAGTACCTTCCTAAATGGGGTAATTAAAAATGATATACATATTGAACAACCCCCAGGCTTTGAAACTCTAATTTCTCTAATCATGTATTCAAAGTCAAGAAGGCTTTGTATTGGTTGAAGCAAGCACCTAAAACCTGGTATGAAAGGCTGAGCACATTCTTTCTTGATAGAGCTTTTGTTAAGGGTAGTGTAGATACCACCCTATTCCTAAAGAAAGAAGGAGAAGACTTACTCATAGTTTAAATCTATGTTGATGATATACTATTTGGATCTACAAAATAAAAATCTTTGTGATAAACTCTTAAAAACTATGAGGAGTTTGAGATGAGCATAATGGGTGAGCTAAACTATTTTCTTAGATTTAGTGTGATAGAAGGATGATGGAATTTTTCTTAGTCAATCAAAATACATCAAGGACATTCTTAAGAAATATAAAATGGATAATGCTAAGATAATAAACACTCCCATGAGCTCTACTATTCAATTAGAGAAGGACCCAAATGGAAAATCGGTTGATTAGAAGAAGTATAGAGGGATGATTAGATCACTCCTTTACTTGACTACTAGTAGACATAATATAATATTTAGTGTATATCTCTATGCCAAATTTCAGACTGATCCTAAAGAATCCTACATGAGTACTGTCAAAAGAATTCTTAAATATATTCTAGGAATCCAAAACCTAGAAATTTAGTATCCTAGATATAGTACTTCTTTTGAGATCATATGATATTTTGATTCAGACTTTGTAGGTTATAGGGTTGATAGGAAAACTACCTCTAGAATATGCCAACTCAAAGAACAATCTTTAGTCTCCTAGTCCAGTAGAAAATAAAACTCTATAGCCCTATCTACCACTAAAATATAATATATAACTGTAAGGAGTTGTATTATACAAGTCTTATGGCTTAAATAATAAATCTTAGATCTTGGACTACATGTAGGCACCATTCAAATCATGTGTGATAACACTAGTGCCATTTGTATATCAAAAAATCCAATACAACAATCAAGGACCAAACAAATAGATATTAGGCACTATTTCATTAGAGACCATATAACAAAAGGGGATATAGAGCTACATTATGTAGCTAATGAAAATCAATTGGCATATATATTTACAAAACTCCTAGATTTTGAAACCTTTAGCACCTTAAGGACTAGATTAGGTGTTATAGATATTCATGCTTGAATCAGGATGATTTGAAAATAAAAAAAACTATATGTTATTGTGTGTTTTCGTTTAAATTTATTTTATGTTTGTCTGTGTTGGTTCTTTTTTTTTGTTGTTTCCTCCTTTTTATGATGTTAAAAGAGGGAGTAGTTTGTTGTTGGTAGATTGTACTATGTGTTGGAATGATTAATTTATTATTTCTTTTTTTAATTTCCTATTTATTGTGTGTTCTTTCTTTATGCATTTAATAAAAAAGTCCCTATTTGTGAAAGATACACCTAGTAAGGGGGAGTTTAGGAAATAGCAAAAATATATTTGAGATATTTACTAATAATATTTGCCATCATAAAAAAGGGAGAGATTATTATAAATCTGGACCCAAGTCCTGTGATTTTGATGATAACAAATATTATTGGGTTCCTTACTATGCTATCTCCTATTAACTGCTATTATTGCATATCTGCTTTTTCCTATACACTAACATTTTAGGTCCACCATACACTTGCAAGTTTGATCAGCTCAAGATTAGGTAGACTAGGGTTAAGTATGTCGTGAAATGTCCGTATTATTAATTCATATGTATTATTACTTTTCTTGAGTTAAATTATTTATCTGGTGGATACTAAGCTTAGTGACATGCACACACACACACACACTCAAAGGAGTGATTTAATGATGATATCAGAAGTTAAATTTTCTAAACTAATCATGTTGTACGATCTATATCATATTATATGATAGCTAATTATAAAATTATTAAAATGACTAATTATGATAATTAATACAAGATAAACTAATCATAATTCTTATTTATGACTGTGGATGATTAGTTGAAATCAAGATCCCAGCCGCCAATCTAAATTTAGGCAATATTTTGAAATTCAAAATTTATACTCATCGTACTGTATGATGTAATTAAATCTTGCCTAAATTAATCTTGTAATTAGGGATCCTGTAATTAGGGAATGAATTTGGATTAATTGAACCAGCCAGATCATATAGGACGATTTGACCAATCATAATATATGACCCAATTCCTGCATGGGATGATAGTTATATCATCACTAATCGTATGGGACGATAATCCAAGTTATTTGAACTAATCATACTAGATGATGGTCTGAATCATCCTGGATGATCAGCTTAATTCTTTGAACTGATCGTACAACATCTAGCTCTTCATACAATACTAATAGGAGTACTTTTCACTAATAGTACTAAACAATCCATTATCATACTATACGATCAGAGTCACAGAATTAAATTTTAAGGCTTATTGTGATGCCTTCTATTTAATCTCTCTCAAGTGATTTATTTCATGTTTTTTGGCTGCTGAGTATTCTTGAGAGGGAGCTTTGAGAAGAAGGTTTAGGAGAGCTTTGGAAAGAAGAGGGAGAGCTTGTGTGTGAGGGAGAAGTCGTGTGAGGGGTTCACATGGTTACTCTAAGTAAGTGTCTTGCCTTGTTCCTCCAAGTGTCTATATAGGTTTCTTGGGTGGCTTTGAGAAGAAATTCTTTAGCCCAAGGATGTGGTTCTCTGCCATCACCAGGATGGTGAGAAAGGAGTTCAAGGTTCTCTTCCTTCTCTAGGAGGGAGAAAAAGATTGAAGGTCCGATGCCATCAACTAGAGGGTGACAAAGCTTCCGGCTCTCAACCACACTGGGTTTGGTGGAAGTGATTTGTGTAAGGGCTTCTCCACCTTACTATGGGAGAAAAAAGAGAGACACTATAACGATAGTGCAATACTCGGAGTGGAGGACTCCGGGGAGTGGACGTAGGTCATTATTTGACCGAACCACTATAAATCTCTGGCATATTTATTCTAATTTTTTATTCTCGCATTTTTACTTTTTTGTATTTTAATTCTGTTATAACTGCTTGGTGAAAATCATAATCAATGCTTCATTCTACTGATTATAATATCATCATCGTTGCTTAGATGCTTTGGTAAATTCGTTCGCTTCTGTACTAAGTGATAATTGTTACATGTTCTTCAAATATTAAAAAATCCACAAATATTATCTTTGTTTTTAAATTAATAAATTAATTTTTAAATTCTCCAATTCACCCCCCTCTTTGTGTGCCTAGAGACAAGTTCACTTAGGCTTAACATCCTTATCGAACTTTCATTTTCCTCTATTGAAAACTCTTAAAGCTCCTTCATAAACAATAATATGCTTGTCTATCTCTTCTTCATGCAAATCCAACCAATAAGGGCCATAATCATTCCCTTAAATATATTAATAGTGAGATTGCAGAGCTTACTAATTGTTGGGCCTCATGGATTTCCTAAATAGCCAAAACTAAATGGTTCAAGAATGGTGAAGATGATCTCAAATTTCTTTATGCTAGAATTCGTTTGCGAAAGAACTATAATGGCTTCTCCATTATTGGTGCCTTAGAAGGGAATCTTGGAAATGCCATTAATGCCATAAGTGCCATTACCCAACACTTTAACACTTTATACAACCCCTTTATCCTTCCTTCACCTAATGCCCCCTCTTTCCCTACAGGCTCGATTATTCCTTCTCACCTAACCCATATCCTTTCTTATCCTATCTCTATGAATGAGATCAAAACGAGTGTCTTTTTGGGTGCTTCTGCTTCTTCCCTAGGTCCAGACGATTTCAACTTCCATTTCTACATAACTGGTTGGCATATTTTGGGGCCCAGCCTATACAAAGCTGTCATGTCCTTTTGTGAGTAAGGTTTCCTTTCTAAAAGTGTGAAGGCTATTGGGATTACCTTAATTCTTAAAAAGAGTCATGCTAACTCCATTTTTGATTTTAGACTGATTTCTCTGTGTAACACTATCTACAAAATCATATCCAAAATTTTGGTTGTTAGGCTTAAACATATTATGCCGCTTATTATAAGCCCATCTCAGGCTTATTTTATCAATAAGAGAATCTCTACTGATAATGTCATTTTGGCTACTAAACTTCTAGGATATTTTAGAAAATGCACTAATAGCCAATTTATGTGCGCCAAGTTAGATATCAAAAAGGCATTTGACTCGGTTTCTGGAGATTTCCTATTTCAGAGGATGTTACAAAAGGGGTTCCCTATAGTCTTTATTGGTTAGGTGAAGGCTTGTATTTCCAATGTGCACTTTTTAGTCTGTGTTGATGGGGATTTAGAGGGGTTTTTCCCCACTTCTTTGGGGCTTAGACAAGGATTCCCTTTAAGTCCTAACCTCTTATGTATTGCAATGGATGCTCTATCTTGTCTTTTGGACATTAACGTGAATGGGAGCAAATTTGTTGGCATTGATATTAATGATTTTTATCTATTGCACTTATTATATGGTGATGATCTCTTAGTGTTTGGGAAAGCCACTATACATAATTGTAATGTTTTAAAAGGAATTCTTTCAACATTTGCATCCTCTTCTAGGCTTATTGTCAACCTTGAAAAAAGCTCTATCATTCTCCAACACAATGCCCATACTGCCAATGATATATGTACTGTCCTAAACATTCCAACATACTTGCATAAAATTACCTACCTTAGCTTACCACTCTCCATTAAGAGTGTTCTTTTCTATGATTTTTCTCCTCTCCTTGATATTATTACTAACAAGCTTTTTGGATGGAAAGCTAAATCTCTCCTTTTTGCAGGTTGGTTCCAATTCCTTAAATTCACTAGTTTGAATACTATAGTGTATTGGATTCCGTGGTGGCATTTTACCTAAGTTTTGCTGCAAATAAATTGCTAAACTTTCAGCAAAATTTATATTTTTTGGTGATCCTAACAGTAGGAAGCTGCATTTGGTGTGTTGGTCTAATACTTGCAAACCAAAGAATATGGGGGGCTTGGGTCTTCCTGCTACACCCGGGCTTAGATTTGCATATAACTGTTTTATCATTCTTAGGATGTATAACATACCCTCCCCTCTCTCGTCGTGGCTTTCCCTTTAGTACTGCTCCCCTTGGGAAATTCCAACCATTTCTTCATTCACTATGTGGAAAAATATCTGTGATATTGTTGTGAAGGCTAAATCGAATTTCTCTTTTAAAGTATATGTTAACTATCCCATCTCTCTCAAATGGGATCATTGGTGTTAGGGCTCTTGTCTGACTGATTTACCTCATCATAACTCTTTGCTAGCTCTTATCCTCCAAAAGCATTACTTATGATCTCTTTGATATGAACGGTTGGACGCTTCCCTCTCGAACTCATTACTCTCTCAAAGTATTTGTTACTTCTATCCCCATCTCTAATGCTGTTGGTGAAGGCTGTTTGAAATGGTCCATATCTAAAGGTGGCTCTTTTAACACCTTTATGCAAGAATTTTAGAAGGATGAAAGGTTGGTGCATTGGAATTCTTCTGTTTGACATAAGAGGTATGCTCTTCGATATTCTATGTTTGGATGATATTATGTTTTGCTGGGGGGATTAAATATGCTGATGTGTTAACTAAGATAAATATTGCTATTGACCCATTTTGCTGTCCTTGCAATAAGCATTTGAAAGTGTTTCACATCTCTTTTTTGAGTGTGACTATAATTACAACATTATATCTAAACTTATTCCTTGCTTGAAGTTGTTTTTGCTTTGTCCTAACCTCAGTCAAATTGTGGATTTTTTATATGGTGGAAGTATCCCTATTGCCGATAATTCAAGCTTTTATCTGCTGCTTTTATGGGGTTCTGTCTACCCGATTTGGAGGGAGAGAAACTCGAGAAAATTTGGGAAGAATTACAGTAATTCCAACACAGTTAGAATTATTATTATGAAAGCGATTTCTATTAAAATTTCTACTTAAAAAAATGGGGATCAATTTCGGAATTTGCTGTATGCATATGCATAACTTTGTCTGTTTTATTTGCTGCTTATGCTCTTCTCGTATCCCCTGCTGCTATTCGGAAACTCACATTGACCCGAGAATTTGGTTTTGCTGCATCCGAGAACATTTTACTGGATGAGTTCATTTTTGATGCCGTGTACGATGATGTCTTCCCATCCTGCTCCCCCTTGGATGGTCTCCGAGCAACCAGGGATGCCTCCTCAAATTGATATGATGCTGAATATGAATTATGATCTGAGTCCGAGCATTGATTGGATTTTCTTTTTCTCTTCTAGCCTTTGCAGCTCTATTTTTTTGCTTCTCAATTACAATTTTGGTGGCGCAGCTGATCTTAGCTGTGCTTGTTTTGGCCTTCTGCTCCTTTTTTTGATTGGAATATTGTTGGCTCTTTTTTATTTTCCTATTTTTTCTCTCTTACATGTAATCATCTTTTAGGTTAATACGTGACCTCTAATTTTCTCAAGAAAAAAAGAAAAAAAAAAAATCCTCTCCCGTCGAGAAATTTCTACAGAAACGGGGAAAGAAAGACGGGGAAGGTTAAAAAGCGCAGTTCTTGGCTGCGAACTCGCCGTACCCAATATCTTATCTGGAACTCTCGTCGTGGAATGCGAAGCGGAACCACCCAAATCGAGAGAGAAAGATAGATCATTGTCTTACGCGGCGGATGTCGTGCCCGTCACATGCTTTCGGGTACAACGGCAGTTACTGCGCATGCAATCCGGGATACTGGCAGCAGCCCAACGGGAGCTGCTCGCTGTTCTCAGGCGGCAGCGACTGGATCACAAGCTCTGGCGTCGGCTCCTCTTCCACTATCCTCACCTCGGTGCTTCCCTTGGAGAACATCCGCCGCTTTACACTGTCTCAGGCCGTGCTACTTGAAGCCACCCTGGCGATCCTCCTCGTCTGGCTCCTTTTCTGCTTCCTTATCCGCTTTGCCCCGCTCCGCAATGACAGTCATTCAATCTGGTTTCGTCTCCGCTGGTGGATTAGCCGAGTCGATTGCTTCTTCTCCGCCGAGCATTGGTTGGTCAGTTCATGTAATCCTGTTGTTATTATTTTACGTGCTTGGGTGCATCCTCTTGTTTTTGGGATAATTTTTATGCTAGTTTTTTTTGAAAATTTTGATTTCAAATGCGTAACAGATTTTCATCCGTGAGATTAATCTAGACTGAATGTATAAATCTTCAAATCTTTGGGGGGGCTTTTACTGTTTAGGTATTGACTCAATATCACGAATCTGATGATAAGTTATGTTTCAAGCCTCTTGTCTCAATATTATGCATGAATCAGATGTTGAAGTGTGTTTCAAATGTGAAATCATGAAATTAGGTTTGGTGATTTGTTTTTTATTGGCTTAGTATCCATGCCTTAATCACATTATGGGCTAGGTATCAAGTTACTTATGTGAAGGCTTCAAAATGAGTTAGGTGGCTTGGCAGTGGATTGGTGGATATACGAGTGTATTTAGAAAAACTTAATTCACAATGGAGCATAAGATAATCTTAAGTTCTTTTGTAAGAAGTTGAGAAGGGATTGAGAAGAGAGAGAAGAGAGAGAAGATGAGAGAGAAAAAGAAAGGGAAGGAAATCACTAGAAGTTTGGTTTTATGTGTTTGAAGTATCATCTCGATGAACTGATGATACCTTTTTGAAAAATGTCTGAAGTGATAATTTTTATGGATTTTTTTGATTGCCTTTCTTTGTTATTTCTCTTAAATTTTTTTCTTCTTCTTTTGTGAGACTTGTTTTTTTTTTAATAGGGAGAGGGTGTTCTCTAGCTTTGAGAAAGGCTGACAAATGTCTTTTTTATACTCCATGATTGTGGTTTCTTTATTTGTAGATTAGACTATCTTTTCTTTTATTGATGCATGCTTGTTTAATCCTAATCATGTGAATTTTGATTTTTTTCTTTTGTGATTAGAGGGAGATCTTTTGATAAATGATCTACCTCCAACCATGGTTCAAGTAATTTTTATGATAGGTTTTTGGATATTATTTGCTTCTATTGTGAAAAGTAATGAAACATTAAGAGAGATTATCATACTTTGAGGAGGAAAGAGAGTTGCAAATTAGTCTTGTTCCAATATTAGTTATGCTCTTTTGATGATTGATGAAGATGAGTGCAAAGAGCACTAGATTAGGCACTCAACTTCTTCTTCAATTATTTTGTGTTCTACTTTGGAGATATTTTTCACATATGGGCCAAATTTTGATGACTGCATTTACATGAGAAGGGAGCTATGTGGTCTTGATGTTGTCTTGAGGTTGTAGGGGGCGAGTAGCATTTTGATGTGGTCTTGAGGTTGATCTGAGTGCGAGAGATGTCTTGTGGGGGCGATGTGTGCCATCAACTTGATTGTTGATGTATCTCACATGGAGGCTTGACTATGGCTTGGATGAATAATGATTCTCCTAACTGAGAGAGAAACTTCTGAGGTCACCCTCATCGGGGAGGTCGACTGTCTGGAAGATGTGGCTGAAGCTGGTCCGCCGTGCTCTAGTGTTAAGCTCCTTCCCAGATCCCCAATGAGTCCCTCGAACGGACTGTTCCGAGAGAGGAGTGGATCCTCCTTTTGCTCGACCCGACGTAACCTGCAAGACACCTGTGAATAGATATCTGCATAGGTAGTCATGGGTGTACAACACTTACAAAGACACATCCACTATTAGATATGAGATAATGCATTTACATAAAACAATACATTCACATAAAGACCATAATAAATACTCTAACTCTTGAGTTCTTATTCTTGTGATGTCATTCTAGCTTTGGATCTTCTAGTTAGACTTCCCTTTTCTTGACAAGCTCTATGTGCTACATTAATTTCCTTGGACACAAAAAACTATTCTCTGAGGAGTTGAAGTTCAAGTTGTGAGCTACAAGCTCTAGTGCTAGCTTCTACACATAATCTTTTAAGCCAAGTGTCTGTAGTGTAATCTCCGATATGATCTTCTTTATCTATAATAATGTAAATCACATCAAACAATGAGTGTTGGTTTGACACCTACAAAGAGTGATTTTATGTTCTTGCAAAAGAATCATCCTATGTATTTAGTGGTTGACTAACTTCTTTATATGATACAAGATCTTCCACATTAAAAATGGGTTAATAAACATGTGTTTTGACAATTCAATAACATATGCATTCATGCCAATTTTCTTAATAATCTTAAATGGTCCATATGCCCAGCTTGTAATTTTCTAAATTGAGTGGAAGGATATCTTTCATAAATGATTTTTATTAATATATGGTCTCTTATATTGAATTCTGTAAAGGTTTTTTTTATTCTTAATTTCAGTGTATGTTGTATTATTGACTTCTCATTGTTGTTTTATATTTTCATGAAGGCTTCAAAAATCTTATGCAAATATAAATGTAGAATCAGAAAATGTGTGTGTGGGAATGCTAGCAAAATCAACTGACTTTCTAGGGTTATAATCATAGATTATGTTAAAGAGTATTTTGTTGATAGCCATAAAAATTTAACAATTATCAACAAACTTAGTTGTAGGATGATGAAGATCCCAATGTGTAAATTTTTACCCATCATACTCCTAAGAAGGTTTTCGAAAGATATGTTGACGATTTTAGTTTGACCATCAAATTGTAGGTGAAATACTAATGAAAACTTAAGTTTTGTACCCATCAACTTCACAATATTTTTCAAAAATATGATACAAACCTGATGTGTTTATTGGAAATAATTTTTTAAGGAAATCCATGAAGCCTAACAAGTTCTTTGAAGAATAAGCTCGCCATATGAGATGCATCATTGGATTTAGAGCCATATAAGAAATGAGTCATTTTAGATAATCTATCTATTATCACAATAATACTGTCATGACCCCTGGGAGTCCTAGGAAGAGCAAATATGAAATCCATGGAAATATCTTGCCAAGACATAACTAAAATCGATAAAGCACAATATTTCCAGCTTTCTATTTTGGGCTTTTGGCTTTCCTACATGTATAATATTGGGTCACTATTTTTTGTACATCTCTTTTTAATAATGTCCAATAAAATCTAGACTTTAGAAGGTGTACAATTTTTATTTTTCCAAAGAGTCCTACTATTCCTCTTGAATGTTTCTCTAAGATAAGAAATATCCTCATTGAAGTTCTAGGAATACATAATCTCTTCCCTTTATAGTGATAACCATCAATAATTGGGATAATCACTACATGAATCGAGTAACGATGAATCTCTCTTGGCATGCTCTTGATTTATTAGATGAAAATCAGGACAAACTTGATAATCATTTTTAAGTCTGAAATCCTCAAATTTGAAATTTGAAAAATTAAACTACCAAGGTCACCTTATAAAGTTTATCTGCGGGTTTATTTCCTACCCCATGCTTATGTTTTAGAACACAAATGAAATCCTGAAAGTATTCTACCTGTTTTGCATTCTTGCAATTTAATTTTTTTTGGGTATTTATAAATTTTAGAGTATGGTGGTCTGTATTAAGGATGAACTCTCTATGTAACAGATAATATCTCTATGTCTTAGATTCTAAACAATTGCATAATATTCTATCTTAAGTAGAGTATCTTTACTTGGCATTATTCAGCTTCTCTCTATAGAAGGCTACAAGGTGGTTCTCTTGACTAAGGTCTTGTTTGTTTCGGCGTTTTTTTCCCTTTTCTATTTCTAAAAGGCCAAATTATTTTTTGGTCGCTGTTTGGATGGGACGCTTCTATAGAAATGCTTTTTAGGAAACTTCATTTTACTACTGTTTTGAGAAGTTTTTTGATATTTGCTTCTCCGTTAGAAACTCCATTCCCTTAACCAATGTTTCTAAAACTACCTTTTACAAAAGGAGAGGAAGAACCAAACGAATCCTAAGAACTTCTATACCAACACAAGAGGCATTACATGTGATCTCAAATGTCTTGTTGAAGTCTGGAAGTTTAAGGACACGAGACGAGGTCATGAGAATTTTAGTTAATCCATGGCTTTTTGTGTGAAAGTAGTTGAAATAAAGTTATAATTATTAAGGATGTCAATCATTGAAGCTAATCGTGCTAAAGTTTCACATAAACCTTATGTAGAAGGTGGTTAAATTATAAAAATTGTGGACATCTGTGAAGCTTTTACGAACTAGACAATCTAGAATTTAATTTTAGCATGGTTTACCTTCAAGCCATTACCAGTAATAATGATTTCTAAAAAAGTGACTTCAGGTTGGCAAATTAAGTATTTCTTGAGATTGATATAAAGCTTAGCTTCTTTAAGTTTAATCAGGATGAGCTTTAAGTGATATTGGTGCATTTCTTATTGAGGCTAAATATTAGAATATCATCGGAATAGACCACGAAATTTTTTTTTCTATGCAGGGCTTTATTCATTAGTCTCATGAATGTGTTAGGTGTATTTGATAATCCAAAAGGTATAACTAGCTACTCATACAGTCCATCTGGGATTTTGAAAATAGTGTTCCATTCTTCCACTGCTCCACTTTGCATCTGATGATACACACTTCTGAGATTTATTTTGGACAAATGAGTAGCATTTTCAATATGGTCTAACAGATCATCTTTTTTGGGAATGAGAAACCTATATTTAATAGTGATCTTATTGACTATGCTACTATCAATGCACATTCTCCAGGTACCAACCTTTTAAGGTATTAATAGTGCAAGGACTAAGGCTTCCTTAAGGCTTTCTTGAATAAAGCTTTTCTTTAGAAGTTCATTCACTTGTCTTTTTGAGTGTAGCGTGTTTAATGGGGTTCATTTTATAATGGGAAAAAATTATTAGCTGTGAACCCGAATAAAAGCCCGTAGCATATTGCATGTCTATTATAGGTGGCAAACCATTAGGTAGTTATTTGGGATATAAATCTTGAAACTTAGATAAGGGGGAGCTGCAATTTCAAAAATGTGATATACAGGTGGTTCCTTAATAACTTTTCTCACTTGAAAAACATAACAAGATGAAGTTAAAAAATTACTTAATTATTGTATTGAATTCTACATTTTCTACTCTAATATCCAAGAATGAAGTGAAACTGTAGGACTCACTAAGTTTATTTCAGAAGTGATCTCCCTAGCTGTAGGAAAAAGATAACATAATAAACTGAAGATTTGAACTTTTTTGTGACTTGGTTTGGCTTGCATTTCTAAGCTGGGCTTATGAAGGGGTGTGGGTAAAATCTTATGTGGAAGTGTACAAGGCCTCTTTTCAGTGGGTTTTATAGGAAATAACTTTATGGTCTTGTCATTATATTTGAACACACAAGTGTTCTCTCAAACATAATGAATGACATTCAAATCATACAGCTCAGGCCTTCCTAACAAGATATAGGGAGCATATCACATTAGATTTGATCAATATAACTATTTATCTTTATGTGAACAAGACATCTGCTTCACCCAACTCATATGGAAAGGTTTTGGGTGTGGTTCAACTTTTAGATTTGCTCTAGTAAGGGCGTAGCTAGATATACCATTGATAAAACTCTCTCCATTGATCATTAGCATACATCTCTTTTCATTACACAAAACATATATAGAAGAAATATTTCTCCTTCTTATATCCTCCTCCTCCCAAGATGTGATTTTGCATCTCATGATACTTAAAGAATCTTTCACATGCTCTGACTCCTCATTATAAAGAAGTGTATCATCATGGATCTCTTTCATCTCATCATCAACTCCTTTCTCATCTACTTCTTTCTCAGTCTCATCTAAGAATATAATTTTAGTTTTGCACTAATGTTGCATGTCTCTTCTTTCAAAACTTGAAACACACTTTCTAATGGCTTTGAAGATTTTTAAGGGGTAATCCTATTTAGTTGGGCTCTAAAAGATGTAGGTCTAGAATTAGCAGTAGACCTTTGGATACAATAAGAGTATGATTGAAAGGATGAATTTGAAAATTTGCATATACATGAAGAGACTATATTCTTATGCTTTTCTAAGAGCAAAAAACATAATGAAAGCATCCTCAAGAGTTTGAGGGTCCTATAACTCAATCTCATATCTAATCTCGCTTTTAAGACCAATAACAAACTTGTTAACTATCACTCCTAATTTGTGCAGTTTGTCCTTGTTACTAAATCTTCAAATATGCTCATATATTCTACCATTTTGTATATTGCCTTATCTAATTGTCATCAATTATTCTGGTAGATTTTTGTCATGATTTTTGGATGGTACTTAACCCTTAGCATTTACTTTTTATCTACTCAAGTAAGATGGTTATTTATAACATTTCTTTCTTAACTAAAATATTAGTTCAATAGATTATTGCATGGCTTATACGTTTCATTTTGGTAAAGGTGGTTCTTTGATAATCATCTCTATTTGATACCAATCAAAGGATTCATTCATTTGTGTAAGCCAATCTAAGAACTTATTGGGGACATACTCCATAATATATATGTGCATCTACCTTAATCTTCTCTTAGATTCAATTAAGACTTCATGATTCTTAGGTTGATCATTTTTATGGAGATTCTTTAAAGGTTATTTTTTATGTTGAATGTGCTCCCTAGGATTTTGATATGCCAAGGGGGCTGCACTTGGTCTGTCTAGACCAGCCCAGTCAAATCGATTCAGGCCAGCTTAGCCGACCAGCCCAACCCTTGCCAAACAAGCACTTTGGTTCGGCGGAACCAGTGGCAGCTGAGGGGGATATTTCAACCCCTCTTGCGGGGCCTAGGGGAGCTATTATTCATTTTGTAAGGAGGAGGAATCAAGGGGGAGTTGTTTAGGAATATTTTCTAATTGTGTTTATGCTATTTAGGAATGTTTTAATTGTTTAGAAAGATTTTCTAATTGTATTTATGTTGTTTAGGAAGATTTTAATTGTTTAGGAATGTTTCCTAATTGTGTTTATGCTGTTTATGAAGGTTTTAATTGTTTAGAAATATTTCCTAATTGTGTTTATGCTGTTTAGGAATGCTCCAATTGTGTTTATTGTGTGTGAGGGCCATTTAAGGGGAGTTTTGTCTAGGGTTAGGAGGGCATAAGTGCTGAGTTTATTTTCTAGAGTTTGGTGTGAGTTACCTTGCACCGACTAGGGTTTATGGGAGAGATGATCTACATCTTGAATAGTAGATCTTGTATCATTCATTTATGTTGAAGAAATAATAAAAAATTAGCCCCCATATTTGTATTCCTGTATTTTTCTTCTATCTATTTTATTATTTTTACTTCCAATATGCATCAGATTTTTGAAGTACTCTTCTCTTATGATTTCAATTTCAGTTGTTTTTGAGCTAAAGGAGATGTTTGAACCCTAACACTCAAAATTTGAGTTGTAGTGATTATGCTCAAAATAAGCTCTTGGATTTTGCTAAACTTTTCATCAACTTGATTGGTCAACTTATTTACTGTCATATTGGTATTAGCTATGATACACCGACACTTATCCTCAAAGAGGCATGTAGTGTTTGATACGTATCCGACACGACATACCTTCGACATATGTCGGATATGCTGGAAATGTGTTCGATTAAAAAAATATTCAATGCATATTGGACACGTGTGTCTGACAAGCGTCTTTAATATTTTAAGAAATTTTTAAAAATAATTTCTTGTATTTAAAATTTTTATTTATTTAAAATATAAAAACTAAAATTCTTATTTCCTCTTCACAAAATCATAACAATCTTCCTCACTCAATACCCTGTTCATAGAATATTCTCATTTTCATTTCTCCTTGACATGTCGCGACTTTGGTTTCACAACAATGCCTAATATCATCTCAATATCGACGTCTGACGCCGTTACAACATCCATCTCAACATCAAAGAATGACATTGTCTTGACATTAATGCTTGTATTAGCAATTTCTACACCAATAACTTGACACCTCATCTTTGTCCGACATTGGCTTAACATCGACCACCAATGCCCTCTCAATACCAATGACAGATGCTCTCTCGACATCAACGCATGGTACTTACTACATACCATCGATGCACAACTCTCAACATCATTGTCCTCTTCTCTCTCGATGCCTGGTACATGACATCGACGCCCAACTCTCGATGTCCTAATATTAATCATTTTAAGCACAAATTCTAGTTAAATGACTTATTATTTCTATTTTTTATATTATATTTATTTAATTTCTATCCACTGTTTTTAAAAATATAAAACATATAATACTGTGTCCAATTCGTGTCTTATATTTTTAATAATTGACGTGCCCCATATTCGTGTCATGCCGTATCCGTGTCACTGTGTTCGTGCATCATAGGGTTTAGCCATTTGATCTTGACTAGCTTATTTTGATGCCATGATGCAACAATGAAAGCTATGGAATTAAATAAATATATTTTTTAAAATATGAAATGCTTGACGATTTAAGGAGAATTCATGCAAATGATTTCTAAAAATTATTTTATAAGCATTTGCAAATTTGCAAATCATAATTAGAAGAAAAAATAATACATCATTACTAAATTAGAATTAAGATAAAACTCTAAAATGTTCATAACAAGTTTTCCTATGTTAATAGGAATCAAGTTGAGGTTTAATTTGATTTAGTGGATCACTCTCTCACAGATTTGAATGCTCTCATGTTACTTAGAGTTTGATGAGTTTGACGTTGATGGCTAGATCAATATGTGGAGTGAACTAATTGATATTCTTATACTAGTTAATAGAATTATATCAAATATATAATCTACTAGAAGAATTATCTATGAAAAATAAAATATTATTAAAGGAATATTATCATGTCCAAAATACAAAGATTGTCCTTTTGTTTGGAAGTCAACTCCAATGCTGCTCCAAACTTCTCACTCTTCTTGGCGTTCATCTCTAATGCTATCTATCAATTAACATTTGTTATGATTCCAAAAATATGGTGATGTTTGGGGGGTGGCTTAGATCACTTGTGTAATCAAATTAGTGGATGGGGGCTTTCTTAAGGTGCCTAGGAGAGTAATGCTATATTTGATGGTGTTTAATTTTGATTGGAATTAGGGTTGGGATGGTGTTAGTGGTCGGCCAACCCAATTCTCACAACCAGCTAGGATCTGGGCCTTAGGTTCAACCCATTATAACTTCCTCTCGAGAAGTCCAAATGACGTGAAATAAAAACCAAATTGAGGGGGAAGATGTCTTGTTAGGACTTAGAGAATTTGGTAAATTTTTTTTTTAGTTTGAAATTTTTTCCTCAATTATTCCAAAGGCTGGTTAGAGAATTTCTTTATTTAGTGGCAGGCTAAATTGGATTTAAGAATTCTATTACTTTGGATCTTTGTGAACAAGAACCCTAATAAATATATGGAAACCAAAGTATGAAAGTGACTACAAACCTAATTTTGAGTTTTTGTTGTTTCTTGGAGGAGTTTAGGTCACCCAAATGAAAGTAAATTTACAACTAGGTATGTTTTGATTTATTTTGACTGATTCTCAAAAAATTCCCAAATGAATGCGTTAGATTGCTAGAAAAATGAGGTTTAAATTTTCTGTAGTGGGGAATGATGGAGAAAATATAACACAACATAAAAATGTAGAAATTAAAGCATATATAAAGCTCTACTACTTACCAAAATAGTCGTCCTAGAGAGTTATCATCAAACTATTTCTAGTTTGGTCGGCCACCAACTTCCAATTAACCAACTTCCAATTAAATGATTTTTCCTTCAATTTTAGTCTCAAAACTCCAATAGCCTCTTCATTGTGCTAATTTGAAGTATTTGATACAACACATGAGAGGGAAATTTTAAAATTAAAGAAGAGAGGAAAGGGGGTGGGTGGCCACTAAATGTAACCACCTTGTAACCAACACCATTCCTCCCACCTTTGCATTGCTGGCCAGTAATCCCATGCATAGGCTTGAGGTAGGTTAATTAAAATTGCTAATACAATACATAACTTAAAATGCCCTAATACAACACATAAATGCATTAACATTTATAAAGAAACTTCTACATCAATTGATATATAGGCTAAAGGTCAAGAATCGAAGCACATCGTTATGGAAGTGGAGGGTCGTCATGATCTTTTATTTTTTTGGATTACTTATTTGCCATCGTTATGGAAGTGGAGGGTCTAATGGTTTTTGCTTGAGTAGATCTAAAACATAGTATATGGAGTGTAATTTTAGTAATAATAGACCTAGTGAGAGGATTGTGACTTTGGGTGATCAAGTCATTAATAAAAGTACACGTTTTAGATATTTTGGATCTATTGTTCAGAGTGATGGTGAAATAGATGGGAATATTGTCAGCATAATTCAAGTTGGATGGTTGAAGTGGAGGAATGCATCGGGCTTGTTGTGTGATAGAAAAGTCCCCCTCAAACTTAAGGAAAATTCTATAAGATGGTGGTGAGACTTGCAATGCTTTATGGTGCCAAATGTTGGCCATATAATACTAAGTTAAGTGTTGCAAAGATGAGGATGCTCAGGTGGATGAGTGGCTTTACCCTTAGAGATAGGATACGAAATGAGCATATACGTGAAAAGGTTAGAGTAGCTCCAATTGAAGATAAGATTAGAGAGTCGTCTTAGATGGTTTGGTCACATAAAACGATGCCTTCCGATGACCCGGTTAGGAAAATAGATGTATTAGACTTGACTTATGTTAGGAAAGGTAGAGGTAGACCTAAAAAGACTTGGTTAGAAAATATTAGAAATGACCTTTCTTTA
The DNA here is from genome assembly GCA_019925795.1 of Dendrobium chrysotoxum. Classification (NCBI taxonomy): domain Eukaryota; kingdom Viridiplantae; phylum Streptophyta; class Magnoliopsida; order Asparagales; family Orchidaceae; genus Dendrobium; species Dendrobium chrysotoxum. Next base: position 25,258,224 of record CM034300.1, on the reverse strand, counting down.
TTAGATTTAAATGAGAATTTAACTCTTAACAGGACATAATATAGAAAAAAAATTCATGTAGAGCCGACTCCACATTATGGGATATGGATTTGATGTTGTACTTATTTGCCTATGTTGAAGAGTTCTAACCCACTCTTACTAAAAATATTGCGGGTACATCTTTTTTTGTTAACTGGAGGTTGACGTGATATTATTATTATTATTATTATTATTATTATTATTTTGCTTATGCACCTATTTCATGTATTCTTTTTCACTCTCAATAAAATAAATCATTTCTTGCACAACATAATTTTAAGGAATTTCTTGAAGATTCATCTTTTGCATGCTTAAGACAAGAAGGTATACACAAACACCAGATGGTGAAATTTGTTGCAGAGCTATCTGATGATAGAATTTTTATTTTGACCACACTATGATGCAGAAGTAAAATGCAATTCATGCCAGTTACGTATATGTATGCAATGAAATGTCATCTTGCCAAACAGCATTAAAAGTGTCTTGAGAGGAGGTTGGCCAGACTTGTGCGGCATGACTGTTATTTTTTTTGCTTTTATTGCTTGTCATTGCAATTTTGATTAGTTGAAGTTATTCTTGTGGTAGTTCTAGTATTGATATATCATATGGTTTCATTTCCTTGTTTACCTTCCAACCTTGGTTTATAATGTAGGAGGATAACAAGGTGGTAGTTAAGAGGAAAACAGAGCTGGGTGGAACATTTTCCATTGCAAGCTGGATACTCTTTGTTGGGCTATTGTCGGCGTGAGTGCCACCATTTTTTGTAACGTTCTGATTATGTTAATTGTGCTTCTCATTTCATGTCAAAATGTAATTCAGTCTTCATTTTTATTAGCTTGACAACTGAAGTTCTATTTGCCAGACTTGAATCTTGCTGAGCATGACATTTTCTTGTATCAGATTGCTGTATCAGATGATTACGAAGAGAAGTATTGAGGTGCAACGAGTCATACCAGCTAATGCACCAGATTTACAATCATTTCTAAATGATCTGGAATTCAATATCACATTAGTTTCAAGTATGAGCTGTTCCCAATTACGTGGCCTTGATACATTGGTGATTGGAACTCCTGGCTCGATAGAGTATAGAGTCCTTTCTTTGTCAAGTTATGTAGATTATCAATGCAAAAACACAAGCAGCGGTCCTACTATTTCTCTTAAATGCACTAGCTGTCAGATTCCCCGAAGAAATCACTATATTTCATGGCAGTTTGTTGATATACTTGATGGTCCTGCCATGGCTGTTGGTTTTCAGTTCAATATTACCTCCAAGGACCACAATAATGAAAGGCATAGGAGCTTTGTAAGCGGTACAGTGATAGCAAACAATCATACCAGTGATAAACCTAGAACCTATAGAGGAGCTGACTTGAATATTCTAGAAGTTCATTTGTTTCCTCAGATACATAATAATTTACATGATCTGAAGCTCATTAAGCCTCTGGTTCATGACTTTGTTTCGGGTTCATCCTTTTCTGAGGTTGCTGATCTGCAAGCTTCTCTTATGAATCCCAAGGATGGATTGATCAATACAACATTGCGTGTCAGCTATCTTTCTGATTATATAGTTGAGATTGACTATGAAAATGTAATGGGGCCTGGTAAGATGACTTTTTTGTTTTATATTTCTTTTACTCTTTGTTGGATTCAAATTTATCTGTAGGCGAGAATTGATCCTCCTAACATGTTTTTGGTTGGCGGGTTAGAATGGAGAACTGAGTGAGGAAACGAGTAAGTATGAAGAGTAAGTAATAAGCTTTAGTATATTTGTTAGTAATTGAAGTACCATTAAGTTCAAAAAATATCTTTTCAAACCTTATTTATAGTGTCAAGAATGTTACTGAAAAGGTTACACCTAAAAAATGAAAAAATAATACATTATGTGACAGACATAAGTTGACATTGAAATGTGGACTGAACGGATTGGGGTACAGGTGGTCCTCTCTGAAAGTTCGTGAGGGTGGTTAAACCTTAAATAACTAGGCCTGAAGCTAACCAAGAGGACGTGAATTGGATATTTAAAAATTCTTTAACAAAAAAAAAATCTTTTTATATCTTGTAGCTTAAGCAAATTAAATCAACAATAAAAAAATTAATCAGAGATTTCACCCACGCAGTTAATTGCAATAAAAAATAAAGTGCAGAAAATAATTAGAAAGAACACACCAAAATTTATAGTGGTTCGGTCTAACCTGACCTACGTCCACTCCCCGGAAACCTCCTTTCCAGGTATTGCACTAAATCTTTAGTGACTCTCCTTTAGCCCCCACAGCTAGGCTGAGAAGCCCTTACAAAATCTCTTCCATCAATCCGGTGCGGCAGATGACCGTAATCCTTTGACAGGCAGAGAACCTTAAATCCCTTTCACCTTTTCCAGTGCGGCGGAGTAGCCGGGTCCTTTAACACCAAAGAGATCTTCTTTCCGAAACTTCCCTCAAGACAAACCTTGAATCCGATGGTATTAAGGTGCAAGCTTGCAGGAGCAATCGTGTGAAACCCCCTCCACACTCCCATAAAACCCCCTCCAAGGATCTCCCTCTCAAATTTTACCATTTCCTCTCTCCCTTTCGAGGCTCTCTTTTCAAGTTTTCTCAATAAGAAAAATAACTCAATGCATGCCAAAGACACATACAAAGTCTTTGGAGAAAGCTTAAATAGATGACTTCAAAAAATCCTAAAAACTCAATTATGTTATTAAAGATCATCCGGGACGATCGTAAGATCATCCTGTACGATTAGTTCAAAACAACTCCTTTTAGCCAGTACGATCAGCTTTGTCCTGAACGATTAGTTCAAGTATTTTGTACTGATCGTCTAGGATGATTTGTGGTCATACAGTACGATCAGAATATCAAAGTAAGCAGATTTGATTGACTAATCACAGAATTAATTTAGGCAAAATTATCATAGATCGTCCTAGACGATTAGCACAAAAATTCAGTCTTAAAATCTTGCATAAATTATGATTGGCGACTAGGATTTTGAGATCGTAATAGATCGTCTAGAATGATATAAATCGTCTAGGACGATTAGTTTAATGAGCTGATCATAGAGTACGATATAAATCGTATAGTACGATTAGTTCAATATTTGAACTTCTAGGTTTGACTCAATCTCACTCCCCCTGAGTGTGTGTGTGCATGGTCACTAAGCAAGCATACATCTTTACAGGACTTGACTCAAGAAATCAAAAGTACATCAATGAATATTATAAATATTTGTACAGCATAACCTATTCTACCCAATCTTCATCCTTGTATCTTCATTAGATGGTGCATGGTGTTCCTAAAATGTTAGTATACACACAAATAAATATACATTGCAAATATTAGGAGACAATGATGTGAGCCACAATATTTGTTATCATCAAAACATCAACTTGTGAGTTCGAGTTGTAATAATTTCCCCCTTTTTAATGATGGCAAATATTACTGGTTGAATTTGCAAACCAAACATATTTTCTCCTATTCTCCCTCACTAAGATAATTATATTCAAAATATGGGAAATTAAAAAAATATTTTTTTATTATTTTAAAATTTATTAAAAAAAAACTACCTAACAAATAAATAAATACAACCAGCCACATACATTCTCCCCCTTTGACATTATCAAAAAGAAGAGAACACAGAAAAAATAAAATGAAATAAATAAAAAATAAATTAATGATCAAATGGACCCTGATCAGGTGAAGCTGATGTTTAGAAGAATCAGTTTGAAATTTTAACAAATTTTTTTGGAATAAGAAAGTTACCTCATGATTTTATTCAAAAACTTAATAAGATATGTATTGACAACACATAACCCAGAAAGGTTAGATATTTAGAATTTGTTAATCCAAACTCAGATTCCTTAAAGGCTCAACTCTTTTTTAAGCAAATATCTAAATCAAGGAACAAATTAGAGAAGGAAATAATAATCTTTTTAAAATTTCTTATATGAAATATATCTAATAAAAGATTAATGTAAAATGGTGAATTAAGAATCATGATTTTTAAACTCAAGTATCAAAAGTATCAATTGACATAAGAGTTTTCTTAAGATTTAAGAAATATAAGAAAGGTAAGCTAATTTATTGTGGGCTCTTTTTGTGCCTCTTTATTAGTTTTTAACTCACTTTACGCATCTTTTGATTTTTGATACACTTTTTGCATCTTTCCATTTTGTTATCATTGCGTATCTTTTTAACTTTGAACTCATTTTGTGCCTCTTTTCTTTTTGTAAATATGCTTCATTTCTATATTTTTAAAGACTAAAGTAAATTCGATCCAGTGACAAAAAGGAACAGCTTCATTAAAAAAATTATAAAGTGGATTCATCAAATTATAAAAAATCCCTATGAGAAAGAAAAAATGTAGGGAGATGAAAAAAGTTCAATTTAAAAATCTAATTTATAATTTGATGCAGATTTTGAATCAAAAGTGAAATAGCCTCATTAAAGAAATTGAATGGAGAGACAAAATTATGAGTTTCCTTTGATTGATTTTAAAAAAGTCAACCACTACTTACGTAAAATTTCAAAAAAATAGGAGGTAAATTTTTCATTTTTAGAAAAAATGATCTTTGAAAAGTGATTTGATTCTTTAAAGCGTCGACGAAACAAAATGTGATATGTATATGTTGATCAGAGAAACTACATAAAAAATTTATGAAAAAATAAAATAAAAGATAAAAAACATAAATAATTTTATTTTTAAAATAAAATACAAAAAAAAGCACAGAAAATAAACACATTCACAACGAATAAAAACATACACGCACACATTAATAACAAAAACAAATAAACACAAACAAAATTTTATTCATCATTATTTTGCTCATAGTCTGATGATTTAGAAGCTAGGTTTGCCTAGGAGGTTTTTTGCTTTTTATCATTTGCCCTTATTGTAATTTGTTTATTTTTAACCTTTTCTTTTGTATGAAGAGTTTTTATATTAGGGCACTGATTTTTCATATGTCCGAATTTTCTACACCCAAAGTAAATAATGTCAAAGGAAATCTTAACATTTTTATCTTTTTTACGTTTGTTTCACTTTTGCTGATGTTGATGTTTGCACTTTAGTAGATTTTCAAAATTATATGTTATTGATGCTAACTTTTCACTTTCATCATCTACTAAGCCACTTTCATCCATGTCTCTAGCTTTTAGCACTATAATTTCACCTGCATCCAAGAGTTTTTGACCCAAACTTTATTCGTAGGCAATGAGTGAGCCAATCAGATTATTAATAGAATATTTATTCAAATTTTTTGATTCACAAATAATGATTTTGGCATCAAATTTATCAAGTATATAACGTAGAATTTTATTGACCTTTTCAAAGTTTGAAAATTCTTTACATAAAGTATGTAATGATGTTATAAGTTGAGTAAACCTAGTATACTTGTCTAGGATAGTTTCATAAGGTTTCATGCAAAACATTTCATAATCATGCATTAAAATGTTCAATTTAAATTGCTTGACTTCACTAGTACCTTTGTATGTAATGCACAATTTATCCCAAATTTCTTTGCCGGTAGTACATGTAAATATTTTCATGCAATCATAGAATTCAAAGCACGAAAAAAATTATTCAAATACTTAGCATTTAATTGAGCATTGTTTTGGTCTATTCTACTCCATTCAGTAAAAGAAATATCAGTTTTGATTCCATCTACAATACGTGACGGTACAACATAATCAGTTTGAATCATTTGTCACATTCGATAATCAATTGATTACAAAAAAAGTAGACATGCGAATTTTTCAAAAATTAAAAAAATATTTTCAAAAAAAGGTGATTGGGTGATTGAATATCCTTCCGTAATATAACGATTTACAAAGTTAGCCATTGATCGAAATTCAAAAAATTTCAAAAACTTAATTTATGAATTCTGCTCTAATACCACTTGAAAGTTCGTGAGAGTGGTTAAACTCTGAAGAACTAGTCCTGAGACTAACCAAGAGGGGGAGGATGAATTGGATATTTAAAAATTTTTAACAAAAAGAAAAATCTTTTTATATATTGTAGCGAAAGTAAATTAAATCAACAATAAAACGATTAATTAGAGATTTCACCCACGCAGTTAATCGCAGTAAAAAATAAACTGCAAAAAATAATCAAAAAGAACATATCAGAATTTATAGTGGTTTGATCCAACTTGACCTACGTCCACTCCCCGAAAATTTTCTTTTTAGGTATTGCACTAAACTTTTAGTAACTTTGCTTTAGCCTCCACAGCTACGCAGAGAAGTCCTTACACAATCTCTTCTACCAATCCGGTGCGGTAGAGGACCGTAACTCTTTTGACAGGTAGAGAACCTCAAATCTCTTTCACCTTCCCTGGTGCGGCGGAGTAGCCGGGTCCTTTGACACCAAAGAGATCTTCTTCCCAAAACTTCCCTTAAGACAAATCTTGAATCTGATAGTACTAAGGTGCAAGCTTGCTAGAGCAACCGTGTGAAAGCCCCTCCACACTCCCTTGAAACCTCCTCCAAAGATCTTCTCCCTCTCAAACTCCATCATTTCCTCTCCTCTTTTCAAGGCTCTCTTTTTAAGTTTTCTCTAGAAAAAAAATGACTCAATACATGCTAAAGACACATACAAAGTCTTTGAAGAAAATTTAAATAGAGGGCTTCAAAAAATCTTAAAAACTTAATTCTGATGTCAAAGATCGTCCAAGACGATCGTCTTGTACGATTAGTTCAAAATAGCCCTTTTTAGTCAGTACGACCAGCATTGCCCTGTACGATTAGTTCAAGTTTTTTATACTGATCATCCAGGATTATTTGTGATCGTCCAGTACGATCAGAATATCAAATTAAGCAGATTTGATTGACTAATCACAGGACTAATTTAGGCAAAATTTTCATTGATCGTCCTGAATGATTAGCACAAAAATTCAGTCTTAAAATCTTGCCTAAATTATTATTGGCTGCTAGGGTTTTGAGATCGTAATAAATCGTCCAGGATGATATAAATCGTTCAGGACAATTAGTTCAATGAGCTGATCGTACAGTACAATATAAATCATACAGTATGATTAGTTCAACATTTGAACTTCTAATTTTGACTCAATCTCACTCCCCCTGAGTGTGTGTGCATGGTCACTAAGCAAGCATACACCTTTACAGGACTTGACTTAAGAAATTAAAAGTACATCAATAAATATTACAAATATCTTTACAACATAACTTATTCTACCCAATCCTGAGCTTTGTATCTTCATTAGATGGTGCATGGTATTCCTGAAATATTAGTATACATACAAACAAATATACATTGCAAATATTAGTAGACATAATAATATGAGCTACAATGTTTGTTATCATCAAAACATAAACTCGTGAGCCCGAGTCGCAATAATCTTCCCTTTTTTGATGATGACAAATATTACTGTTTGAATTTGTAAACCAAACATATTTTCTCCTAATCTCCCTCTCATTAAGATAATTATATTCAAAATAGGGGAAATTAAAAAATCATTTTTTTTATTATTTTAAAATTTATTTTAAAAAAAACTACATAACAGATAAATAAATTTAACCAGCCATTTACATTCTCCCCCTTTGACATTATCAAAAAGAAGAGAAAAAATAGAGAAAACAAAACAAAATAAATAAAAAATAAATTAAAGATCAAACGGACCCTAATCAGGTGAAGGTGATGTTTAGAAGAATCAATTTGAAATTTCAACAAATTTTCTTAGAATGAGAAAGTTACGTTATGATTTTATTCAAAAACTTAGTAAGGTATGTATTAACAACGCATAACCCAGAAATATTAGAGATTCAGAATTTGTTAATCCAAGTTCAGGTTTCTTAAAGGCTCAACTCTTTTTTAAGCAAATATCTAAATCAATGAACAAATTAGAGAATGAAACAATCTTTTCAAAACTTCTTGCATGAAATATATCTAATAGAAGATTAATGCAAAATGGTGAATCAAGAATCATGGTTTTCTAACTTAAGTATCAAAAGTATCAATTGACATAAGGGTTTTCTTAAGATTTAAAAAATACAAGAAAGGTAAACTAACTCATTATGGGCTCATTTTGTGCCTCTATTAGTTTTTGGCGCACTTTGCGTGTATTTTGATTTTTGATACATTTTGTGCATCTTTTCATTTTGGCGTCATTGCACATCTTTTCAGCTTTGGGCTCATTTTGTGCCTCTTTTCTTTTTGTAAATATGTTTCCTTTCTACATTTTTAAAGACTAAAGCAAACCCGATTCAGTGACAAAAACGAATAACTTGATTAAAAAAATTATGAAGTTGATTCATCAAATTGCAAAAAATCCCTATGAGATAGAAAAGATATAGGGAGATTAAAAAAGTTCAATTTTAAAATCTAATTTATAATTTGATACAGATTTCTAATCAAAAGTGAAATAGCCTCATTAAAGAAATTGGATGGAGAGACAAAATTATGAGTTTTCTTTCTTTGATTGATTTTAGAGAAGTCAACCACTACTTACATAAAATTTCAAAAAAAATAGATCTTACGAAAAAATAAAATAAAAGATAAAAAACATAAATATTTTTTTTTCAAAATAAAACACAAAGAAAAGTATAGAAAATAAATACATCCACAACGAATAAAAATATACACGCGCACATTAATAACAAAAACAAACATAAACAAAACTTTATTTATCATTGTTTTGCTCATGGTCTGATGATTCAGAAGTTAGGTCTGCCCATGAAAATTTTTGCTTTTTATCATTTACCTTTATTGCAATTTGTTTATTTTTACCGTTTTCCTTTGTATGAAGAGTTTTTATATTACAGCCCTGATTTTTCATATGTTCGAATTTCGTACACTCAAAGCAAATAATGTCAGAGGTAATCTTAATATTCTTATTATTTTTACTTTTGTTCCACTTTTGTTGATATTGATGTTTGCGTTTCAGTAGATTTTCAAATTTGTATCTTATTGATGCTAACTCTTTACTTTCATCATCTACTAAGCTACTTTTATCCATGTCTTCAGCTTTTAGCACTATAGTTTCACCTACATCCAAGAACTTTTGACCCAAACTTTACTTGTAGGCAATGAGTGAGCTAATTAGATTATTAATAGAATATTCATTCAAATTTTTTGATTCACAAATATCAACGACTAACATCAAACTTATCAAGTAGACAACGTAAAATTTTATTGATCTTTTCAAAGTTTGAAAATTCTTTACCTAAAATATGTAATGATGTTACAAGTTGAGTAAACCTAGTATATATGTCTAGGATAGTCTCATAAAGTTTCATGCAAAATAGTTCATAATCATAAAATAAAATGTTCAATTTAGATTGCTTGACTTCACTAGTATCTTCGTATATAATGCACAATTTATCCAAATTTTCTTGCTAGTAGTATATAAAGAGATCCTCATATAATCATTAGAATTCGAAGCACAGAAAAAATAATTCAAACATTTAGCATTCAATTGAGCATTGATTTGTTCTACTCTACTCCATTCAGTAAAAGGAATATTAGTTTTGATTCGATCTACAATACGTGATGGTACAAGTAAGCAGTTTGAATCATATGCCAGATTCGATAATCAATTGATTGCAAAAAAGTAGACATGCGAATTTTTCAAAAATCAAAAGAAATATTTTTAAATAAAGGTGGTCGGGTGATTGAATATCCTTCCGTAATATAACGATTTTCAAAGTTATTCATTGATCGAAATTCAAAAGTTTTTAAAAACTTAATTTATGAATCCTGCTCTGATATCACTTGAAAGTTTGTTAGGGTGGTTAAACCTTAAAGAACTAGTCCCGAGGCTAACTCAGAGGGGGTGAATTGGATATTTAAAAATTCTTTAATAAAAAGAAAAATCTTTTAATATCTTGTAGCAGAAGCAAATTGAATCAACAATAAAAAGATTAATCAGATATTTCGCCCACGTAGTTAATCATAATAAAAAATATAGTGCAGAAAATAATAAGAAAGAACACACCAGAATTTATAGTGGTTCGGTCTAATCTGACCTACGTCCACCCCCGGAAATCTCCTTTTCAGGTATTGCACTAAACCTTTAGTGACTATCCTTTAGCCCCACAGTTAGGAGGAGAGGCCCTTACAAAATCTCTTCTACCAACCCAGTGCAGCAGAGGACCGTAATCCTTTGACAGGCAGAGCACCTCAAATCCCTTTCACCTTCCCCGGTGCGACGGAGTAGCCGGATTCTTTGACACCAAAGAGATCTTCTTTCCAAAACTTCCCTTAAAACAAACCTTGAATCTGATAGTACTAAGGTGCAAGTTTGTCGGAGCAATCGTGTGAAACCCCCTCCACACTCCCTTGAAACCCCCTCTAAGGATCTTCTCCCTCTTAAACTTCATCCTTTCCTCTCTCTCTTTCGAGGCTCTCTTTTAAATTTTCCCCAAAAGAAAAATAACTCAATGCTTGCTAAAGACACATACAAAGTCTTTAGAGAAAGCTTAAATAGAGGGCTTCAAAAAACCCTAAAAACCCAATTCTGTCTTCAAAGATCGTCTTGTACGATTAGTTCAAAATAGCCCCTTTCAGTTAGTACGATCAGCATTGCCCTGTACGATTAGTTCAAGTATTTTGTACTGATCATCCAGGACGATTTGTGATCGTCCAGTACGATCAGAATATCAAATTAAGCAGATTTGATTGACTAATCATAGGACTAATTTAGGCAAAATTATCATAGATCGTCCAGTACGATGTAGATCATCCTAAATGATTAGCACAAAAATTCAATCTTAAAATCTTGTCTAAATTATTATTGGCGGCTAGGGTTTTGAGATCGTAATAGATCGTCCAGGACGATTAGTTCAATGAGCTGATCGTACAAGTACAATATGAATTGTACAACATGATTAGTTCAACATTTGAACTTCTGATTTTGACTCAATCTCACTCCCCTTGAGTGTGTGTGTGTGCATGGTCACTAAGAAAGCTTGTACCCTTACAAGACTTGACTCAAGAAATTAAAAGTACATCAATAAATATTATAAATATATTTGCAGCATAACTTATTCTACTCAATCCTGAGCTTTGTATCTTCATTAGATGGTGCATGGTGTTCTTGAAATATTAGTATACACACAAACAAATATACATTGCAAATATTAGGAGACATAATGATGTGAGCTACAATGTTTGTTATCATCAAAGCATAAACTCGTGAGCCCGAGTTATAATAATCTTCCCTTTTTTGATGATGACAAATATTACTAGTTGAATTTGCAAACTAAACATATTTTCTCCTAATCTCCCTCTCACTAAGATAATTATATTCAAAACAGGAGAAATTAAAAAAAATATTATTTTTATTATTTTAAAATTTATTTAAAAAAAAATTACATAATAGATAAATAAATGCAACCAGCCACATACATTCTCCTCCTTTGATATTATTAAAAAGAAGAGAAAACATAGAGAAACCAAAACGAAACAAATAAAAAACATACTAAAGATCAAACGAATCTTGATCAGGTGAAGGTGATGTTTAGAAGAATCAATTTAAAATTTCAACAAATTTTATTGGAATGAGAAAATTGACTCATGATTTTATTCAAAAATTTAGTAAGGCATATATTAACAACGCATAACCCATAAAAGTTAGATATTCATAATTTGTTAATCCAAGCTCAGGTTCCTTAAAGGCTCAACTCTTTTTTAAGCAAACATCTAAATCAAAGAACAAATTAGAGAAGGAAACAATAATATTTTCAAAACTCATTGCACAAAATATATCTAATAGAAGATTAATGCAAAATGGTGAATCAAGAATCATAATTTTCAAACTCAAATATCGAAAGTATCAATTGATATAAGGGTTTTTTTAAGATTTAAGAAATACAAGAAAGGTAAGCTAACTTATTGTTAACTCATTTTGTGTTTCTTTATTAGTTTTTGATGCATTTTGTGCATCTTTTGATTTTTGATACACTTTATGCATTTTTCTATTTTGGCGTCATTGCGCATCTTTTTAGCTTTGGGCTTATTTTGTGTCTCTTTTCTTTTTGTAAATATGCTTCCTTTCAAATTTTTTAAAGACTAAAACAAACCCGATCCAGTAGCAAAAACGAATGGCTTGATTAAGAAAATTATGAAGTGGATTCATTAAATTGCAAAAAATTCCTATGAGATAGAAAAAAATGTAGGGAGATGAAAAAAGTTTAATTTCAAAATTCAATTTATAATTTGATGCAGATTTTGAATCAAAAGTGAAATAGCCTCATTAAAGAAATGAGATTGAAAGACAAAATTATGAGTTTCCTTCCTTTGACTGATTTTAGAGAAGTCAACCACTACTTATATAAAATTTCAAGAAAATATGAGGTAAATTTTTCATATTTAGAAAAATGATCTTTGAAAAGTGATTTGATTCTCTAAAACATATACGAAACAAAATGTGATATGTGTGTGTTGATCCGAAAAACTACATAAAAAATTTATAAAAAAGTAAAATAAAAGATCAAAAAAATAAATATATATTTTTTTTCAAGATAAAACACAAAGAAAAGCACAGAAAACAAATACATCCACAACGAATAAAAACATACAGACACATATTAATAACAAAAACAAACACATAAACAAAATTTTATTCATCATTATTTTGCTCATGGTTTGATGATTCAGAAGCTACGTCTGCCTAGGAGATTTTTTACTTTTTATGATTTGCCCTTATTATAATTTGCTTATTTTTACCCTTTTTCTTTGTATGAAGAGTTTTTATATTACGGCACTGATTTTTTATATGTTTGAATTTCTTACACCCAAAGCAAATAATGTCGGAGGAAATCTTAACATTCTTATCATTCTTACCTTTGTTCTACTTTTGTTAATGTTGATGTTTGCGCTTCAGTAGATTTTCAAATTTGTATATTATTGATGTTAACTCTTCACTTTCATCATCTACTAAGTCACTTTTATCCATATCTTCAGCTTTTAGCATTATAGTTTTACCTGTATCCAAGTGCTTTTGATCTAAACTTTGTTGTAGGCACCAATCAGATTATTAATAAAATATTCATTCAAATTTTTTGATTCATAAATAGCAATGACTGGCATCAAACTTATTAAATAGACAATGTAGAATTTTATTGACCTTTTCAAAGTTTGAAAATTCTTTATCTAAAATATGTAATGATGTTACAAGTTGAGTAAACCTAGTATATATATCTAGGATAGTTTTATAAGGTTTCATGCAAAATAGTTTATAATTATGCATTAAAATGTTCAGTTTAGATTGCTTGACTTTACTATTACCTTTGTATGTAATGCACAGTTTATCCCAAATTTCCTTGTCAGTAGTACATGTAGAGATTCTCATATAATCATCAGAATTTAAAGCACAGAAAAAAATTCAAACATTTACCATTCAATTGAGCATTGATTTGTTCTACTCTACTCTATTCAGTAAAGGGAATATCAGTTTTGATTCTATCTATAATACGTGACGGTACAAAATAACCAGTTTGAATCATATGCCATATTCGATAATCAATTGATTGCAAAAAAGTAGACATGCGAATTTTTCAAAAAATCAAAAGAAATATTTTTAAATAAAGGTGGTCGGGTGATTGAATATCCTTTTGTAATATAACGATTTACAAAGTTATCCATTGATTGAAATTCAAATGTTTTTAAAAACTTAATTTATGAATCCTGCTTTGATATCATTTGAATGTTCGTGAGGGTGGTTAAACCCTAAAGAACTAGTCCCGAGGCTAACCAAGAAGGGGGTGAATTGGATATTTAAAAATTCTTTAACAAAAAAAAATCTTTTTATATCATGTAGCGGAAGCAAATTAAATTAACAATAAAAAGATTAATCAGAGATTTCATCCATGCAGTTAATCGCAGTAAAAAGTAAAGTGCAGAAAATAATCAGAAAGAAAACACCAGAATTTATAGTGGTTCGGTCCAACTTGACCTACGTCCACTCCCTGGAAACTTCCATTCCAGGTATTGCACTAAACCTTTAGTGACTCTCCTTTAGCCCCCACAGCTAGGCGGAGAAGCCCTTACAAAATCTTTCCATCAATCCGGTGCGGCAGAGGACCGTAATCCTTTGACAGGCAGAGAACCTCAAATCCCTTTCACCTTCTCCGGTGCGGCGGAGTAGCCGGGTCCTTTGACACCAAAGAGATCTTCTTCTTCCCAAAACTTTCCTCAAGACAAATCTTGAATCCGATGGTACTAAGGTGCAAGCTTGCAGAGCAACCGTGTGAAACCCCCTCCACACTCCCTTGAAAACTCCTCCAAAGATCTTCTCCCTCTCAAATTCCATTATTTCCTCCCTCCCTTTCAAGGCTCTTTTTTCAAGTTTTCTCCAGAAAAAAATGACTCAATGCATGCCAAAGGCACATACAAAGTCTTTGGAGAAAGCTTAAATAGAGGGTTTCAAAAAAATCTAAAAACTCAATTATATCGTCAAAGATCATCCAGGATGATCGTGTACGATTAGTTCAAAACAACCCCTTTCAGCCAGTATGATAAGCATTTCCCTGTACGATTAGTTCAAGTATTTTGTACTGATCGTTCAAGATGATTTTTTGATCGTCTAGTACGATCAGAATATCAAATTAAGTAGATTTGATTGACTAATCATAGGACTAATTTAGGCAAAATTATCATAGATCGTCCAGTACGATGTAGATCAATTTGGACGATTAATACAAAAATTCAGTCTTAAAATCTTGCCTAAATTATGATTGGCGGCTAGGATTTTGAGATCGTAATAGATCGTCTAGAACGATATAAATCGTCCAGGATGATTAGTTCAATGAGCTGATCGTACAGTATGATATAAATCATACAGTATGATTAGTTCAACATTTGAACTTCTGATTTTGACTCAATCTCACTCCGCCCTGAGTGTATGTGTGCATGATCACTAAGCAAGTATGCACCATTATAGGACTTGACTCAAGAAATCAAAAGTTCATCAATTATTATTACAAATATCTTTACAGCATAACCTATTCTACCCAATCTTGAGCCTTGTATCTTCATTAGATGATGCATGGTATTTTTGAAATGTTAGTATACACACAAATAAATATACATTGCAAATATTAAGTGACATAATGATGTGAGCCACAATATTTGTTATCATCAAAACATAAACTCATGAGCCCGAGTCACAATACTTTACCTTTGATGAAGTCCTCCTTGAAGTATGCATTTTGCATTGATCAAAACAAGTAAAAAATACAAAACATAGAACTATGTATGGTGTATCCTATTGCAATCTTCCCTCAAAATAGACAAAAACATAAGAGGGAGATTACTATCATTTACATTCTTTCATATAAAATTAGAAAAAAATAGCAATAAAAGCACAAAATCAGGAGCATTGATGCTTTTTTGTGGCATATAATAAAATAAAACTTGTTTGAAGCAATTCAAGAAGATAAAATAATACCCCAAGCCACCTCAGTTCAAACTTCTTTGGTCACCCATAGATTGTTCCAGCCACTGAATCACATTGATGTTGTTCCCTTCAATGATGACACCCTCCTTATCAAATATCCACTCCTTCACAATTTCCTTGAGGGTTGAAACTGCAAGGAGTTCTACCTGGGTAATATCCCAGTGTTCTATCTATTTGCAATTTGCTTGTATCAATTGCCCATTGTCATCTTTGATGCTTCTCTCTGGTGGATACCTCGAGCGAGTCTTTGAGGTTGACTGCTTTGGGGGCGTCTATGAGAATTAGCATGGATGAAGAGTTTGTGAAGGTGAGACACTAGGCATGAGTGAAAAATCCTAAATGGTAATTGGTGAGTCCACTGGGTGGAAGTGGGTTTTACCAAGGGATGAGTTTAGTCAGTAAAATCATGGCCCTAGGATTTATAGGTATGCTCTTTTTGTAGCTTGATCTGGGATATTTTCGCAAGGCGAGTGGCCTTGATTATGGACAATTGATGCAATCTAGGATTAACATTTTATATTTTGTATTTTATTCTTATGTTTTGGATGTATGTAATTTTGGACTGTGTTTTTTTTTATGTGCCCTATGATGGAAATCAACCCATAATCATGCTTGGGTTTGGTGCTCTGAGGTATTTTCTCTCATTTGGCTTTTCACTCATATTGAATTTGTTTACTTGTTTCCTTGATGGCTAAGTGGGTATTTATCTTTGGGCTGTTTTGTCCTTAGTGGGCTTGGCCAATGTCTGCCTATATTGGCCCGTAGTTGTGTATTCCCCATGAAATTACGAATTCATTGCTACAGATTTCAGTTTCCTGTACTTGGAATTCCTGTTGTTTTCCCATGCAGTTTCGGTCTATTTTCCTGGGTTCTAATTTTATGCTGCTGGCCATTCCCCTTTCCCCTTTTGCTGATTCCTAGTCTAGTGTTTTATCTTCTCAAGAAGAGGCTTCTATTGGCTACTTGGGGTGACACATTTATGTGGGTTGTTGGGTCTTTTTTTCCTATAAAAGGGGCTATTTTGCTACTTGAAATGGTGGTTGTTGGTTGAAATTTACTCCAAACCTAAGGTTTTCTTCCTAGCTTGAGAGCTATCTTCTTCCTACACCTATTTCTTCTTCTCGGTCTTCTATCTATTTCATCTCTCCATGGTTTCCCTTCCACTTGTATCTTTCTTCTCCAAATATAGTGAGTGTGAGGTGTTGTTGAGCCTGTTTGTTGGTATTTGCCAGAGGAGTGCTGACTGGAGTTGGACCAAGATTTCTGTGGCGAATTACTAGTTTGATTTTCCCTTTGAGCATAATTCTCTAATTTTCAGATTTGCATATGAGGTGATCTTTCTAGGTTATTCTGAGGGTAGTTTGTTTTATGTTTTAATTTTTTATTTTCTTGCAAGGGTTCCTAATCATTTTCTTATATCTGTTTACTATTTAGTTTCATTTTGTTTGTATTGGTTTATGTTTTATTGAAGGAAGTGTCCTGTTGCATATCTAGTGTTCTACTCGGTTATATAGAACTTATGTTACATTAATTTGGTATCAGAGACTAGGTTGTCGTTGAGTCTCTCTTTCTTTTTATAAAAAAAAGAATAATTAAAATAATCAACAAGTGGATTGACAACAAATGATTATGCAATAAATGGCTAACCTATAACAACAAATGGAAACAATGGCTGCCCTAAATCTAAACAACACTCATGCACAAAATAATGAAAGTAAAGATTAAAAAAAAAACAATCAAAGTGAAGATGAAGCTCCACGAAATCAAAATAGAAATAATAGGTAATGAGATCATATGATTAAAATTGACGTTTGTGAATTTGAAGACAAACTACAATCTGAACAATTCCTTGAATGAGTTGAGAAAATAGATCAATTTTTTGAATGGAAAGAAATCCTCGAAAACAAAAAAGTTAGGTTTGTTAGCTTAAAGGTAACGGGTCATGCATTAACTTAGTGGAAAAATCTTCAAAATAACAAAATAAGGAGAGTGAAAGAGAAAATTCAAACATGAGAAAGAATGAAAGAAAAAATACGAGAAAAATTCTTGTCTTCTGACTATTCCCGAACCCTATTCCAAGAATACAATAACATTCGCCAAGGAAATCAATCCATAGAAGAATACACCTAAAACTTTTACAAATTACAATTCAGAAATGATTTAAATGAAATTGAGGAACAAATCATAACACGATACATCAATGGATTAAAGTGGTCAATCCAAGATTAATTAAATCTGCATCATGTTATCAAACTCGATGAAGCATATCATATGGCTTTGAAAATTGAAAAACAACAACAAAGAAACAACAAATTTGACTCAACCAAACTCAGGCAATCTGTCGAAAGTAAAGCTCAAAATTCACAAATAACCATTGGTTCAACTTTTTCAAATACAAATCCACAAACGAAACCTAATGAAACTCAAGTAATTGAAGAGGGAAAAAGAGTGATAGGAGAAAAACCAATTGGACCCTGTTATAAATGTAGTTTTATGGTTATCTCTCAGCTGCGTGTAGAAAAAAACAACATACCTAGAACCAGCTATATTGAACAAGAGGAAAGCCATAAAAATTCAGAGAAAGATGAATCTGAATAAGAAAATGAGGAAGAGATGTAATCAATTGGTGTTGAAGGTGACCAGGGAGATCATTATTTAGTTATTCGTAGGATTTTGATCACTAAATCAGATGCCGGAGAAAAATGGCTTAGAAGAAATATTTTTCGAACCACATGTACTATAGAAGAAAAGTTGTCTACCCTTATGATTGATAGTGGTAGCTTCAAAAATTTTGTGTCACAACTCATGGTAGATAAACTGAAATTAAAACCAAAACCCCTTGCCAAGCCTTACAAAATATCATAGTTTAAGGAGGAGAGATACAAATCACTTAGTAATGCCTTGTCAGCCTTTCAATTGAAAAATTTTACAAAGACCAAGTACAATGTGACATCATACCACTCGAAGTATGTCATATTCTACTAGGTTGACCTTGGCAATATGATCATAAGAACATTCACAATGAAGAGAAAAATACTTACACCTTGACCCAAGATAACAAAGAGTTCACCCTATATCCCCAAAAGAAAATTTTTGACCCTCCCACAAAATCTGTCCAAACAATCTCAAAGTCACCCAATCCTGAATTACTTTTCAATACAAATGAACTTAAGGACACCGAAGTGATCTATCTTGTAGTAGGAAAATAGACTGAAATAAACAAAAAAAACTTTTGAAGAAATTCAACCTCTAATCAACGAATATGAAGACATAACTCTTGAAGAACTTCCTGATTTCTTACCTCTAAGAAATATCCATCATCATATTGATCTTGTACCTGGAGCAAATTTACCCCACCTGCCTCACTATCATACGAGTCTTACTGAACATGAAGAACTCCGCAAACAAGTAATCAAACTCTTAGCTAAAGGATTAATCATAGAAAGCATGAGTCTATGTGCTGTCCTAGCCCTGTTTACCCAAAAAAAAAGATAGAACTTGGAGGATATGTGTTGACAGTTGAGCTATAAATAAGATAACCATCAAGTATAGGTTTCCGATCCCAAGACTTGACGATATTTTAGATATGCTTAGTGGTGCCAAAATTTTTTCCAAGATTGACTTGAGAAGTGGATATCACCAAATCCGAATACGACCCGGTGATGAGTCGAAAACAACCTTTAAAATTAAGAAAGGACTCTACGAATGGTTAGTCATGCCCTTTGGCCTATCAAATTCTCCTAGCACATTCATGCGAACCATGAATCATATCCTACGACCCTTTATTGGAAAATTTGTTATGGTTTACTTTGATGACATCCTGATTTATAGCACTTGTCCTAATAATCATCTTGAACATGTGAAACACATCCTTCAAACTTTAAGAAAACAACGCTTATACATCAACTTAAAAAAGTGTTCTTTCATGACTTCTAGCTTGACTTTCCTTGGATATATGGTCTCTAATGATAGTATTAAAGTGAACCCCATTAAAATTGAAGCAATCCAAAGCTGGCCGGCTCCAAAAACTATTAGTGAAGTTAGAAGATTTTATGGATTAGCTTCTTTCTACCGAAGATTCTTGAAAATTTTCAGTACTTTGATTTCACCCATCACTGATTGTCTTAAAAAGGGAACTTTTAGGTGGACGTCTGAAGCTGAAGAAGCATTTCATCTGATTAAAACAAAAATGAGCCAAGTATTTATTCTTAGGTTACCTGATTTTGACAAGATATTTAAAATAGATTGTGATGCATCATGCATCCCATGTAGGCATAGGAGCTGTCCTTAGTCAAGAGGGTCGACTTGTTGCTTTCTTTAGCCAAAAACTCAATGATACTCGATCCTGATATTCGACTTATGATGTTGAGTTCTATGCGATTGTTCAGGCCCTAAAATTCTGGAGATATTATCTTATTTAAAGAGAATTAGTGCTAAACTCTGATCATGAAGCACTACGATACTTAGGATCTTAGAAAAATTTGAATCAAAGACATGCTAAGTGGACATCTTTCTTACAAGAATATATATTTCAGCTTAAACACAAAGCTGAAATTTTGAATAAAGTCGCTGATGCCTTAAGCAGACGAGCCCATTTATTGGTAACTATCCACCCAGCAGTGATTTCCCTTGATTCTTTAAAAGATAGCTATGCCACTGACCCATATTTTAAAAGTATTTGGGAATCATGTTGTACTTTTGGAACTGACCCTTTTGCTCAATTTACCATCCAACAAGGGTTTTTGTTTAAGGGAACTAAGCTTTATATCACCCAAAGCTCTTTACGTGAAAAACTCATCCAAAAACTTCATGGTGGAGGATTAGGAGGACATTTTGGTTAAGGAAAGACTACAACCTTAGTTGAACGATATTATTGGCCCCACATGCGAAAACATATAACGAAGTTTGTAAAACAATGTAAAATTTGTCAAGCATTTAAAGGAACCACTCAAAATATTGGTCTATACACTCCACTCCCAATTCCAAACAAACTTTGGGAAGATATCTCCATGAACTTCATTTTAGGATTACCTGTAACAGTCCGAAAGTTTGATTCTGTGTTTGTTGTTGTTGACCGATTAAAATGACACATTTCATCCTTTTTAAGAAAACCTCTGATGCATCTCATGTCACTGATTTATTTTTTAAGGAAATTGTGAGGCTACACGACATACCTAGAATTTTTACCTCTGATAGGGATACTAGGTTCTTAAGTCATTTTTGGAGAATACTTTGATCAAAATTAGGGACTTCTCTCCAATTCAGTAGTGCATATCATCTACAAACAGATGGATAAACTGAAGTAGTAAAGAGAAGTTTAGAAAATTTTCTTAGGTGTTTTGCTGGAGAAAGACCTTCTTAATGGAATTTGATTTTACGCCAAGCCGAATTTGCTTATAACAATTCCCTTAACTGATCTACTAGTAAAATCCCATTTGAAATTTTTTATGGCCAACCTATTTCTCACATTTTAGACCAAACTTCAATACACATGCCTAGTAGAATCAGTGTCGAAGCTACAGAAATTGTTGATCATATCCAATCGGTCCAATGTTAGGTCCTAGAGAAATTTCATATGGCAAATGCTAAATACAAAACAGCTGCTGACAAACACTAGAGAGAGTGTTATTTTCAAGAGGGAGACTTAATTATGGCTTACTTTCGACGACAATGCTTTCCCATTGGTACATTTAGCAAACTAAGTCAAAAGAAATTTGGTCCTTTCCGGATACTATGAAGATTAGGAACAAATGCTTACCTATTGGATCTTCCACCTTCTGTTGGAACTTCTCCTGTGTTTAATGTTGCCAGCCTTGCTACATATGAAGGGGAATCAACTGATTTAGTAGTTATAGAGACCTTGTCCCGGACCATTCCATCTCAGATCAAAGATGATCACATTGATGATATTTTGGACATTCGTAGTACCCATACAAGGCACGGAGTGCATAGATGGTTCCTGGTTAAATGGAGTGGACGTCCCTTGACTGTTTTCTCATGGATTGAAGCAGAGAAGCTTGTGGATTGAAGCAGAGGAGTTACGGATTCGACGTCCTGATATTTATTAGCGTGTTACTGAGATATTATCATCAGGATATGAGATTCTTTCACTAGGGGATAATTGATGCAATCTAGCATTAATATTTTATATTTTGTATTTTATTTCTTATGTTTTGGATGTATGTAATTTTGGGCTATATTTTTTTTATGTGCCCTATGATGGAAATCAACCCATATCATGTTTGGGTTTGGTGCTCTTAGGTATTTTCTCTCCTTTGGCTTTTCACTCATGTTGAATTTGTTTACTTTCTTCCTTGATGGCTAAGTGTGTATTTATCTTTGGGTTGTTTTGTCCTTAGTGGGCTTGGCCCATGTCTGCCTATATTGGCTGGTAGTTGTGTATTCCCCATGCAATTACAGATTCATTGCTGGCTGATTTTTCCCTGCAGATTTCAGTTTACTGTACTTGGAATTCCTGTTGTTTTCTCATGCCGTTCAGTCTATTTTCCTGGGCTCTGATTTCCTGCAGCTAGCCATTCCCTTTCCCCCTTTGGATGATTCCTAGTCTAGTGTTTTATCTTCTCAAGAAGAGGCTTCTATTGGCTACTTGGGGTGGCACATTTATGTGGGATGTTGGGTCTTTTTTCTCCTATAAAAGGGACTGTTTTGCTGCTGGAAATGGTGGCTGTTGGCTGAAATCTAATCCAAACCTGAGGGTTTTCTTCCTAGCTTGAGAGCTATCTTCTTTCTACATCTATTTCTTCTTCCTGATCTTCTATCTATTTCATCTCTCCACGGTTTCCCTTCCACTTGTATCTTTCTTCTCCAACTATAATGAGTGTGAGGTGTTGTTGAGCATGTTTGTTGGTATTTACTGGAGGAGAATCGACTGGAGTTGGATCAAGATTTCTGTGGCGAACCATTGGTTTGATTTTTCCTTTGAGCACCATTCTCTAATTTTCAAATTTGCATGTGAGGTGACCTTTCTAGGTTGTTTTGAGGGTAGTTTATTTTATGTTTTAGTTTTTTGTTTTCTTGCATAATACATTTCTTATATATATTTACTATTTAGTTTCATTCTGTTTGTGTTGGTTTATGTTTTAGTGAAAGAAGTGTCCTGTTGCATATCTAGTGTTCACCTACTTGGCTATAGAACTTATGTTACATTAACAATTGTTATGGGAGTGTAAGTTTTCTTGGGGTGAGTGATCCTCAGAGTGGATACCTGTTTAAGCAAGTCTTTTAGGTGAATGGCCAAGTTTCATGGATAAAAGCTTGTTTAGATATCTGTGAGTTATCTACATGGGTATATATGAGTATACACTCTTATTTTTTAACATGTTTTTAGCTAATAGGCATTAATTGGACATTTACGTTTGTGACGTAACTTTAATTTTCACATATGTAGCATATGGTAAAACAAGATTCTGCATTCAACATCAAGCCAATTATTAATTCTATAAAAATGATATTACTTTCTTCGATCATCTTTTAATAGCCCATATAATAGATTTGGATTAATGATCTATATTTGTGACATCTTTGACCCTTCACCTTTTCATCTCATGAATTCTTAATGCACTAGATTTTTGATTTTTCCTTGTAAATTTTTTTCAAAATAATAAAATGCATGTATTCTTTTGGTTAATAGAGAGTAAATTTTTATTTCACTTTGCACAAATCTCATTTATCTAGTTTAGCAGTCGGGCAGATTTTCAATTTTTGTATCACGGCTCTCGTAATTAAGCCGTTTTAATGATGATTTGGAGCAATGTATTGGTGTTTTATGTTAATAAAGAAGCCTTTAAGTGGTACCATTTGTTAAAAAGTCTTCACCAATAAAATCCTATCAACCCTACATCAACTTCCTCATTAGGATGCCTTCTATCCTCAACTCATCAACCTCTTGGAAAACACTCTAGTACTCAACACTTGCATTTTAATCAAGGCTAACTTCCTTTCTCATCAAAGTGTTCCCTGTTGACGCCCAAACTTATTAGCTCTTGACATTAGACAAATGAAATAGGTGCGCTCTTATTGCGATCATTTTTATGGCTTGGTTGAGTAAAGAATAATTATTAGCGAATCGGACATATTTGGGTTTGTTTAGTCTAATGATTAAATTTGCTTGACTCTTTGACTTGAGTCATTAGGGGCATGTGCTTTTCCAACATGCTCGGTTGAAGCTTACAGATTTTGAACTCTTCTTGTTTGACTTTTAGAATCTTGGTGTGCCAAAAAGACAACATACTTGTTTTTAAAAACTACATATATATTGTGTTATAAAATTATTCTTTTTGCTCCTGCAATTGGTTGGAACTTTAAAATCAGATACTATGAGTTTTATTTGTGGGTCTGGATACGATGAATGATGTAAACATTATTAAATAAAAATACCATTTGTCTTTTAGGATAAATTTAAACAGGCTTTATATTCAAAAATTTAAAAAATACCCTTGTAGCGTGGGGATTTTAGATATATCTCTTGATTAGGTTGCTTTATAGAAGATATAACATGTAATACTTCTTCGAGTATTGATCATTAATTGGAGGCATGATAAGTTAATAGGCTTCTTAATATGCTCTCTTAATAATGAGGAGACCTTCTTAGTTAGGCTCAAAATTGCTGTCAATTCTTTGATAATGAATAACTGGCCTACACTATATCATGACTAATTCTCCTTCTTAGAATATTTGAGGACGCCCCATACAAACAAAGGGCCTAGACATTCTTCCTCGATAAATTTTTATGTTCTGTTGAGCTTGGAGCATAACTTCATCAATTGTGTTGAGCTCTTTCATTCAAATTCAAGCTTTTTTCTCATAAACAAGTTTAGATTGGACAATACTCAAAAGTGATGGCAACTCAATCTTAAATGACATGACTTCTGCAACTCTAAACTCTAAATGTGAGTAACTTTGGTTGTCATCATGTAGGTGGTGCGATATGCTCACAATGTTTTTATCATGTTTATGAGCCAATCTCTTTTATTGTAGGTGAGGTTTGTTTATTGTGGTGACCGAGGAGCATCAAAGATGGCTGTCAAAGTTGCTGGGATATTATTTCGAGATTCAGTATAGGCCAGGGCTGGAAAATAAGGCGGCTGATGCCTTCTTTAGATGCGTGAGGGAGCTCTAGGAGTTAGCCTTTTTGATACCATTGATGTTGGATTGGGGAGTTATTAAGGAAGAAAGTGTGCATGATAAGGAGCTGAGAAGGATCAAAGAGGATCTGCTAAAGGATGAGAGTAGCCATCCTGCTATTCCGTAGATGGGGAGAGACTTTTATACCAGGGGACATTTGTGCTGTCACGAACCTTGATTCATATCCCGTACTTGCTACAGGAGTTCCAGGGGAGCACTGTTGGTGGTCACTCTGGTGTGCATAAGACATACACGAGATTGATCGTTGAATTATATTGGAAGGGGATGCACAATAATGTAGAGGAGATTGTGGCCAGGTGTGAGGTTTGCCAGAGGAACAAGTATATGGACATGGCTCTAGGGGGACTACTACAACCATTAATGGCCAAGACATGCTCCTTTTCCTTCATTTGCCTCAACATCCTTTGGCATATGTGTTTAGCTCATCTTGATGTTCGCTGCAATTCCATTAATGAATGAACACTCTTGCCTATCGTCTGTTGGTTGTGCCCTCATTGGACTCCTCGCTAGACTTACAATTGTTGTTCGATGTCCTTAGGTAAGAAAATTAGTGTTATATTGTATTAAAGTTGAAAAATGACAAATATAACATCTTTAAAATTCATGAACTTTTTGTCTGAATAAAGAAATATTTTTACTTCTATAATTAAATTGGATCATTTTTTAATAGTTAAATGATCAAATTAAACATCTTAAATAATTTG
This sequence comes from Dendrobium chrysotoxum, assembly GCA_019925795.1. NCBI lineage: Eukaryota > Viridiplantae > Streptophyta > Magnoliopsida > Asparagales > Orchidaceae > Dendrobium > Dendrobium chrysotoxum. Next base: position 25,232,934 of record CM034300.1, on the reverse strand, counting down.
GGATTAAAATGATCATTATCAACAATAACAACATCAAGCTTTTAACCCACTATGTGGGGTCGGCTACATGAATCCTTTTTTTCAATGGTGTCTTATTAAGAGTCAAATTCTCATGTAAATCTAATAAAGAAATGTCATTTCTAAATTTTCCAAGTTTTTTAAGGTCTAACTCTATCTTTTTTAATATAGGCCAGATCTAAAATATCTATTCTCCTAACCGGCTTTGGTAAATATTAAGAGTCAAATCTGATTAAAATGATCACTCTTATAAATTTGAGAAACCATTTTCTTTGTTATAGCGGAATAGGATGATCAAAGCATAGATTTCATGTTCATTGTCCTAACTTAGTATTCTGCAGTCCAGATTCGTATTGATCTTGACTAAAAAATCAAATATTCTTATCTACTCTCTAGCAGAGAGCATTAAGATGACTCCTACTTTCCAAGAAGGTTAATGAGAGAGGCGAATAAAATAATTTTTGATATATCTTAGATAATTCCAGTACAGTTTAAATGAAATATAACAATTGCCAAAGCTTGTTTAAATATTTCTAAAACAATTTGCTGATCAAAATATGATTTATTGACTTAGACATGATAATGAGCGGTAATATTATAATTTATCTAATTTTTATATTTTGACAATGAAGAATTTTTTGTTTCACAATTCCAAACTTCAACCTTGGTCTTACGAATGCTCTGAAGCGAAGATGCCTATAATATGCTTTCTCTGCATTTCTTCTGCATGATTTGCGTGATTTACAGGAAGAAAGTAAGCTTTGGTATTTAAATATATTTCGCTGTGGTCATTCACATAAAGTGGAAACTTTTAAGTGGAGACTGCTCATGATTACTTACATTTGGTTGTGAGTCGCTTTCAAGTACCTTGGTACTACCGCAGTTATTATTAATCAACTTGTGCATGAATTTCTGTGTCTTATGTGATCTACATGATTTCTGATCGTACCATCTCTATAATGGTATGAAATCATTCCTTATTTCTTTGACTAATTTCAACTATAACATGGTTGCAGTTAGTTTTCTTGCCAATGTCGGTGGGATTTATGCAGTTAGCATTGCAATTTTCCTCTACCTGCTAGTGCAAGTAAGTTTTTATGTGTTGGCTGTTAATTGATGCTATCTAGGATTATTTTTTAGTAGTCACCAATAATTGGCTTGAGATGGAAGTGAGAGAAAGGCCCAAAAGCCATAGTAATCGTCATTTTCACGAGTTTACTTGGAAAATTCTGTTTTAAATCGTAAACTCGTAGGATATTTTGAATGCTTAAATCATATCTTCAAATTGGAACAATGAAATGTCTGCCTGAGAAAATATTTTCAGTTTGGTTGAATTTTTCCTTTATTTTCTGAATTTAAGTTCCCTTGATACTGCATCTACAAAATTCTCTGGATGGGTTTAATATAATTTTGGCTATCCTAGTTTGCAACACATTTCGATCCTTGTTATCTAGCAGCCGACTGGGTTGTTAGGATTCTCTGCTGTAGCTCTTATTGGTTGTCTTTATTATTTATTCTCCTGGAAATTAGTTTTGACATTTATTCATCTGAAAGTGTGAAGCCAGGTTTAAGAAATTGCGTAATGAGGACAGTATCATTAGAGAAATTAAGAGTCGAGCACGTGCGCGTCATAACTGGAAGAAGGTACTTCACTGTCTGAGTAGTATTAATCCAGAACATGTTTGTGATTCCTACCGGTAACTAATGCTTTATCCAGTTAAGGAAATATGTCATGTATACCTGGTATCCTAGCAACTTGAATGACCAGAGCAGCATTAACAAGCAGAACAGCCTGATGATAAATTCTTGTTGCGGAATTGGATCGTTCCACAAGAAGCAACTGAGAGGTGGCTTTCTATCTCTCGAAAACTTGTTCCTGAACTCTAATAAAGCGGTACTAAAATTTTCCGTTTTACATATTGATTCGCATTTCTTAAAGTATAACCTAAAAGTTTCCATGTAATGTTGCCATTGTAACTTATACACATTTTTGCATTTCCTTTGTTTTTTTTTCTTTTAATTTCTTATGCATCCTGACTTTTATCATGTATTATTCAACATAAACAAGTATGCATTTGTTTTGTTGGTTCTATTTTCAGCATACCAGTAATTTATGCAGTTGTTTTGGGCAGCCAGATTGTTTTGTTTGTTTCTTTTTTTGGACAACTCATCATGCTTGAATTTATTTAAAAAATACTAAAAATAAAGAAAATGTTGCATCCTTGTCGTTACAACTAGGCATGCATCACGTTTTGATGTAGAACCACTTGTTATCATATACCCTTGAAGAATTTATTGGTTGTAGGTGTGTTTGGAAGTACCCATGACTTGTTCATTAAACATGGTCAAATGCAGGTCCAATATAATCTTGTGTATATGCAAGGAGCATTATGATAATCGTTTTTCTTTCCTTTGGATTTTTCTCCCACGCTCAAGGGGAGACGGACCATGGTTATGAGAATTCAAAGTTGTGACTTGAGCTGTGATGTCAAATGAACTATTTGGTGCAGGCAGTTATACCAAAAGCCTATGTTGATGGAGAAGGCACAACCAATGAGTAAACGCATATTCACCAATCTACGTTAATCTATAAGACATGGGTGCGGCATGGACATGACATAATAATTTTTTTAATATACTATATAAAAATTAAGGTAACATTATATTAGAAATAACAAACAATAATAAATCAATTTCATGATAACTTGTTTAGCTTATAATATATATTGTTTAGTACAAAATGTCTAGTACAACCACAAAAATATAACAAAAAATCATTTAGTATAACATCAAGCTTCAACTACTCAGTAGAGGGAATGATAGTATTAGTTTTAGAGGTTTGTCTTTGGCCTTCAACAATATCATTATTGAATATTATTGCTTCTAACTCTGGTTCATCAAGAGAAAGTTTTGCAATCTCCAATATTCCCATATTATCAAGGGACTCGAACTCATCTTCAGCAACATCCTATATCTTTTTATCTCCTGTCATATTAAGTGGGATCTTCCTTGATAGAAGACAAAGATTTGTATGCACATAAACTAAATCTTCAACTCGTTGTGGAGTAATTTTTTTTCTTCTTCATCGATTGAATAAATGAGTATGTACTCCAATTTCTCTCATAACAAGATGAGGATGAAACTTGATGAAGAAGTTTTATTGCTCTTGTTTGAAAAAGTGGTGCTGAAGCTTCATGAATCAACCATCACATCTTTGGATCCATCCTCCATCCATCAACCAAAGATTCTTGATCACCAAAATCCTCTAAATATCCAAAGAACTTTGTAGGTTCTATATTAATCTTTTTTCCTCTCCTCATTTGGAAAATATTGTTTCAAGCATATCTTTCTCATATTTGAAACTTCTAAATCTTTTTATGGTGAGACACGTTAAGGGTCTTCTTGAAAGCCATTCTTTACTTGAATACCTTCAAAGAATACAATGAATGTAAAATTATTTATTCATTAACCATTAAATTAAAAACTAATTTAGAAGATATATTCAAATTTATCTTGGATTTATTGAATGAGCCAAACAATGAAGAGGTGTGTTACTTTTGCTCCACCTATCCTCAAGAATAGTATAGACAACGCTCAAAAAATTTGAGTCTTCATCATGTGCCTTTCTTTCGTATTTGTATATAATTTCTTTCACTTTTGTTAATAGAGTCCCACATCTCATAAATCAAATGTAGGCATAAATTATCTATGTCAGCCTATCTCAACGTATCATAAATTGGATTAGTAAAAGTCAAAATATAATCTATATCATCCCACTACAAATCATCTAAGACCTTTTCTTTTATGTATCTTGTCTTTCCAACATCATCTTCTAGATAACAAGATCACTTTTCACTAATCACCATAGGTTGAAGAGCATTTTTTTTTTGTTTGAACCTTCTCAACATGATTATTACAGAGGCAAAACGAGTTTCTATAATAGCTAACATTCTCAAATGTGAGAAATTATTAAAGATTGAAAGTCTCATTGAGTGGTTCATAATGAAATTTCTGATCAGAACAGCATTACCTGCAACCACTGTTATCCAATGACATTCAGTATATAGATAATTTCATTAGCCTTTGTATTTTTGGCTGCACAAATATTTTTTAGAGCAAAATTTAAAGTGTGCACAACACATGGAGCCCAAAAGATATGAGGATATGTTTGTTCCACCAACAATCCTACAGATCTACATACTGGTGCATTATCAGTAATAACCTGCACAACATTTGATGGCCCAATCATCGCTATCACCTTTTTAATCAAATTGAAAATGAAATATTTATCATTGTATTCTCCTTCACAATTCACAGCATTGATGAAAATTGGGTAATTCTCTGTAACAGTCATGAAATTGATGAGTGGTCTTCTTTGAGGATCAGTTTAATCATCACACATCAAACTGACATCTTTTTCTTTTCACACTCCTTTCATTGGTTCAAGCGATATCTCAATATTTGCTCTTTCCCTCTCTAATAATTTTGATCTTATTGCATTATATCCAAGTGGAATATAACCTGCAAGGTTGTTATTACATGCAAAAGTGAATGCATTCTTATAATAAGGATTACTTGCAAGATTGAAAGGTAGTCCCGCTGAAAAAAACATCATTGCAATTTCACTATCAAGTTGCTCTCGCATCTGCTTGTTAAAAGCCTTCTCTAAAGAACTACTAGCAACTCCTCTTCTTCTCTTGATTCATATCCTTCACTCCTAAATGAACTAGGATGATAAACTCTAACGGAGGAGAAAGAAGTGTGGGATGAAGCATGGGTAGATGACAAATGTATCTCTTTAGGAAATGCCCTTTTGATCATGGATTCAGCTTCATCAACCTGTCTGTTCAATTCTATCAACTGAGAAGTAGTAATTTTAGGACACATTTTAATTCCATGGCCACAAATCTTAAGTAGATGTGCTTTCACTTTAGAATATGATTCTTTGTAGGTGACATCACAATAATTGCATTTGAATGACACATTTCCTCCTCCAAAAATTTTTCCTAACTTTGTAACATGATTCCATAAGGGCTTATCACTTTCTACACAAGGCTCTTTTGAACCTTCGCCTAATCCAATCCCACCAGCACTAGAGCTCATTCTGCTTTTAAAAAGAACTGATGGAATGGAAAATAAAAAGTCTTAGCATTAGGCAATCATAAACACATTTCAAGAATAAACTGAAATTAATTGAAACAGAAAAAGTTGATTCTTCTTTGTATCTATTTACTTCTCTAGTTCTCTAGCTCTCTCCCATAATATTTCTTTAACCTCTAATCTAAATCACAAAGAATGTATCTATTTACTTCTCTACTTCTCTAGTTCTCTCCCATAATAGTTCATTGGATATCTGATGCATTCAAGTAGAAAGGAGGTAACGTTGGTATTAAAATTGCTCCTAATTCCTCTAGAGTTTCTCACCTTCTCTATGCAGATGATATTCTTATCTTTTCTAAAGCTAAGATTAAGAATGTGAAGAAAATTAAATCTATTCTTTCTAATTATTGCAAATGGTAGGGGCAATTGATTAATATGCAAAAATCTATCTCTTTATTCGATAAAACTATGAATTTGAATAAGAAGAAAGCTATTTCCCATGTGTTGGGCTTCAAGGCCGTGAAGGAGATGAGCTATTTAGGAGTTAAAATAGCTTTGAGAAGGCTTGTTGCGGCTGATTTTCAGGTTATGCTGGAGAAAGTTTTATATAAATTGAATGCTTGGTCTAACAAGCTTATTTCTTTAGAAGGATGGATGGTCCTTGTTAAATATGTTTTGCTTTCTATTCCAATTTTTTTGGCCACTCATTCTCTTGTACCTATGGGAGTTCTTCATGAAATTGATAAGATGTGTAGATACTTTATTTGGCATAAGAAGGATGGTAAATTTGGTCTTCACTATGTTGCTTGGGAAGTTCTTTGTAAACCGAAAAATCAAGGTGGACGTGGGCTTCATTCGTCAGCTTCCAAAGTAGGTTCAATTAGAGCCAAATTTGCTTGAAACTTTATTGAAAAACCAGAATCACTTCTTAAGCAGAATTTGAAGGCTAAATATGGTAGTGATATTGGGAGTGCACAAATCAAACAAGGAAGTTCAAATACTTGGAGAATTATTATGAATGGAGCTATGTCCTTGTGTTCTATTGTTAGATGGGAAATTGGCAATGGAGAATCGGTTAATGTTCTGAATGATGTGTGATCCTTGATAGGAGCTTGCTGAGATGGTCGACCTTTGTTATTGATTTGGAGGAGGTAGGCTATGGGGTTAATTGTTTCATCCGTGATGGCTCGTGGAATGTTACTCAGCTGGAGAAATTTTTTGGTAAGCATCTAGTAGAATTAATTCTTCAAGTTCCCATAAATTCTGGATTGATTAGTGATCGGTTGGAGCTGAAGTCAAAAATGACTGGGAAAACAATTACTGGGATTATTTCAGATAATCTGGCAGATTGCTTGGTAGAGGATACTCATTGGAACTGGATCAGAAATCTGAAACATCTGCCTCGTGTGGATCTGTTTTGGTGGCGTCTGTTCTCAGATGGAATCCCAACTTATGCATTTTTAAATCATAGGAGGCTTTCGGATCAGCTTTCTTGCCCGAGAGGTTGTGGTGTGATTGAAGATGAGAACCATATTGCGGCTGCTTGTTCTCTATTGATTCTTGTTATTAAACTTCTTAATAAATGGGGCTTTCAAGTGCCATCCTCTTCATCATTTTTGGATTGCATTAATAAGCTGAAAGTCTTGTAGTCGAATAATCCTATTGTGGGAAATTTATACTGCTCAACAGTTTTTCGTTCTTGGAAAAGTAGGAATAAACTTGTACATGGAGAGAAAGAAGATGGCGTGATGATGATTGCCGCAAATGCTGTATACTTTGCTTCGGTTTCTTCCCTTATATTTATTCGGAAAATTGGGATGCTAATCAGCTATTTCAGCTGTCTTCTGCTTCCTGGCATCCTCCTCCACTCGAGTGGATAAAAGTAAATATTGATGCTTCTCTTTTAAGATCTAATAGAGCTGGTATTGGTGTGGTGCTTAGAGATCATAAGGGAAGGTTTTTGCTGGCGTTTGGCTTTATGGGGCTACATTGGGACGTAGCTCAAGTGGAACTAATGGCTATCCTTTTGTTGGAAAAGGTTATTCAAAATTGGATGCTAGAAGCTAAAGGTATAATTATTGAAGGGGACAACTACAATGTTGTCAAATCTATTCAAAGTTCGTTTGAAGGCGCCAAAGCTATGTTCAAGCATTTGTCGGATAGTCACTTTTCGTTTCTAAAGGATTTTGATCAAGTTATTTTTAGTTTTCCTAGTAGAAATTGTAATAAGCTAGCTGACCTATGTGCTAATTTTGCTTTATTTAGCAATTTTATTTGGGATGACATTACTAGTATTGGCATTCCTCCTTCGTTTTTTATATTTGTTAAAGGAGGAATGTGATGGGTTGGATAAGATCCATTAGGTTGTAATTTTTTCTTTTCCTTTTAATGCTATTTGCATTTCCTTCAAAAAAAAAAAAATCTTTTTATATTCTAAATATTTTCTATATCATTCTAACTTTTCACCTATTCAACAAATCCCATCAACTAGAATTTGTCATGAATACATACACTAAGATACCTAAATACATACACTAGTTAATGTTCCATAATACTAAGAACTTCAATATAAATAAAACATTCTTTGCTTTCTATATTTTTTCTTTAATTGCCTTAGCATAACAATCACATCCATTATGAATCCTTCAAACATATGGATAAATTGAGCCTTAAATATCGATGTAATCTATTCTATATTCCTCCTATAACTTCAATGTATGACTCCTATGTTTAGTTTCCCTAATATCAACAATAAGTATAGACAATGGAGGGAACAAACTAAAGTGTGCATAATTTGCTCACTTGTTTGCTAGCAGGAATATAAGGAAAAAAAAAAAAACTAAAGCAACAAATAATTTGCTCACTCTCCCTTCTCTGGCTTCGACGGAAAAACAAGTCGGAGCGGAACCTTCAATGCCCTAAAAATGGCGAAGACGAACCAGTGAGAAAAAGGAACATGAAACCCAACAATTGAAGAGAACGGCTCTAGTCAGACATACCGGGCGGAAAATAGAGCAATAGATTTGAAGAAGATGTTGACGAGGACGTTGAGGAGGTTCTAGGCTCAGCTCGTTGTAGAAAAGACGTAGACGAAAATTTTCCAGGCCTCAGGTGTGTGATCTCTAGGCTCGGTGGGCTTGCTTGGTCGCGCAATCGACGAAGATGAGGGTAGATGACGAGGGAGAGCTACGGGGCAGAGCTAAATGTCGAACCCTAAGCATATGGACAGTCCGACTTTATTGATGAATATACGATTGGATTGGCTGTTAAGAGATTTTTATTTGATAAAAATAATATAAAAATAAAAGTTTTCTAATTTAAAAAAAATTATCATAAAAAATTAGGACATGCGTGTCCATTTAAATTTAACTATTATTTTTTAAATGGACACATGTCCGCCGTGTCCGACACATGTCCCAACCGTGTCGGGCACATATCCATGGCCGACACTGCATTCTCTCTTTAAGAAGTGTGTCAGTGCATCATAGATTTATATCTTTAATATCATGATGTTTTGGTAATTTTATGTTGTTTCTTGGTTATGGACCCTAGTCTACTTACTGGAGGTAGTTAATTCAACTTGACCAAAAGATATTGTCAGTAGCTATATTTCGCTTTGTCTAAGAGAACTTTGAAAATTTGGGGTGGATATTTACCTAAGAGGTCAATTCTACATCAAATAGAGTTAGTAGAGGGCTTCGTGCCTTATCAAGTGCGCTTTATAATTCCCAGAACCTCTCTTGTATTCTTTGTTGGCCCAAGAGGACCCCAACTACATTGAAGCAATTACATAACATGAAGGTATGGATGTATGGATTGTTGCCACCTCTATCACCACCAATGGTTCATCAAAGTTAAGTGTGGGTTGATAATCATGCAACTCCTATTGTTTTACCAACATTGTTGTCTACTTTTCTTGACTTTGAACATCTTGTATGGATTTCTCACATTGATTTAACTTTTCTTGCTTGTATATATATATATATATTTTCTGTTTTTGAACTTGAGGGAAATGTTGATTTTGAAGGAGCGCATAATGATAGGGAATGGTAGGGAATGGTAATAAGGTAAGTGGGTTTGTAGTTAAATAATTGTGATAAATGCTTAAGTAGTTTAGTTCTTAATAGATTATTAATGACTCATAGAGTGTCTTGTGGCTATAAATACTTTCTTTTGGGAGTACAAGGATTGCAAATGAATTAGTAAATTAGCCCATTCTATTGTAATTCTCCTCCTCTCCCTTTTTAATTCTGCATTTTATGGAGTTGCCGGCACCTCGAATTGCCATTTAATCCCCAACTTCTCTACATTCCAGTGAAACAAGCAAACGTTTGTATCCTTACATTTCTGTTTAATCATTAAGTACTGGCTATTACTAAACATAGTAGAGTTTGGGCATTATTAATGCATTGTGTTGGTTCTCTCAAAATTGTCTTTGCTAGTTCGTAGGAAGTTTAGTTATATGTCTTAAATTCAACATGCCATGCAAGCCAATCTCTTTACCATTGAACCCTAATCATTTTTTTTTTTTCACAATTCCTCTTTCTGTTTCTGTTCTTCAGTTTGATGCCACGTACATAGCCACTATCTTCTCAGAAAAATTTAATATATGCTTCTTGTAACTTATTCTCGTGATGTGGCTACATTTGTCTTTTTTTTTTTATTCTGTTGCATGCATCTTCGGAACTTTTTTTTCTTATCTAATTGAAGGAATTAGTATTAGTTATTTATGTTTATGAATTTTTATTTATTATATTTTATTTTTCGCATAAGAAATTTTATGTACTTAAATTTATCACACATTGATATCATTTGATCTTCTAGTAATATGGACTTATAACTCTGTCTAAATTTGCATCTTTTGTATTCAATATTTGTTCTACAAATTTTATGCACTTCATCTTCTAAAAGATTTCCTCCATTTTTCTCGGAAGGTTATATTTATAAGATTATATTAGAGGGACTGTGGGTGTAGCTCCTATTAGAGTAAGATGATGAAAATAGACTAAAGTTGTTGATATAAAGTGATGATAAGATGAATAGTTAGAGTTGATGTGGAAGGATTATGAAGAAAAAATGTTAAGATCAAAGGTAACAATGATATAATGCGTGCAATAAGATTTAATACCTCAATTAACATTCAATAGGAATGAAAGAAGAATGAGATTCCTATAACCACTATAATGATGAGAAATGTGGTGGTGTATGCAAACACACATGCTCATGGTTGTGTTGCGTGGGCTTTCATAGAAAGTTCATTGTTTGTATTTTACTGAGGAATGCCTGCCTTCTAATCCATGCAATTATTTACTTTATTAGTTCACATGCATCTGTTCTATTTTTGATGTGTATTATCTTAAATATAATAAGTTATAGGGTACATTTTTAAGAAGCTTTTTGGATTCAGAGATTTTCAGCTTTAACAAATTAGTTTCTAGTTGATGATTGAGGATATACCCTCTTCTTTAAGATGTAATTGGGTTCTACTTTATCCATTGTCTTTATAACCCACTTATTGACTTCGATTTTTAGGTCCAAATATTTATTCTTATCAAGAATGAGGAACAATCAAATATCAAAGAAAAATATAAAGGGAAAGTGATGTAGGGTACAAATGATCTTGATGGAAACAATTTGAGTGGTTTCTCTAGGGGTGTAAACGAGTCGAGCTCGAGTCACAAGAAACTTAAGCTTAGCCCGTCGGTTAGAAAACCTGCTCAAGCTCAAGCTCGAGTTGAACCCCAAAAATGAACTTGAGCTCAGTTCATCCTTTAACTTCTAGGCTCAATAGCTTGATTCGAATTTGATGGGAGCTCTTCTATGAAAAAATTATATAGTGGTCACTATGACAGCTCGTTCGAATTCATAGTGTTTGGTAGGAGCTATTTGAGAAGCACAACAAGTGAATTGGCGAAGTCACTACGGGAGCTGGGCAAAGTCACAAAGGTTGATGGGATCTCTTTGAGAAGCATGATGGGTGAATTGGCAAAGTCACTGTTGGAGCGAGGCTGATCGTTGGAGAAGCTTTTTTTTTTTTTTTGTGGGGAGAAGAAATAGTAGGCAACAAGCTACAATAATTGAGACCTGACAGGTGAACTCTCATTTTGCATTTATTTTGCAAGCGCAATAGCAGTTGAAATAGGATGAATTGTATTTATCTTTTTGCAATTTGCATTGAGGACATCAAAGATTTTCTTAGTCAATGTAGCTTTTGTATTTTTTTTAAATGCATATAACTTACTAAAAGAAGTTGAGTTTACCTCTAAATATTATAAATTAATAAATATTATGTTTTTTCTACTCGTAAATATTTAAGCGATTGAGCAAACTCGTGAGCTGATGAGCTAAGTCTCATCAAAATTGAACTCGGGCTTGTTTAACATGCGAGCTCAAGCTTGAGGCTCGATAAGCTCGACTGGGGAGCTCGTCAACGAGTCTAGTTCGAGCCGGTATGGCTCACTTACACTCCTAGGTCTCCTCTTGGGGTGATGGCGGAAGGGTTATGCTGGTAGTGGAAAAAGTGGATATTTATGATTTTAGATAGATTTAAAGTTGAAACTTTTAGGCTTTTGAAGAATAAGTTTTTCATGGATGAAAAGGGTGAGGATCTCTAGATCACATGTTTGGAATATTAGGGAATTAATGATGGTATTTTTATAAGTTTTGGATTGATGGTAAGGAGTTCTAAATTTTTTAATCTTGTTGCTCACAACGCAGTCTCTCTATGGTCTTTTAACTAGAATATCTTGAGGTTCAGGAGCAGTTGAGGCTTTGGGAAGTTATAGGGATTGTGGGGGAATTTGTAGGAGATTCATGAAATGGTTGGAGGAGTTTTTGAGTTGAGGGAGGCTATGATTTAGGGTTTGCAAAGCCATATGTGCAATAAGGGGATTTGTGTTGGGAGAGAGTAAGAGTATGAGTAAGAGTAGGAAAAGATAACTCAAGACTCACCAAAATAGTAGGCAATCAGCCATCAAGTTTCACCAAAGAGTAGCAACCAAGTCTCTTTACATGAAATTTGCACAAGTATAAGATAAGTTTATCACATGGATTGACAACTTATATTTCAAAGGGAAAAAAATAAATAAAATGTTACAAAATTTAAAACTTTTATATGCTAAAAAATTTGGCCATGCCAAATATAGATATATGGACTGATTTATAATTGAGCAATTTTTGAAAATCTTCACCTTTCATCATTTGGGTGGCCGACCTACCAACAAGAGATCATAAATTAAGCTTTTTTTATTATTTTCCAATGATTTTGCAGGGATAAGGGTTTGTCCACGGATTTGCTTGTATTGTTGTGCATGATATATAGCATAAATTTTGATTTAATGTCTTGGACTGTTATCTTATCTTTGGCTTTTGTGATAGTACTGCTTGAGAAAGAAGTATGAAAATTTATACCTTTCATATATGGCGACTTTAGCCATATGCCATTTTTGTTTAGTGGCGATTGGATTTTTGTAATATTTTTGTGGAAGAAAGATCTTTTGGTAATAGGCGAGCACTGCCTGGGGTCAATTTGAGGATTTTCTGGATTTGCTTACAACAAAATTTTCTCTGCTATTTTTATGTTTGCATTGCTAGTTCAATTCCTTTAGAATTTAAAATCTAGCACTATGGTTTGATGCATAGGACAAAAATGTGTTTTCTCTACTATGATTTTAGCTAATTGGAGATTTTTTAATATATTAAAAAAAAAAAAAAACAGCAAAGAAAAGAAATTGAAAAACATCCGTGTAGTTGACCGGATGGCTTAGAGTAGAAATTCTCTCCATTCTATTCACGTTATTTTTTGTTTGGCTTGCTTAATGTTCTTACTATTTTTTTCCCCCTTTGCTTACCTTAATTCTTTGGAGCAGGGCAAGGCGGATCTCGAGGGAAGAGACAGTAATTATTTATTTTCTGTACAGAGCATACTCTCAATTTCAATCAGATCCTTTGTAAAGGTAATGACTGTTCTTGTATTCTTTGGTGTTGAAACTTATTAGTTCGATCTGTAAGTGTATAATTATGCTATGAATGACTTTTTTCCCCAACTCCATTATAAATTTTCCAAGCAATAGCTATTGTTGTTGCTGCGTTTTATTTGATTGGGATTGTTAGTTATAGAAATATCTTATAAAATGACCTCTTGGATTAAAATTTATGGATGCGATTTGGAATTTGAAGCAGGAGTGGACTTGGCTTGTCTTATTTAAGGCCTGATGCTTGGAAGATAATTTTTGTGAAAGGTTTCCTTGTTTAGTAGACTTAGACTTGGGCTTATATGAAGAAACAAACCTAAACTTTGTCTAATTTTTCGTTATAAAATATCCCAAAAAATGGCTTATCCATAGCATTAAAGGGGAATTTTAACCTTTAATCTAAACTTTATAGTATTCTAATAGACATTCCTTGATATTGCTATGTTCTATGAAGAAAATATACTTGAAAATTGTTAAATCCATCCTAAACCCAAAATTTCTCCAATCTCATCTCGTGAAAGCCTCTTTCCACCATCATCTAAAATCTTTTGTGGAAAACCACCCATTTCGTAATCACGTGATACTTGCTGCTCAATCTCCAACTTTCACAATGGTTGTGCTGTAAATGCCCATATATCCCATAAATGTTTCCAAACTATGAATCCCAATTCCTGTAAATCATAATCCTAAAAGCTGCCTACACCCAGCTTTTCTCACGACTTCCGCAAATGCTGCGCTCTTTCTCGTTTTTATTACACTCAAGTCCTGCCTTCTTTCAGTGACATCTTATTGTCGCAACCTTCAAGGCCGTAGCGCTGGCCTCATTCAGCTACTCACCACCACTCCAAATGCTCTTTGGGCTTTGAATCTTATCTTCCTTTGCATCTCCAGCAGGCATAATGCATCTTCCCGCTTTAATATTCTATCCATTTATCGACTCCACCTCTCAGTATCACGGGCCCAAATGTCAAGCTTCGCCAACTACCTAAAATCGATCTCTGTTGCTGACTTCATATTCTACTTGAAGGTGATCTCTTGTCTACATGACCATAGCTGTCTAAGATTGATCTTTTAATATATAATCTTTGTTGATACGGGGATTTAAACATATTATTAACAAGTTTGATAATTCTGCATGAACCATCAATTAGCTGAACATTACTGAAAATAATCTAGTCATATTCCTGCAAACTATTACGCTTCTTGATATTTCTACAGGTAAAGTGAAGGTTCAACTATAACTATCCTACCATGCTATCACAATCTGAAATAATTTATATTTTGTACTTTTGAATGCACTGAAATTGATATTACTTGAGGGTTTAAATGAGATTCCTCAACACTTATTTTGTTCAATCTAAAAAAGGCTAACCTACCATTATGTTTGACGAAGCTTGTCCTCAACATGAAGATCACTAGGTTTTACCCTTGTACATTGCTAAGAATAGCTTAGGCCAATCCCTTTTGCAGCGATCATTATCACTTCACTTACTAATTATCTTAGATAAAAGGATAAAATTAGACCAGTACTTTTGATAAAATGACATTTTTTTATCATATGCTATGTATTCCTTATGCATTCTTTACACCAAGAGATCTTGATACAATTTTATTCCTAGAAATCGAGTTTTATTAGTTTTTTGTGTTAATTTTTAGTTTTCTGAGGCACTTGTAGAAGAATCCTTTTGTGTTGGGAGTCTGATTCAACAGAAGTTTAAAGTAGGCCATGAATATGCTCCTAGTTTATTAAAAAAACACATTACTTTCTTGTGAATAGGTATTCCCAATGATATCAAAAAACCAAACTTTTTAAGGATAAAACACAAATTTACATATCACTATTTTGACCATCGACAGTCAAATAGAACAACATACACTAGTATTTTGTTATCTTGATATTTCCTACTGAATCAGAATCTGTGAACAAAATAGGGGCTTCTCTTCGGTGTTCAAGTGGATTGGGATTATTTTTCCTCTCAGGATCTGGTAAAGCCACAAGCCTCTACGAGCATCGCGTGCTTCCTTTTGCCACTAGAAAAACAAAAATGGTGAAACTTGTTAATTTTATAATATGTAAAAGTTAAAGTTAAGTTACGAAGCTTTTTTATGGCAGGCAATGAAACTTAAGTTGCTAAGTTACCTTTGCAAATTCTGGACGACGATCATAAGCCACATAATGCCATACACAGCCTCTTTTCAGCAGTTGTTCCTGTATAAAGATGTCATTATAGTAAACATCTCCAACACTGCGACCATATATATCTTTATTGTAGACATGAATCTTGAGGCACTTCCCTTGTATCATCTTCACAAGAACATGTGTAGCTTCATCTCCATATACCATTCCAATCTCAGGTGCATCAACTCCCCTGTTATTTTGGACACTCATTTTCATCGTAATTATCATGATTAATCTTATACTTAACTTAAAGCTTAGCAAAGTGTATAAAGACCAAGCTACTCATAGTTAGTTACATAAAATTATACGTGCTGACACTATAGTCGGTTTCAAGCTGGCAATACAGAATAATGCAGTAGGTAGTTATTTTATTGTTTATATGTGTGTTATCATTATCACAACTATGATGAATACTTTAAGATTGATTATAACTTCATGCATGATGACTTATTCTACAAAAGTTCACTTCAGAGTTTAACTAGAAGAACTAGTTCTCTTCTCTTGTAAACATAGTTACTACCTTAATCTGATTCGGTATTTATGTGCGAGAACCTTCTGCTGATTTGGAAGTTTTAGGAATCTATCAGGAAAAGATGTGTTAGTTGAAAACATTTCACATTTTTAGTGTTGTTATGCATATGATTCACCTATATCCTGAAGCAATAACACTTTTCTTAATTAATTTTTCTAGTTTAAAGTACTTCGCATCACGAGCATTTTCCTTCATTATGATTGCATCTATAACATTTTGAGGCATGTGCTTCAATTCCCTTGGCTCTGTTATGTTGACATAGGCAGTAAAGCCATCTCCATCCCCAATAGCCCTTTTATCTACCTGTAAAGTACAATACATTCTTAAGCACATTTTAAGTGAATTGGGTTTTTCGATATTGCTTGCTTACTGGCAGTGTTAGCAACTCAAATTGGACCCCTTCAGGCCATGGTGGTGTGATCACTTCTGGCCATATTGTTGTAACCTTTACGTCTTCTTCAATAGTTTGTGGAGCATAAGGGAGGCCATAGAAAGCTAGAAATCACTGTAGGCATAAATAATGGCAGGTTACACTATTTCTATAAGCAAATCCAACCAAAAATATATTGCACCTCTAAATTTGCTTTCCCAATACTATATGGGGGGGGGGGGGGGGGGGTGGCGGGTATTGTCTTACTTGAGAACCCAATACTTGGGGCTCGTCAGCTGTTGTAGGCCTTTGGCAATATCTACAGAGAACTCTCAGAGCATTTCCCATCTCTTCTCAGCTTAGGACAATGAAGATGGGAGAGTAAAGCTTTTCAAGGAAGTTAGTACCACTTTATAACCTTAGTAAGATATTTGTTGTTATGAGAATAATTATTATTTGGTGTTTGAGTACTTGGTTACATTATTTTATAAGGAATTTATACAAATATTTAATATTAAAAAGTTTATATTTATTTATATAATATATTAGTATCTCAATTATATTAAAAAATATATATATATAAATTTATTTTTTTTAAGTTAATGTATTAATTTTTTTTATATAATTTGAAAAAATAAATATTGTATAAATAGATATTAAATTTAGATGTTAAATATATAAGAGTTATGTTGTATGTATATAATTTCCCATCTTTATATTTATTTTCTACATGTTAATTAGTAAATTAGTAAATAGAGCTAATTTTATTTCTTGATCTTATATTTTGTTTCATGTTCATGGTGGAATCAGGCTCTAAGGATGGGAAATTTTTTATATAAATTGATTAATATTAAAATAAATAAATAAATAATATAATTTGAAGCAAAATTTTATATTTAATTATGATTTATAAATTAAAAAATGATTATTCAATATTGAGAGTTCTACAGTTTTACCTTGTAACAGTCTAAACTCTTATTTATTAAGATATTATCCGTTTTGGTCAAAGGACCTCACGGTTTTGACTTATTGCTGTAACTTCTCAGTAGGTCATTCATCCCAAAATTGCTCTGGGATGAGCATGCTTAACTGTGGAGTTTCTTATTGAAATTTTAACAATTATATCAAAAGGCACCTCGATGTTTAAGAATTTAGCTTCTTTTACTTCAATGGTTTCACAATCTCCCCCACTTAAGTAACTGTCATCAGTATTTTTATCCTAGAATCATCCACCAGGCATATAGGATTTTAGAGGTGGCCCCTACGAGTTTAAGTGGTGGCTCTCGTCATGTAGCACTTTGCTCATACAGGGTTCAAGAGGTGGCTCCCATGGTGTACCACTATATCTTGTATGACACTTAGTTCTCATCTTTTGCCTGGTGGATTACTCTGATACCATTTGTAACAGCATAAACTCTTAACTATCGAGATATTGTCCACTTTGGCTTAAGTGCCTCACGATTTTGCCCTGTTGGTGTAACTTCTCAATAGGTCACTCATCCCAGAATTGCTCTAGGATGAGCACGTTTAACTGCGGAGTTTTTTAATAAAATTTCAATTATTAAATAAAAAAATGTCTTGATGTTTAAGAGTTTAGCTTCTTTTATTTGAGGGGTTTCACATACCTGCTCTAGGAAATAGGAAATCCGTGGCAACTTCTTGAGCTTCCTGGTTTTTGCAAGATAAGAAAAAGATTACAGATTAACAGGTGTAGGTGGGATTGGGAAAGACAGGCACAGTCGCTGCGGGTCTTGGAAGTTTTTTTTTTCCTTATTTCCTCAAGCCTCGTTGCAGGTTTGGAATATATACCTAAAATATACCTAAAATAGGTAGCATATTTCTAGGTGTGCAGGTGCCATTTTTTAGGATCATGATTAGAGGATATATACCTTAAAATAATATTACTTTAATACGAAGCATTCAAAATATTTGAAGCTTAATTTAGCATTGATTGAATGCGAAGCAGTCAAAATATATTTTTTTAAGTGAAGGATTATTAAAAATTATTAGCATAAATTATAGATATTTAATTATGCTAATTAAAAGTTAATCAATAATTTAATTGAGTTCATATTTATACATTATAGAATAATAAATTAGAAATTGATATTTAATTATTAAGATTAATTAAAGTGTTAATTATTTGATATTTTCAAATAAATATAATTTTCAACCACTTAAATAAATCTAAAAACTTCCTGCGTTCTTTCATTGCTCATATCTGCAGCCTCAGATCACTTTGAATTGGTAATTTTCTTAATACCGTTCTTCACAACTACCAATTCAAAATGATCTGAGGCTGCAGATATGAGCAATGAAAGAGCGCAAGAAGTTTTTAGATTTATTTAACTGGTTGAAAATTATATTTATTTGAAAATACCAAATAATTGACACTTTAATTAATCTTAATAATTAAATATCAATTTCTAATTTATTATTCTATAATGTATAAATATGAACTCAATTAAATTATTGATTAACTTTTAATTAGCATAATTAAATATCTATAATTTATGCTAATAATTTTTAATAATCCTTCACTTAAAAAAATATATTTTGACTGCTTCGCATTCAATCAATGCTAAATTAAGCTTCAAATATTTTGACTGCTTCGCATTAAAGTAATTTTATTTTAAGGTATATATCCTCTAATCATGATCCTAAAAAACGGCACCTGCACACCTACAAATATGCTACATATTTTTAGGTATATTTTAGGTATATATTTCAAACCTGCAATGAGGCTTGAGGAAATAAGAAAAAAAAAAAAAACTTCCAAGACACGCAGCGACTGTGCTTGTCT
This sequence comes from Dendrobium chrysotoxum, assembly GCA_019925795.1. Taxonomy (NCBI): domain Eukaryota; kingdom Viridiplantae; phylum Streptophyta; class Magnoliopsida; order Asparagales; family Orchidaceae; genus Dendrobium; species Dendrobium chrysotoxum. The sequence continues at coordinate 25,213,959 of CM034300.1, read as the reverse complement.
TTCCCAATCCCACCTACACCTGTGAATCTGTGATCTTTTTCTTATCTTGCAAAAACCAGGAAGCTCAAGAAGTTGCCACAGATTTCCTATTTCCTAGAGCAGGTATGTGAAACCCCTCAAATAAAAGAAGCTAAACTCTTAAACATCAAGACATCTTTTTATTTAATAGTTGAAATTTTATTAAGAAACTCCGCAGTTAAACGTGCTCATCCTTGAGCAATTCTGGGATGAGTGACCTATTGAGAAGTTACACCAACAGGGCAAAACCGTGAGGCACTTAAGGCTTACATTTCAATTAAATAACATTAATAAGTCTTAAAAAAAGAATTTACTATTCAAATAATCAAGCTTAGGGATGGTTAAGTAAAACTCTAAAATGAATCCTAATATATGCAACTTGAGCAAATCATGCTCTGATACCAGATGATGTACAACTAATATGTTTAAATAATAATTTTTGTTTATCACAAGAAATTGACTAGAACTTTTTGTTTATAAAAATTAAGGCTTACATTTCAATTAAATAACATTAATAAGTCTTAAAAAAAGAATTTACTATTCAAATAATCAAGCTTAGGGATGGTTAAGTAAAACTCTAAAATGAATTCCAATATATGCAACTTGAGCAAACCATGCTCTGATACCAGATGATGTACAACTAATATGTTTAAATAATTGATTCAAGAAGTTGCATGCCTTTAGATAAGAACATTTAAGAATTACAATGTTAGCCACTTAAACGATAATAGAAAATAAGAGAGGGGTGCCTTAGTTTAGGCCAAATTACACAATAAAAGCTAGGAGCATAAAATAATTAGAATTTTCAACTTAAGCAAACATTGGAGATTTTCAATAAGATCCATAGATTAACAATGAGATTAGATGCATAGAAAGTTATAACTCATGCCTTAAATTTACTAACCTTTGGAAGTTAGCATTACACGATTCCTTATGCTTGATTCACCACCTACAAGAGAAGAGGATTAGGAAATAAATTGACGAGGGGGAGAAAGTTCACCCTCGCCGAGGTGTGGTGGTGATTCGTAACTAAATGGTAGAAATCTATTCTTCAATAGCTTTAGACAAGGTGAAGATGATGCGATCTAAGTAATCCTCAACGGAATTGTCTATGCCAAGATTGACGTCAAAGAAAGTTGATCGGAGGATGTCGACGGATCCTTGCTCGTTGTAGATGAAGCTAAAGTCAAGATCGGTCATACATTGATTTCGTAGGGTTGAAGTGTTGTAAATGATGTCTTGTTATCTCCTTCAAATTTACCTTGAGAGAAAGGGGTTTCTCGCTAGAATTCAAGTGGAGACGGAGGTTGGGAGGTGGCCGGCCATAGGTGGGAACTTGGGGAAGAAATTGGTTCAGATTTTGGAGAGGAAGGATGGACAGAAATTTAAGGATTTGTTTCCCTAATTAATTCTTAAGTTTTGGAAAGAATGAAAAGGGAAATAGGTGAGGAGAGGGAGATTGGAGAGAGAGAGGGGTGGCGGGTAAGGTTGGTGCTGGCAGTTTCAAGAGAGAGGAGGGGATTGTGGAGGAGATTTAGGGTTTCTTAGTTTGGAATTGGGAATTAGGAAAGAATTAATTAAGTCTAATTGAATTTAAAATTCAAATAAGATTTAATTTAGGAAATTTTTTTAAAATAGGATTTCGTAATTTAGGAAACAATTCAAATTCAAATTGATTTGAACATGAATTAGATGGGTTGCCTAAATTAGAGAGACTTAATTGGAAAGGGATTTGATTGGGGGAAATCCAAAGGGGCAGCGGCTAGGGTAAAGGAGGAGGGGCCGGTGGCCATGGAGGAGTTAGGGTTAGGGTTTGTGGGTTGGGGCGGTTTCGAGGTGTGGAGGAATTGGTCGTGGGGTTGATTGGCCAGCGGTTTGGGAGTGTGTGGCCAGTGGTTCGGGGTTGGGTGGCCAGCGGTTTGGGGTTGGGAAAGCCCTAGGCTGGCGGCTAAGAGGGGAGGGGGAGGAAGAGAGGAAAATGTAGGGAAGAAGAGCCACGAACTTGGACGCTTCTAAGGTTGGTGGGTGATCTGTTTCCCTCTCATAGGGAGTTCTCTCCAAAACTTCTCAAGCTCTCTCAAGAACTCAATATGTAGAAATTTGATTATTATTCATTCATTAACTTTAAAAAAATTATATGGGGATTATATAGCCTCCTACAATGAAAGAAAAATAAATTTGATGTCTCTGATATACTTTCCATGATCTGATGTCCGCATCATTAAATCTTCGCTGCAAAGTTAGCATAAGAAAGCAGTATGCATCAAAATCTTTGATAAAGAATTTCTCATGAAACAAATATACAGACTAACAAAAAATGTAACTACGGGCAATCAACCTTAATATACTTTTGCAATCTTCAGAATGTTTTGTTGATAACAAGCCCAAGGTAGGTAGCTCGAACATCCCATCAGCATTCGCATCATCACTAAAAGCAACATAACACTAGCATCAATAGTATTGTGCTTAATGAACAGGTTCCAACATTAATGTGAAGATACCTTTCCCAGATAAACAATAGGTTGCCCTCTTTTTCTGACGACGAATGCCTAAAATGAGGTGCAGAACTTATTGGCCTCCAAATAAATATTGTCATGTAAGCACCAATAAAGATAACTATTCAGAATATGGTAAAATGCAATTTAGTCTTTGAATGATGGCATGATTTGCAATTCAGTTCTTCTAAAATATAAACAAATTAGTCCCTTTTGTTAGAAGTCCCGTAAACCCAACCAATATAGCTTTGAATTGCCTTCACAAAACCTAGCTGAGCATTTAGTTCCTTTTTTCGGCTTTGAGAAAGTTTTTTTTCTCCCTTTTGATAAAATAATTTTAGTTCATTTCCAAGCATGGCACATAATAAGGAGGCACCTCACATATAGATTATCCAGAGCATAAGGTTTTCCTATGTACAATTTGAAGCAATCGACGTATGGCTCCTTACACTTATTTGTAGAGAGGTATGTGATTTGAAACCGTGACTTCAAGGCCATATTATAGGCAACTTAATTATTCCTCTTAGCACTTAGGAAAGGATGCCTAAGTGTGGGGACTCACACCTAACCTCAGAGGATCAGATGATTATATGGAAACAAAGCCGTGTAGGGACTTACCCCTAACCATAGAGGATCAAATTTAAGATTTACACTAGGATGGTGCCACGAGGGGCGTTCTCCAACACTAGCGGATGATCGTGAGGAAAGGAAGCCTAAGTGTGGGGGCTTACACCTAACCTCAGAGGATCGAATGATCATATAAAAAGGATGCCGTGTAGGGACTTACACCTAACTATAGAGGATTAGATTTAAGATTTAAGATTTATACTAGGATGGTGCCATGTGGGGCGTTATCCAACTTTAGCATATGATCATTAGGAAAGGAAGCCTAAGTATGGGGACTCACATCTAATCATAAAGGGTTAAATTTAAGATTTAAGATTTACACTAGGATGGTGTCACGAGGGGCGTTCTCCAACTCTAGTGGATGATCATGAGAAAAGGAAGCCTAAGTGTGGGGACTCACACTTAACCTCAGAGGATCAGATGCTCATATGAAAAGGAAGTCATGTAGGGGCTTACACCTAACTATAGAGGGTCAAATTTAAGATTTAAGATTTGAAAGTTTGTTAGGGATGTTAAGTCCTTGTGAACTAATCCCGAGGCTAACCCAGAGAGGGGGGGGGGGGGGGGGGGTGAATTGATTATTTTTAAAAATTAGTGAGCAAAAAATGATTTTGAAATTTTTTTTGAACATTTTAAAAATAATTATAATTTTGCGATGATGTGAAGATGTATACGAAGTAAAATAATAAATTCAATCACATGATCATCAATAGAAAAGTAAAGTATAGAAAATAATTAGAAAGAACACACCAAATTTTATAGTGGTTCAGTCAACTTGACCTACATCCACTCCCCGGAGCCTCTCCTTTGGGTGTTGCACTAAAATACAGTGACCCTCCTTCTGCTCCAACAACAAGGTGGAGAAGCCCTTACAAAACTCATTTTCACCAACCCGGTGAGGCAGAGAACCTAGACTCCTTTTGCTTCCTCCTAAAGTAGGCAGAGAACCTTACCTCCTTTCACTTCCTCCTGAAGCAGGCAGAGAACCTTACCTCCTTTCGCTTCCTCCTGAAGCAGGCAGAGAACCTTACCTCCTTTCGCTTCCTCCTAAAGCAGGCAGAGAACCTTGATCTTCTTGCAGACGATCCTTCCATAGAGACACAAAGGACAAGAGATGACGAGAGGAGAAGACGACTCAGATCCTTGCTTGGAGCAACCTTTGTGAATACCTCACAAACTCTCACTCACAAGATCCTCTCTCTCTCCCAAGCTCTCTTTCTCTCTCCTTCTCAAAGCTCTCTTAAAAAAGGATAGCAGCAAAAGATCTTAATAGTTGAACGAATGAGATCTTAAATAGGAGGGCTCAAAAATTACCCTAAATTTCAATTATCCATGAAAGATCATCCAGGATGATCCTTCGATCGTCCTATAGGATCAGTGTAAATCAGACCTTTTTGGCTTGGATGATCTGGTTCTTTTGGATGATTAGAAGACAGATTCTATTCAGATCATCCGGGATGATTTTGTGATCATCCTGGATGATTAGTTTAAATCAGGAATATCATTCAGAAGATAGTTCAGGACGTCTAGAAAAAAATCCTGGACTATCAAAGGAAAATGACTTGATCATCTAGGACGATATGTATATCATCCTGTACGATTAGTTCAAAATTGCCCAAAATCATCCGGCATACTGTTCGGGTCGTACAGGTCAAGCATGTTGGATAATTTTAAAATGACTTGATCGTCCAGGACGATATTGATATCATCCTGTACGATTAGTTCAAAAATGGGAATATCATCTGGCACACTGTTCAGGTCATACAGGTGAAAAGTACTAGACGGTCAGGATTTCTAATTGATTGTCCAAGATGATCTTACGGTCGTCTAGGATGATATGATCGAATCAATCATATCTTAATTACTTTTTTTAATCACCTGACTCATTTAGGCATGATTGTAATAAATCGTCTAGGACGATACACTTATCATCCATGACGATCAGATCAAAAATCTAAAAATAAAAACTTATCTAACTTAGTCTGACGGTTGAGAATTTTTAATTTGAGCATATCATCCTATATGATGGCTATATCGTCCAGGATGATCTGCTTAATTAGACCAACTTAACATAATCGCCCTAATTAGAGTTTTATTTTTAATGGATCGTCTAGGACGATATGAATATCGTCCAAGATGATTTGAACAAAATATAGACAGAAACTCTAACTCACTAAAACTCTTCTCCTGAGTGTGTGTATGCAAGGTTACTTAGCTTGGGGATCCATTACATTATACTTGACTCAAGAAAGGTGAAAAAATTATATTGAACTTGAAACACATACAGACTGACTCGATCTTGAGCTGGCTTGAATTGCAATTGAACTTGTGAACTTGAAAGATTAGACACTTAAACAGAAACAAAAATATTTGCTATCATCAAAATTATAATCCTTGAATCTAGATTCGTAACAAGATTTACACTAGGATGGTGCCACAAGGGGCGTTCTCCAACTCTAGCGGATGATCATGAGGAAAGGATGCCTAAGTATGGGGACTCACACCTCACCTTAGAGGATCAGATGATCATATGAAAAGGAAGCCTAAGTGTGGGGACTTATACCTAACCATAGAGGATCAGATTTATCATTTAAGATTTGCACTAGGATGGTGCCACGAAGGGAATTCTCCAACTCTAGCGGATGATCATGAGGAAAGGAAACCTAAGTGTGGGGACTTACACCTAACCTCAGAGGATTGGATTTATACATTTAAAAATTTAATAAAGAGAAGATGCTGCTTGGGATGCTTATACTTCACTTCGGAATGAAGATTAGGATGCCACCAAGTGGGTACTTACACATAACTTCAAGGATTTAAATAGGATGCCGTAAGAGCGAGCTTAGACCTAAAGATGGATTTAAGATTTAGAATTTAAATGTATATTTGATTTTCTTTAATGCTTTGGATCTTTTCCCTCCATCTCAAATGATATTGACAACATGTAAATATTCTACTAGAGATCAAAAGCTTTTGTATATGCCACTTTCTAGAAGAGAAGGGAAAAAAAATAGAAGAATGATAGACTTAAAATTCCTTGGATTGAAAATTTATTTTTTCTTCCATTATAGATGATCATTATAACTTACAAATATTTCATTGGGGATTGTGTTTTTATATGATATCATTATATGTAAAGAAACAAAAATAATGGTGAATAGTTTGATTATCTTTGATAAGTATAAATTCATCAAAGCATCTCAACCATTAGAGGAGGAACACAAGATTTTCATTAAAGATTCATTCCGTATTTAAAATTTTTTAATAACTCAAAGAACATAATATGAATTTTTTAGAGTTCTCATTTGCATGTTCTAAGAGAACTAAATGTAACATGATAAAATTTTCATAGGAAAATTTTAACTTTATTAAAGAATAAGGAGAATATTTGAGTTATTAAAGAACAAGGAGAATAAGTTATTAAAGAATTAGGGGAATATTTGAGCATCCTTTATAGTGAAAGAACTAAGGAATATCAAATACTTATAATGATTAAGAAAAAAATTTGATTTTCATCAAAGAGTGAAAGCTTTATTCATTATTTGATAATTTTTTTATAATATTTGAAAGTGATCACAATGAAAATGATAGGTGGGAAAAGATTTAAAAACTCAATGAAGGATGGGTTGACTCCCTCTAAATTAAATAGTTTGAATTCAGCCAAAATGAGCTTAATCAAATAGCCAAAACTTAATAACTTTCTATAAAGAAAATTATAGTTTCAACAAATTTTAGATTTTAATGCTTCTTTAATGGGGATACTTGTTTAGACTCTAACATCCGATTTTAGTTTATGATAAAGTGAAGATATAGCTTGAGTTGAATTTTATATCTATTTGACGAAGCCATCATGGACTTTATCGGGAATAAAATCCTTCTAATTCTTACATCCAAGATTAATTAATCATGGACCAGATCAAATTGTAGTTTGATTTTGGTTTGAAGTTTTATAAAGATTCAAACAAAGATATTGTTGACCTCACTATGGATAGAACCCCTCATGTCCTAACATCCTAGTTTAGTCAATAATAGATTTAAATCTGAATGTGATATCTTCTCATAATGAACGAGAACATTAGACAATCATCTCAAAACCAACAGAGGGATGTCCCTTAGTTTATTTTCAAAATTTTTAATCTAAAGAAAGTGATTTTTTATATCAATAAATATCACTATAGGTCATCAAGCATTAGGACCCTATTTAGAATCTCATTGAAATTGGAAGATGTTCAAACGTGAATTGGAAAAGTTTGGATAATGGTTTGTGTATGAATCTCGATTAGGTTAGTTATGTGAAACCTAATAATGCACAACCACCACCATTATAGTTCTAGTTAGATTGATCATCTCTGTGATTTTTCTTTATAATGATTTGAAGATATGAAATGACCTACTCAAGTTGTTAACTAGAGAGGTCTCGAGATTTTGATTTTGTTAGCCTAGATCAAAGTTCCCTTCAAACTAAATCTGGGTTTCCTTCTTTATCTTTTTCTTCTTTTTATATTAAGAACTAATCCAAAGAGGAATAAATTGGAGGTAGAAATCCAATATCTCCAAATATTTTAAATGATATATATTTTATATCCAATAGAATATCAATTCTTGATGATGAACCAAAATTTTAAATTCTCAAAGTCAAGTGTTAAAAAAACAAAAGGATGAATGGGTCCTCTGATATTTAAGATTTAGAAAGGGAAGCAATCTTTTTTTTTGCTACACATTTAATGAATGTGCCTTTTTTTTTGAGGAGGCTTCCTTTAATTAAATCTTGAAATGATTATTTCAGTTATAAAATCATCTTCTAAGCATAAAAATAGAAAATTAACCTTCTTATGCAAGGATGATCTATCTATAAATCGGACTTAGTTCTATGGTAGGAATAAACAATTTAACTAATTATGAAATAGGTTCATCAACTTGCAAGATGCCTATGAGATGTATAACAACAAGAAAATGAATAAGACTTTCACTTTCTCCAATTTCAATTTGACAAAAATCTTAATTAAAAAAAATACGTATGGATATTATAATGAATGAACCCAAATATAATAATTTTTTCATCACCACTGAAGAAGGAAACTATTAAAGATGTTAAGAATTCAATTAATATAGTATCAATTCAAGATGTATTAATTAAGTTTTAGGGAAAGCCACATGCTAGAGGGAATTTTAACCATATCACAGGTTAGTCCTGATAAAAAACCTTGAATTATCATAAGTTGTTAACTCAAATTAAAATTTAAGATGATAAATCATAACAAGATTTGCTCATATATTTTCTCAAATGAAGTGATAATGCTAAGAATAAACTTAGCTAAGATTTGATTTACAAATGTCACCATAAGAAAAAAAAACTTCAGATGGTGAACAAAGGCTTTTATATAATTGATTAGGTCATTTAACTTTATCACATACCATAAAATCTATTTTCTATCAGAGTTAAACCACATGACAAAGGACAAATTGTCGTATCCATGTAGTACCCTTAAGAAATAAGATTTAGGAGCATCTCAAACTCTAACCTACAAGAAAGTTAAAGATGAGGGAATTCAAAAATTTTCAAACTTTGACACATCAACCAATAATTATACATTCTTAAAATTAGAAAAATCATAATATGGTTGAATAGAAAATTTGAAAATACATTTGAATTTAATTCATATAATTACAAGAAACCTAGTAAAATTAGCTAAACTTTTGTACTTTGAACTTTCCACCTACGTGGTGGGAGGGAGGGAATAAACTTTTCTTTTTTAACATTAATAACCGTAGGCCTTACTCTTTAAGTATTTAGAGGAGTCAACTATAATGAATTTTTTTTATTACAATTTAAAGAACATAGAGATAAGTTTCTTTCAAGAGAAATCAACCTGCTATTTTCTCTAATAAAATTATTTTTATAAACTTGACTTGTATTTGAACTTTCAAGCTTTTCTCAAATTAAATTGGCTTTAATCTTGAAAATCTTGCACAAATCATATTATGGACCCTATCCTGGCAAACATATCAAGCTACATATGACATGTAACTGTAATATATTATTAGGATAAGCGAAAAATTTGATTTGAAGTTTTGAGCTTTTGGACCCTTTCCCACCACACATATTAAGCTATATAAATATATAACTACAACATGTTGGTTAAGATAGGAAGAAAACTTTGATTTAGAAGCCACAATTTTCTTAAGATTTGTCCTGTGACATATCGAGTTACAAAAATATATAACTGCAACATGTTAGCTAGAACATGAAGAAGTTTAAAATTTTGAAGATTCAAAAAAATTTTTTAGACCCAATCCAAATAATTCATTGAGCTACTAAAAGAAGTAGCTGTACATACTACTAAAGACTGGGCAAAGGGATTATTATTATTATTATTATTATTATTAAGTAGTTGTATTATGAGGCATAAAGAAAACATCTTGTCAATAATTAACGGGGGTTCCATAAAATCTCATTTTATAACTTTAAGAGATGCCGATCAAATTACCCAAGAATGAAATGAATAATATAACCGGCAGAAGAAGGGTAGTTACAACCTATGGCAAGCAAAGTAGCCAGAAAAACTTGTGAAGTAAATTTAATGCTGCCACGCAGATTCAGACTTCTCCTATTCTGTAATCGAATACTGCATTAAGAATAAAGTATAGTCTCACGAGACTGTCATAATATTCTATAATAGATTCAATATCAAAATAGGGTTTTACAAAATGATATTTATATGATCAAACACAATTCAAAGAATAAAATACCATCTTGAAAGATGAACACGCAATTCTATAGAGTGTGTTCAAAAATAAAAATAGGGTTTTGAAAATCTATCCACTCTTTTGATTAGATATAACAAGGAGAATATTATATCATCTTAAAAGACAAACATAATATTCTTCAAGACATCTAAAAGAAAGAATGAGTTTTATAAAATTCATAATTTCTAAGATTAAGTATAACAAGTAGAATGTTATATTATCTGAAAAGATAATAATAACATTCAACAAGCACATTTAAAATTAGAAATAAATTTAAAAAAAAAAGACATGTGTTCCCAAATATTTTTCCCTCATGTTATAGGGATAAAATAATATTTATTTTAATATAGAGTTCTTAAATCCCTATAAGGGCAAGCCCCTATAGTTAATTACATCCTAGAAGGGATACTCCTAAGAAAACTCTCGATTAAAGCAGTGATTTTATACTCTTTGATTACAAAGTAAAAGACAAGGAAAGAAGTAGGAATTTTTTGAGGAGAAAGCTTAACGATGAACAGTTCTTAACGAGTCAAATGAGGAAAAGTAAGAGGTGCCGGATTAGCCACAAAAACAATCACATAGATCAACATTTTTTACACATCAAATTCATAGTAAGATCAAGAACAATTATGACGACATCTTATCAATATGATAGAAGAGGCAATGAAGCAAATTATACATAAATGGTGATTGATCATATATTAAGGAAGAGAAGATCACAATTCTTTATGTTAAGGGAAGATCACAACTCTTTACATTTCTAATATATACATATATATAATATATATATATATATATATATATATATATATATATATATAGATGGAGATAGCTCTTAATCATAAGGAATGCCTTTCTTACCATTTGTCCACCCCACCACAAATTACAATTGGATGTTCTTGCATCAGGGGAATGAAGCTTTTGCAACACAGTTACAAAGAAACTTCAAACAATGAAATGACGTAGGTATTTAAAATCCATGAAGTTTATTAAGGATTCTCTACCATGATTTTAAATAAATAAAAACAACTCATCCATGATTAAAATAAAATAAAATAAACTAACAGTAAAAAAAGATTAGAGGCGTTATAGATATATAGATTTGCGGATGATGAATCATTCCACCTCCCTTTTATGCATGCTCTAGAAACTTCTCAATAAAGAAAAGAAACCCTTAAACTTAATAGAAAAAATGAAAAGGGCATCTCCATTTCCAAATTCCATAAAAAAAAAAGACATGAACAGTTTTGGCCTGGATTTTGAAAAATGAAATGAAAATGAGAAAGAAAATGGAGGTGGAGAAGTGGGTTGAGGTGAAGAAGCAGATGGTAGGGAAGATAAAGAAGAACAAGATAATGAAGGAGGGGAAGGATATGGAGATAGTGATTACCTGAGCAGAGAGGGTCGATGAGTAGGGCAAGTCAGTGGGGGCGGAGGCTTCCATCAGGCTGGGGGTTTTCGAAATGTGAGAGCGACGGGGGAGGAAAGGGTTTCACCTGGGGCTTCTCATTTTCATGCGAGAGAGGGAGACAAAGAGGAGGCGCTTATGAAACCAAGAGGGAGAGGGAGATCGGGCTGGGTAGTTTTGAGAACAGAGAAGAGATGGTGGGATGGGGAGGTTGGAATAGTCGAACCGTCTATTAGTTGGAAACTGCCAAAAGTTTCAAATGAGATTATATACAAATTTTAATTGATTTAAAGCGAGATATAGAGAAATTATTTTATATATTAACTAAATGAAATTGAATAAAAAAATTAATTTAGATAGTTTAATTAATGTGATTAATTTGATTAACATGAATCTAGTTTCAATTTAACTCATTATAAGTTAATTTAGAATAATTGGAGCCATCGTTATTAAGTTGAACTTGGTTCGAGTCAATTTTACACATGACTAAGTCAATCTATGACGATGCGCTGTTGCAAATCTGGTTTTGATGATGACAAATATGTCTCTATTATGTTTTGCTTAGCTAACCCGTTTCAGGCATAAAAGATCACGAGCAACTCAAGCCAACTCAAGATCGGGTCCAAGTGTGTCTAGAGTACTATTTTTCTTTTTCTTGAGTCAATTGTAATGTAACTGATCCCCTAGCTAAGTAACCTTGCACACACACACTCAGGGGGAGAGCTTGAGTGAATTAGAGTTTCTGTTCAAGTTTTTGTTCAGATCATGATGGACAATGGACAAAAGTCACATCGTCCTAGACGATCAGGTAAAAATAAAAACCCTAATTAGGGCGACCAAGTTAAGTGTGTCTGATTAAACAGATCGTCCTGGATGATCCTTGGATCGTACAGGACGATATGCTCAAATAAAAAATTCTCAGCCGCCAGATCAAGTTAGGCAAGTTTTTATTTTAAGATATTTGGTCTGATCATCCCGGACGATACGTGTATCATCCTGGACGATTCAGTATAATCATGCCTAAATTAGCCTGGTGATTAAGGAAAGTAATTAATACTTGATTGATACGATCATATCATCCCGTACGATCGCAAGATCGTCCTGGATGAAAATGATCGTCTAGTGTGTTTCAGCTGTACGTTCCGAACTGTGTTCAGGATGATTTGGGCACTTTTTGAACTAATCGTACAGGACGATATCCAGATCATCCTGGACGATCAAGTCATTTTTCAGTTGTCCAGCACAAGTTTCTCTGGACGACCCGAACTATCTTCTGGACGAAATTCCTCAATTTACACTAATCGTTCCGGATGATCGCAGAATCGTACGGGACGATATGAACAAATTTTTCTACTGATCGTCTAGAAGAGCCAAATCGTCCAGGCTGAAGCAGCTGATTTTGAGCTGATCGTACAGGACGATCTATCGATCGTCCTGGACGATCTTGGCCGACCAGTTGAGATTTAGGGTAAATTTTAAGCCCTCTTATAAAAGATCTTTTTCTTTCAACAAGAAATATCTTTTGCCGCTTTCCTTTCCAGAGAAACCATAGAGAGAGAGAGAGAGTTTGGGAGAGGGAGAGAGGATCTTGTGAGGGGGAGTTCGTGAGGGGTTCACGAAGGTTGCTCCAAGCAAGGATCAGAGTCGTCTTCTCCACTTATTGTCTTTCATCGTGTCGGTGTTCTCTGTGAGAGGATCGTCCGTAAGAAGATCTGAGGTTCTCTGCCTACTTCAGGAGGAAGCAAAAGGAGGTTGGGTTCTCTGCCTCACCGTGTGGTGGAAAGGAGGTTTTTGTATAGGCTTCTCCGCCTTGCTGTGGGAGCAAAAGGAGAGACACTTTGAGTTAGTGCAATACCCGGAGGGGAGGCTCCGGGGAGTGGACGTAGGTCAAGTTGACCGAACCACTGTAAAATCCGATGTGTTCATTCTAATTACTTTATGTACTTTTATTTTTCTATGATTAACTGCTTGGGTGAAATTATGTTCAATCTTTTCGTTTGATTGTTTTATTCGTTTCCACTGCAAATCATCAAAAAGTTTTTACTGTTGCTCTCAAATTTTTAAATAACCAATTCACCCCCCCTCTTGGTTAGCTTCGGGACTAGTTCATCAGGGCTTAACATCCCTTTCAAACTTTTAAGTGGTATCAGAGCGGGATTCAAAATTAAAGTTTAAAAACTTTTGAATTTGATCCATGGCTAACTTTGGTAATCGTAATACTGCTGAAGGTTATTCTATTACGTGACCGCCATTATTTGATAATATTCCTTTTGACTTTTGGAAAACTCGCATGTCCACTTTTCTTCAATCGATTGACTATCGCATGTGGATGTTAGTTAAGGATGGATACGAACCACCTTTTAGGATGATTAACAATGTGAAAACTAAACTGCCCTTTACTGATTGGACATTTGATGATCGTGATTTAGCATAATTAAATGCCAAATATTTGAATTATTTTTTCTGTGCTTTGAAATCTGAGGATTGCATGCGTGTCTCTATATGTACAACTTGTAAGGAAATCTAGGATAGATTGTGTATCACGTATGAAGGTACAACTGAGGTCAAACAGTCTAGATTAAATATCTTGCTTCATGACTATAAACTGTTTCGCATGAAACCTACTGAAACCATTTTTGAAATGTATATTAGATTCACTCAAATCGTCACTTCTTTGCATGCCTTAGGTAGAGAACTTACAAACTACGAAAGAGTGAACAAAATACTTAGATGTTTGCCTTCTTCATATGATGCTAAGATAACTGCAATCACTGAATCTAAAGATTTAAATACTTACTCTATTGATAGCTTACTTGGATCACTCATTACTTACGAGCAAGGGGTGAACCAAAGACAGCTTGATGCAGGTGAGAAGAAGAAGGAGAAAACAGTGGCACTGAAGGCAAACGATAGATTCTTGCTCTTCCGGGTTTGATAATGATGACATGGCCTTGATTACAAGGCAATTCAAAAGCTTTCTAAGGAAGAAACATAAGAACTTTCAGAAGTGGAACAAGGGTAAGTCCAACAAAAATTTTAAGGGTTCATCTGATCCTGTATGCTTTGAATGCAGGAAGCCTGGACACATTAAGGCAGATTGTCCTACACTTAAAGCTCACCCAAGCAAGGAGAAGGGTGAGGAGAAACACAAATTCAGAAAGGACAAGAAGCAGATTCAGAAGGCGTTCTGGGCAGACTCTGCATCCGACTCCTGTGAGACTGAAGCTGAAGAGGAGGAAACAAATTTATGTCGTATGGCTAATGATCACCCTGGTCGGTCGGACCAGGAAGAGGTATGTGAGCTTACTTACGATCAATTACTTGAAGTATCTGAAAAAATTCATGCATCGTATAGGAAGCTTAAGAAAACCCATGCTAACTTGAAACTGGATTATTTGACTTTGCAAAAAGAGCATGAGGTTTTGATTAAGGATCATTCCACTGTTGATAGCAATCATATGTCTCTACTTGATGAGTTTGATGAATTAAACAAAAAGTATTCTGATTTAGTTACTGTGCATAATTCATTGAAAACCTTTCATGCTGACTTGGAGAGAACTTTTAAAGAATTAGATATCATAGCATGTGAAGTAGAAAGTAGCAATGGTGCTTTAAAATTTGAAATTGCAAGTTTAAATAAAGAGAATGAATTTTTGAAAGTGAAAATCAGTGCTTTTGAGAAAAACCAAATACCTCCTACTTTTGCACAGTTTTATGCACCGCCACCTTTTAAAAAATTTGTTACAAATTCATCAAAGCATGTTTCATATACACCTAGGAAGAGGCACTATCACTCACATAGATGAGCTAACCATTTTCTTGGTGTTAGATGTTATTCATGTGGCATGTTAGGACACATTTTATAGTGTGGGAAGTGTAGATGGACTGAAACACAACTTACTGAGCATCAGTCAACTTTGTGACAAAGGATACAACATTAAATTCCTGCCCACTGGCTGCATTTTAAGTTTAAATGATAAAGTTGTTTTGCAGGGGTAAAGGATCAATAATGTCTACAAGCTGGATGTAAGTTGCATTAAATCTGAGAATTCAATTTGCTTAAAAACTGCTACTGATGAGTCTTGGTTGTGGCATAGGAGATTGTGTCATGCCAGTATGAAAACCCTTAGGAGAGTCACCCAAAAGGACTTAGCTAGAGGTGTGCCCAAGCTTATGTTCACTAAGGATCACCTGTGTGATGCCTGTTAGTTGGGGAAGCAAGTCCAGTCCTCTTTTCATTCTGTTAAGGACATTAGCACCTCTAGACCTTTAGAAGTTCTACACATGAATCTCTTTGGACCCATTAACACTGCCAGCTTAGGGGGGAAAGTTTATGGATTTGTGATTGTAGATGACTACTCGAGGTTCACTTGGATTAAATTTCTATCACACAAATCTGAGTCATTTGATGAGTTTAAGTCCTTCTCCACTTGGATTCAGAGGAAGTTAGGCTGTGAGATCTTGACTATTCATAGTGATCATGGTGGAGAGTTTGAAAATGTGAAGTTTGGAAGTTTCTGTGAGGAGCAAGGGATTAGTCACAATTTTTTAGCTCCTAGGACCCCTCAGCAGAATGGGGAAGTTGAAAGGAAGAACAGGACCTTGTGGAAGCCGCTAGAGCCATGCTTGCTGAGTATTCACTTCCAAAATACTTTTGGGCTGAAGCGGTGAACACTGCTTGTTATGTGCTGAATAGGGTGAATGTGAGATCTAAACTGAACAAGACACCTTATGAGATCAGTAAGGGTAGAACTCCAAACTTATCCCACCTCCATGTCTTTGGCTGTAAGGTTTTCATTCTGAACAACGAGAAATCATCCTTAGGAAAGTTTGACCCCAAATCTGATGAAGGAGTGTTCTTAGGCTATTCTAGTGTGGGGAAATCCTTTAGTGTGTTCAATAAAAGGACTTTGGTGGTGGAAGAGACAACTCATGTGGTGTTTGATGAATCTGATCTTAAGGTGACTAGAGTTGAGGAAGAAGAAGAGGTAGAGGAGATTACCCAAGGGATTGGAAATGCAAATCTAGAGGAGAGGGTATAACCTCAAACCACATTGCCTAGAGATTGGAGATATTCTTCGAGTCATCCTAAAGAACTGATCTTAGGAGACCCTTCTGAAGGTGTTAGGACTAGGCATGGACTTAGGAAGGAAGTAAACCATTCTGCCTTTATCTCAATGACTGAACCCACCAACATCAATCAAGCCCTTTCGGATGACTTTTGGATCTTAGCTATGCAGGAAGAATTGAATCAATTTGTAAGGAATGATGTTTGGGAGTTAGTAGAAAGACCTAGAAATTAAAGTATTGTGGGAACCAAGTGGGTCTTTAAGAATAAGATGAATGATTCTAGTGTGGTGGTTAGGAATAAGGCAAGATTGGTGGCTAATGGGTATAATTAGATGGAAGGGATTGATTTTGAGGAGACTTTTGCCCTTGTAGCTAGATTGGAAGCCATTAGAGTGCTACTAGCCTTTGCCTGTTATAAGGGATTTAAGCTATTTCAAATGGATATCAAGAGTGCCTTTTTAAATGGGGTAATAAAAGAGGATGTTTTTGTAGAACAACCCCCAGGTTTTGAGAGTTCCCAATATCCAAATCATGTTTATAAATTAAAAAAGGCCTTATATGGATTGAAACAGGCACCCAGAGCTTGGTATGAGAGGCTTAGCACATTCCTGTTAGAAAGAGAGTTTGTTAAGAGGAGTGTAGACACTACCCTTTTTTCTGAGGAGAATAGGGGATGACTTACTCATTGTCCAGATCTATGTTGATGATATAATATTTGGATCTTCTGATAAATATGTATGTGATGAATTTTCTAAAATAATGAGTAAGGAGTTTGAGATGAGTATGATGGGAGAATTGTCCTACTTTTTGGGGTTTAACATAAGGAAAATGGATGATGGAACCTTTCTTAATCAATCTAAATACACTAAGGATATTTTGAAGAAATATGAAATGGACAAAGCCAAGCCAATCAATACTCCCATGAGCTCCTCTGTTCAGTTAGATAAGGATTCAAGTGGAAAATCAGTTGATTAGAAGAAGTATAGAGGAATAATAGGATCTCTGCTTTACCTGACTGCTAGCCGACCTGATATCATGTTTAATGTCTGTCTTTGTACTAGGTTTCTGGCTGATCCTAAAGAGTCCCACCTGATTGCTATTAAGAGAATTCTTAGATATCTTTTAGGGACCCCAAACCTAGGAATCTGGTACCCTAGGCACAGCACCTCTTTTGAGATCATTGGATATTCTGATTCTGACTTTGTAGGGTGTAGGGTGGATAGAAAGAGCACTTTTGGAACTTGTCAATTCATATGACAGTCTTTAGTCTCCTGGTCCAGTAGAAAATAGAACTCAGTTGCACTTTCCACTGTTGAAGCTAAGTATATTGCCTTAGGAAGCTGTGTGGCCCAAGTGCTTTGGTTAAAGCAACAAGTTTTGGATTTAGGTTTACCTGTTGGCACAATTTCTGTTATGTGTTATAATATTAGTGCCATCTGCATCTCTAAGAATCCAATCCAACATTCTAGGACCAAACATATTGATATAAGGCATCACTTCATTAGGGACCATGTTACAAAAGGGGACATTGAGCTACATCATGTAGCAACTGAAAATCAGCTGGCTGACATATTCACTAAACCACTGGCCTTTGACTCATTCAGCATTTTGAGAACCAGATTAGGAGTGATTGATATAAATGCTTGACTCTGATGACTGCTGATTTCTGATTGTTCTGATTGTTATTCTATTTTTTGTTAGTTAGTTTTTTTGATTTGATTATTTGCTTTCAGTTGGTTTTATTTCTTCTGCTGATTTCGGTGTTAGCCTTGTTGTTAGTTTGATTTGAGTATTTACTTTGATGTGATTTTCTATATGTTTTTATTCACTGGTTCATCTCTTGCACATACTGTTTTATGCTTTTCAAAATCTGATCACTGCTCACTACTTCTGATAATCTGAATTTCTAACTGGGAGTTTTACCTTGTTTTTATTTGGAAGCTGGTAAGGAGTGATTGATTCCACTGGATCTGTTAAAGGGAAGAAACATTGATAATTTTTTCTCTTCCTCTAACTCCTTTGCTGGTGTATTGTATCTTTTGGATAAATATCCTCTTCACAATTAAAATTTTAGTTTTTGAAATAGAGATTTATTTTATCTTCCTACAGTAATCTACCTCATATCAATAGTGTTTTGAAAGTCTTGAGTCATTATTTTGATTTTCTAAACCAAGTGATTGCACTTATCATATGACGTATAGTTTTTGTTTTGTGAATTACTCTTCCTTATTGTGGAGAGCATCTCATATGTCTGGAAGGTAATTTTACAGCTGAGATATTTTAATAATTTTGAGAGGGAGAAAGCTTACAAAAGATGCACAGTGCGCTAAATAAAGTAAAAAAGAGGCAGAAAATGAGCCTAAAGCTGAAAAGATATGAAATGTCGCCAAACTAAAAGATACACAAAGTGTATCAAAAATGAAAAGATGCGTAAAGCGTCAAATAAATTGAAAAAGAGGCACAAAATGAGCCCAACCAAGCTTTCTTTCCTTCAGATCGTTAAAGGTCTAAGAAAAATCCGTGCACCACTTAATACTTTCAAAAGCTTATGTTTGAAAATCCTGATTTCTGAATTATTACTTTGTAACACTATTATATCAGATATTTTTCTAGAATGAGGCTTGAAAGGATCTCTTTTCGAATCTAATTTCTTTTCTTCTGAATTGGATTTTTATTTTGAAAGAGATTTGCATCGATAAGGTGCCCGAGGTGCGAGTTACGAAAGTTGATGTTTCCAACTTTTTTTTGGATTTCAGCGCTATCAATCGTCTTCTTATTAGCTTTTAGATTTAACATCAAGGGAGAATTCTGTCTTACTGGAGCAGACTGGTCAAAAAAAAATTGTTTTTTTTTGTGTTCTTATTTCGAGTTTTCTTCATTTTTGTTTTGTTTTTTCTTCTTACTGGTTGTATTTTTGGGATCCTGATCTATCATCTCCATCCTCTATCTTTTTTTTTGTTTTCTTCACATCGTCCTAGACGATCATCTTCATCCTGGATGATTCAAACATCGTCCTGAACGATCAATTCAAAATCGTCCCCACTCTAATCATGCTGCTGAGAAACTCTAATTATTGGTGATCGTCCTGGACGATACCTACATCATCCTGGACGATATGATCCATATCTTCCAGATCTGATCAAACGGCTGAGATTGCACCAATTATTGTCTATCATCCTGGACGATCCACCTTATCATCCTGGATGATCCATGTGTCAGCCACTGGTCGATTGGAATTCGGCCCATCCGTCACACTTATTGCACATCATCCGACACGATCCACCTAATCATCCTGGATGATACTTTTCATCAACGGTCATTCAGCCTGACTCCTCGGGACGATTGTCTGTGTCTAATCATCCTGGATGATCTCTGATCGTCCCGGACGATCGGACCGCCTTTTTGACCAATCGTCCAGGCTGTAATAATTGCACTTATCGTCTTGGACGATGTCGCGATCGTACGAGACGATCAGGCCAAGTTCTATTTAAACAGCCATTTCTTCATCTTTTCTTTCACATATCTCCCTCTACCTTCCTTCGCTGTTGCTTTCTAATGGCTGGTGGCAAACATTCGTGGCAAAAGGGTGCAAGTTCCTCTCGTGGGCATGTTGATCCTCGTTTTCCAAATGCAGCCGATCAGGCTACCTTTGAGTGCTATCGTGACATGGGGATCATGCATTCCAAAATAGTAAACCCTCGCACCCTCACCTATCCTATTCTCGATCTGTTCGCACACACCTCCCTCACCTTCATCCTTACACTAGCCTTTCCATTTAGTCTTGAACTCCTTCAAGTTTTCTTTGCCAATTTGCGCATTTCTGTGGACTATTTCACTCTTCGCTCGTATGTCAATCAGTGTCCAGTGGAACTCACTACGCAAGATTTTCACAATATTCTTCAACTTTCTATCACTAGCGACAAACTCCACACGCTTATCACCGACCCTGACTATGATTGGAGTGTCGCCAATCACTTCCTTCGCAATACAAATGCTCCTTATCATGACAATGCTTGCACTTCACTTCTTAAGGATGTACGGACCATTCAGCATGTCCTTCATTCCTCCTTCATTCCAAAGGCGGGGGATCGAATTCACATCACCCCGTTATTGTCCTTGACCACATACTACATCTTGGCCCGCAGGGAGTTTAATGCCTCTGACCTTATTATCTGATACATAGAGCACCTCACCACTATTAGGGATCCGGGTCATAGGCGTCGCCCAAATCTAGCTTTAGGTCATCTCATTCATTATGCCTTAGAAACCAAATATGACCTTCAGTATCCTGTCCCTCCTGATGTCCCTCCTTCCTTCTTCACAAATAATTCATTCCACGTCCTACACAGCACCCGACTACATCCGGAGCCTGCCCCGGATGTTGAGGAGGAAGAGGAAGAGGCTATTCCAGTTCCTGTTGCACCCGATGCACCTGCTCCCCTTTGCATTGCCTCTCCTTTTGACCACCTGGTGCAGCGCTTCGATCAGTGGGAGGCTAGACTCAACTCTTATGTGGCTGCCCAGGAGTAGCGGCACGCTGAGGACCTCCAGCGCTTCACTGACTATGCTGCGCAGTAGCAACAGCAGCATGACCAAGACATTATCTAGATTGGAGCCCACTTTCAAGCCATTCACAACTACTTCAACCCACCACCGCCACCTCCTCCTTCCGATCAGGATCCGCCTCCGTTCTAGTGTTCTATTTTGTAGTTATTTTCTTTTCTGTTTTATACTGATGTTTCAGTGTTTCTGTTTACCCTCCTCCTTTTTGTGATGTCAAAAGGGGGAGTCAGTTGTAGTCATTTCTGTTTTTATTATGTGGTATGTTTCCTATATTGCTTTGGTTGTTAAATGAAAATTTAAAAAAAAAATTATTTTGCGATCTCCTAGTTATTTTTCAAACTACTGTATAAATGTTTGCCATCATCAAAAAGGGGGAGATTATTGCAAATCTAGTTTTGATGATGACAAACATGTCTCTATTATGTTTTTCTTGGCTAACCCGTTTCAGGCACAAAAGATCACGAGCAACTCAAACCAACTCAAGATTGGGTCCAAGTGTGTCTAGTGTACTATTTTTCTTTTTCTTGAGTCAATTATAATATAACTGATCCCCTAGCTAAGTAACCTTGCACACACACACTCAGGGGGAGAGCTTGAGTGAATTCGAGTTTCTGTTCAATTTTTTGTTCAGATCGTCCTAGACGATAGTCACATCATCCTGGACGATCAGGTAAAAATAGAAACCCTAATTAGGGCGACCAAGTTAAGTGTGTCCGATTAAGCAGATCGTCCTGGACGATCCTTGGATTATACGGGATGATATGCTCAAATCAGAAATTCTCAGCTGCCAGATCAAGTTAGGCAAGTTTTTATTTTAAGATATTTGGTCTGATCGTCCCGGACGATACGTGTATCGTCTTGGACGATTCAGTACAATCATGCCTAAATTAGCCTGGTGATTAAGGAAAGCAGTTAATACTTGATTGATACGATCATATCGTCCTGGACGATCGCAAGATCGTCCTGGACGAAAATGATCGTCTAGTGTATTTCAGCTGTACGTCCCGAACTGTATTCAGGACGATTTGGGCACTTTTTGAACTAATCATACAGGACGATATCCAGATCATCCTGGACGATCAAGTCATTTTTCAGTCGTCCAGCACAAGTTTCTCTGGACGACCCGAACTATCTTCTGGACGAAATTCCTCAATTTACACTAATCATCCCGGACGATCGCAGAATCGTACGGGACGATATAAACAACTTTTTCTACTGATCGTCTAGAAGAGCCAGATCGTCCAGGCTGAAGCAGCTGATTTTGACCTGATCGTACAGGATGATCTATCGATCGTCCTGGACGATCTTGGCCGACCAGTTGAGATTTAGGATAAATTTTAAGCCCTCCTATAAAAGATCTTTTTCTTTCAACAAGAAATATCTTTTGCCGCTTTCTTTTCCAGAGAAACCATAGAGAGAGAGAGAGTTTGGGAGAGGGAGAGAGGATCTTGTGAGGGGGAGTTTGTGAGGGGTTCACGAAGGTTGCTCTAAGCAAGGATCAGAGTCGTCTTCTCAGCTCGTCGTCTTTCATCGTGTCGGTGTTCTCTGTGAGAGGATCGTCCGCAAGAAGATCCGAGGTTCTCTGCCTGCTTCAGGAGGAAGCAAAAGGAGGTTGGGTTCTCTGCCTCACCGTGTGGTGGAAAGGAGGTTTTTGTACAGGCTTCTCCGCCTTGCTGTGGGAGCAAAAGGAGAGACACTTTGAGTTGTGCAATACCCGGAGGGGAGGCTCCGGGGAGTGGATGTAGGCCAAGTTGACCGAACCATTATAAAATCCGATTTGTTCATTCTAATTACTTTATGTACTTTTATTTTTCTGTGATTAACTGCTTGGGTGAAATTATGTTCAATCTTTTTGTTTGATTGTTTTATTCATTTCTGCTGAAAATCATCGAAAAGTTTTTACTGTTGCTCTCAAATTTTTAAATAACCAATTCAGCCCCCCTCTTGGTTAGCCTCGGGACTAGTTCATCAGGGCTTAACATCCCTTTCAAACTTTCATGCGCTCTATTTACATTATTTTAATCTCAATTGACTCGAGGCGAGACGATTTAATTCAAAATGCATCAAAATTATAGAATTTTGAGTTTAACAACATAGCAATTTAATCTGGCATGACTGGTGTAAAAATTTAATGAGTTTAGTTCAGTTTTACGTCAAGTGACTCGACCCTACTTCAAATTATTCCTGCTTCAAATTATTCCAAGTTATCCATATATGGGTTATGTAATATCTATTAAACATATCTAGTTCAAACTAGATTTGAATTAAACCCAAATAAACTTGGAGGCATTCGATTATACTATTATGCCTTGAAATAAACTAGAATCTGATTAAAACAGGTTCAATTTAGGTCAAATTATGGGATCGAGTCAACACTATGTCAATGGGTATCCACCTAAGGGAAACCCTAGAGGTGACATCTACATTAGGATATGAAGACCTAGGTATTAGAGATTAATTCCAGGGAAATTGACCTCGAAATGAGGTCAACGGTTTCCACCGATCATTTTAGGTAGGAATTTTGAGGGATTTGGGAGGAAAATTTGAATGTAGGGACTATTTAGAGATTTCCTTTTCAATTTTTTGCATTAAATAGTCTATTTTCCTAGGGTGAGTGCATCTTGAATTTGGCTAAAATTTGAGATCTCTTAGGTTTAGGTTTTTTGGCTCTAGCGGTGTCTAGAGATTTGGGAGAGATAGACCCTCCGCTCAAATAGAGGATCAATTGTATATTGTTATTTTATTCCATTAATTTGTGTTCTTGCAAAAAAATTCTTATTTTCTCTAATTTTTCATGTGATTTGTGGCGATTTCTCATTATTATTTAAAAATGATATGATTTATTTGAAATCTTCAAGTGTTTCATATCAAATTGGTATCAAAGTAGATTTTGGGACTGTTTGGGGGAGTTTTCAAAGAAAATCAGCGGTTGAATTTTAACAGGAAGGGGATTGTTTTGCTATTTTTAGAATCGAGATTCAAATTTTTGAGTCTAACAAAAATTAGGGTATCGATAGCAACCAAGAAAGTGGATGTGTTGGAGGAATGCCTGGAAGGGGAGATCGGACAATTGAAAACTGAAATTTCGGATCTCCACGCTCAACTTTCAGATGTCAAAAGTCAAATTTCAGCCATCCACGAGAAGATGGATGGGAATCTTTCCTGCCTAGGGGAGATGTTTAAGAAGTTGCTCGAGGGTCAATCCAAAATGGCATCGTTAGAGGCGAGAGAAGCCTATGACAAACTAAGAAGCGGGGAAAACTATACGCTAATAAGTCAAAGGGAAGATTAGGAGGTGGAGATTCAAAAGGGAAAAGTGAGAATACCTCTCCTAGATTATGATCCTAGGGAGGAGACGGGTAGAGGGTATGTGGAGAAGCGTGATGTGGTGGATCATAAACAAAGGGGTATTGAATTTGAGAGAAGAGGGGTAGAGTTTGAAAGGGAAAGGGGTAATTATGACCAAAAGGGGGTTGGAAATGAAAGGATAGGGATTTATTATGATCCAAGGGGTGCTAAATTTTAAAGGAGAATGTGAGAATTTGATAAAAGGTTTGGGTATGAGCACGGAAGGGATGATTGGGACACTTGGGAGGAACCAACCCCTTAGGAAACGGGAAATTATAGAGGGAACAGAGGGAGCGGAGGTGATCCAAGGGTGAGGAAATTGAAGATGCTAATCTTTGAGGGAGAGGATGCGCATGGGTGGATCTACAAGGTAGAAAGATACTTCACCATCAATGGGTTGACAGAGGAGGAAAAATTGATGATAGCGGGCCTTTGTTTGGAAGGGAAGGCTTTGGTTTGGTACCAGTAGAGGGACTTAGGATGACCCATATGGAGTTGGAGGGAGTTCAAGGATTATTTGGTAGAATATTTTGGAATATTTAGGGGAGGAAACTTCTATGAGTAGTTCTTCGCCTTGACACAGGATGGAACAGTGATAGAGTACTAGGAGAGATTTGAGTACTTTGCTAGCTGATTGGACCACCTTCTTGAGACAGTGCTAAAGGTAAAGTTCATGAAGGGGCTGATATCAGAGATCTGGGTAGCGGTTAGAGTAATGAGGCCTCGTGACTTGGGCGAGGTTATGGAGCTAGCTCAATTAGTGGAGGATCAGAGGCACCTGGAGAGAGAGACAAGAGGCAACAGCTCAGGAGATCTGAATAGGAGGACCACTACCTTTATGGCACCCAAGGAGCCGACACCGAGTATATTTTAAGAGACTTCAAAGGAGAAGACTGTAGGAGTAAGACTTGGGGATAACTTCAAGAAGCTCACAGAAACTGAATTACATGAGAAAAGGGCGAATGGACTCTTTTTTAGATGTGACGAGAGGTATATACCGGGGCACAGGTGTAAGGACCAAACTCTTCAGGTTCTTACCATTTGCATAAAGAGGGAATGAAGGAGGGTGTCATCTTTTCACCTTGCAAATAAGGTGGATCTTTAGGAGGGGAGTATTATTAAATCGTTCCATTGGACCGGTCTAGCCGGTCCATACTGGACCGATCTAGCCGGTCCACACTTGACCGTTCCAAGCAAACAGAGGTGGAAGTTTTGCCTTTCCTACATATACCGATCAAATCATACATTTTCATAGAACCTTTTAGGAAGGAATTTTGAGGGATTTGGGCGGGAAATTTGAATGTAGGGACTATTTAGAGATTTCCTTCTGAATTGTATGCATTAAATAGTTTGTTTTCCTAGGGTTACCATATCTTGAATTTGGCTGAAATTTGAGATCTCTTAGGTTTAGGTTTTTGGGCTCTAGCAGCGTTTAGAGATTTGGGAGAGATAGATCCTCCTCTCGAATAGAGGATCAATTGTATCTTATTATGTTCTTTTGTTAGTTTGTGTTCTTGCAATAAAATTCCTATTTTTCTCTAATTTTTTGTTGGATTTGTGGAGATTTCTCACTATTTTTCCAAAATTGATAGGATTTACTTGAAATCTTCAAGTGTTTCCTATCATAATCCCACCTAAATTAGCATTTGATCATATCCCATGTGAGGATATGGTTAACGAGTACTTAATTTATATCACAATCATGGGAAAACTTCCAATGGAGTCCCATCGTGAGCTACAACTCCTCTAAGGCTTCTAAGTATAAGAGACAAGAAAATGTTCATTTCTTCGCAAACAAACTTTAAGAAATTCCTTTAATATATGAAAGTGATATTAAGGCACTTACATGGAAGGCTAGACATAATTCTTTTTCTTTACACGATAACCTCAATCTTTCGAGGATTTACAAGAGAGATTAATCCCACATCACCAAGAAGTAGTCTTCTATTGGAGCCTGCCAAACTCAATTTGTTAATGAAGCTTACCAAACTCAATGAGTTTATGAACTCTAGTGACTCTGTTGGTTCTATGGAGCTAGCCAACTTCATTTATGAAGCCAGATCATAGTTCTATAAAGATGAATTTATTGAAGTCTCATTATGATATAATTAAAGTTGGTCTGACATTGATTATAATCCCACAAGGACACATTCATTGAAGCCTTATTTGGATTTAGTTGAAAGAGGGCCGAACAAAATCACAACCCTGTAATCACAACACTAATGTAGTATTAAAAATGGTCAAACCACAATCCTAGTACCATCATGAAAGCCGCATTGAAGTCCCATCCATAAGATGAGCTTAATGAGAGTTTATATTAGACCACATTCTCATTGTCTGTACATATCAATTTTATGTCGTTGCCTCGCACACAAGTGGATTTTTAGATTTTTTCTCTTATGCACTAACATTGGCAATGTAGGTGTCTATCTTTGTTGTTCCTAATGTCATCAATGCGCAAGCATAAATTGGGTACTTCAGCTTTTATTCTAAGCATTTTTAAAGTAATTTTATGTGATTTCATATCCCTTGTCTATTATTTTCATTGTATTTGATCGAACCAACTTCAGAGTACTTCTTGAGGTCAACATGAGGCTTTATGAGATAGGATGGCCATGAGCTTCCACACCAAGGGGTAGCCTCTTACTAGTCTATGGAATCTACCATAGCATGCCTATTCAGTCTACCAAGCTCTATGAGACTATTAAACTATCAAATTTTAATGGGCCTCGGGAGCTATATAAATCCAATACTTCCAGACAATGTCAAATCTAATTACATGTCAGCAAAATCTACCCAATCTTATTGAGTTTACAGAGCTTACTAATATATAATGGATCTGGAAAATTCACCCCACTCCACACTTTGAAGCACTTAAGTTCAATTTGGATATTGTTGAAGAGGGTCCAACTAACCTCATGCTCCTATGAGGACAACTCAAAATAATATTCCAAATGGACAACAAGTAGGAAGCCCATATTGCACTTCATTTAGCAGTCAATATGGCCATCCAAATTGGTTTGTTGAACTTCTTACTTAACAACTTAGTTCAACATATTATAACTGTGGTTGAAAAGGGTTTAAGCCAAATAGCAACCTTAAAAATAAAACTTGTCCAATGGAGCAATGGATGTAAAAACCTCTGCCTACAACCTCAACCCCTGAAAGACTTCTCCTTAGAAAAGCTTTGACTGACACCTCAGTGCTAGGAAGGCTTTTATTAGAGAGGTTGGGAATACACCCTTCAAAATTCTGAAGGAGTTCTAGATAAAAGATTCTTAAATTTATCAATTTCCAATTGGTGCTTCCAAAGGCAAAGTTGGTGACATGGCCACCAACGTAAAAAACCTTCCTATAACAAATAGGTGGTGGCATGAATCCAACCTAAAACTGTACAATAGTTAGAGATGCCCTTTTTAATAATAGAGCTGCACTACAGATTTAAGACTAATATTGATGGGGCACCGACTTGTTATAGCTTCCCATTCGAGATAAAGATTAAAGCACTGCTCTAAAGAAGACATCCCTAAAAATTCTTCAAAAAGGATAAAAGTTTCTGAATGAATCCTAAGATAATACGTAGGTTCCTTTAAATCTTATAAAAACCTTACTTTTTTTTTAAACCAACACATTGATGAAATAAAGTATTATAAAGCACTAAAATAACATAGTAGCAAAAGGACGAAATAATATTTTGGAGAGCCATCCCTAAAAATTAACTATTGCCTTGCAACTTTCATTATCTTAAATTGCTCGCCTTTTCCATCTCTAGTACCCACATTTTCCATCCTTTGGTGGAAAGACCCTGATAGCCTTTTTTCAGACTTCTTCAATCACTTGTAGTAGAGGAAGACATCGAATGTTTCCTTCATGCATGATAGACCCTAACAAAAGAGGCTCTTTGAGCTAAACTAGATGGGGTGAAATTGAGATAGTTTGGTTCATCTCTTTCTGACCATTTAAGGTTGGTGAGCCTTCATGCAATTTCTATAGGATTTGAGTTTTGACAATGAGGTTGCAGACATTGGTGGCGATGAGGGTGTAGGAGTAAGACTAGGAGGAGAAAAAAATAAGAGATAGTCTCATAAAAGGTTATATTAACAGAAGTATATTGTGGCTATATTAATGGTACATAACATCAAACTTTTTTAGTATGAGCTTACTCAAGATAGATATAGCGAATTACAATAGGAGAAAGTTTGTGAGCGAAATATATAAGCAAAGAATCTATAGACAAAATCCTGTAAAGTAAGGGGGAAGAATAACTTGATTGGGATAAAGAATAGAGATGGTTGAAGAGTGGTTTAGCAATGTAGAAGGGATTCAATTTATTTGATAATAGGTGATCAAAATAGAATCTGCTAGATTGATAAGGAATAATTATGTGAAAAATTGATTTCCAAACAACATCAAGAAGTTGATGATTTTTATATTTATATTGAGGGGTATAAGGCCAGACGTGATAAATAAGATCATTGTCATGATAAAAGGTGTGAAACAATGATTGTAAGAACTTTCAAGCATTATTAACACATAATATATGATGAAAGAAAAAGGTAAAACTTTTATCTTGATCAATATCTTGAAATACATGAATGATCTCATATCAACATTATGTAAACTCATCTAACAGAATGCTTCAGTAATCCATAAAGAAATCTAGTTCTCGATAAACCACACCAAACATGTGAAAATTAGTATAATAATGCACTACAACATGTTCATATTTCTATGGATTCTGAATAATATGCTGACAATCGGTAAGATTTCCTATGAAGAAGGGTTAGATTAAGTGTATGTAATACAACATTTACTTGAATTATGAGTGAGACAAACATTTTTCATGGAAACAATTTATCTATGATATAGAAGAAATATTGTGTATTCCAATTTTTTGTCAAACCCCATCTTAGGAAAGGCCTATTGCTTGGTTTACATGAATAAAACTTTTTTACTTAAGAAATAATAAAATGCAAAATGAGGAATGATTGAGGATATTATTTTATCCCAAATATTTAAGTTTGCTATGTACTTTTCTTATAGTGCACAAATATGTGCACCTCAGGTAACATTTAAAAGTAATGAAGGGATTTAGAGGATTCGCACAACTGATTTTAAATAATCAGACAAAATGCTTAGTTTCCCAAAAAAAAAAAAAAAAAAAAAAGATGTCGCATTATGTGGACTAGTCCTATCTGATCGTCTTTGTCATTCAACTAGTTTGGGTTTCAACTCTTTTGGCAAAGTCATCAGTTTTGAATAATTAGATAAGATTAGTGATAATGATAATGAAAACTATGATTATGAGGATAATGTATACTTTTAAGGAAAGTATGTGAGAATTTCTCATGTGCTAGATCTCTTATTTGATAGGTTACATTTTAAATAAATTTTTTTACTATGATATTCTATGTTTTTTTTTCTTCTTTATCAGCTTGAATTCATTGACAATTTTTTTTCTTCATCTCTCTAGCATTTGTGCAGGCATGATTAGAACCCTCGGTCATGAGTGAAAGGCTTTAACTGCTTTCTAGTTAGTGATTTTCTAGTTTTTGTGTTTGTCCATCATGTTTATCTCATCATCAACATCAACTAGGTAGGTGGAGACCTTTGATAATAATGCATCTATAATGATGAATATTTATTGAATAGCCTGCAAATTTACTACTTCTGTCCATCTTTTCTAATTTGATATTTAATTCACATATATTGTTACAACCTTTGAGAAGTTCATCTGTTTGCATGCTATTCTGCTAGACTTACTTTTATTCAAAATGTTGACCTATTGTCTTTAAATTCATCTCCAGCTTCAAAACAACTTACAAACTAGGAAATAAATTGCATCAAATGCTCCTCCTAAAGCAAAATTGTGTCATTAGTGCAATATTTATGATCACAATAGGTATAAATTTTATTAAAATTACAAAGACATCTATGTATAAACCTACAAGCAAATTATTTTGTACAAATGTTCTATAATATTAATCAACACTCAAACTTACTAATTGTCTTAGATAAAAGTATAAAATTAGACCTATATTTTATATAAATGACTTTTTTTTTATCATATGTTATGTATTCCTTATGCATTCTTTACACAAAGATATCCTGATGTAATTTTGTTAATAGAAACTGAGTTTTTTTTTTAATATAATTTTTGTGGAAATTTTTTGTTTTTTGAGGCACTTGTAGAAGAATCCTTTTGTGTTGGGAGTCTGATTTAACCCAAGTTTAAAGTAGGCCATGAATATGCTCCTATTTTATTAAAAAGATGTATTACTTTCTTGTGAATAGGTATACCCCATTACATCGAAAACAAGTCTTTTTAAGGATAAAAAACAAATTTACAAATCACTATTTTGACCATAGGCAGTCAAATAGAATAGCCAATGCTAGTATTATGTTAGCCTGGTATTTCCTACTGTATCAGAATCTATGAACAAAATAGGGGCTTCTCTTCAGTGTTCATGTGGATTGGGATTATTTTTCCTCCATTCCCATGGTTTCTTAGGATCTGGTAAAGCCCAAAAACCTCTACGAGCATTGCGTGCTTCCTTTTGCCACTAAAAAAAAACATGGTGAAACTTGTTAATTTTACAATATGTAAAAGTTAAAGTTAAGTTACAAAGCTTTTTTATGGCAGGAAATGAATCTTAAGTTACTAAGCTACCTTTGCAAATTCTTGATGACGATCATAAGCCACATAGTACCATACACAATCTCTTTTCAATAGTTGTTACTGTATAAAGATGTCATTACAGTAAACATCCCCAACACTCCGACCATATCTATCTTCAACGTAGACATGAATCTTGAGGCACTTCCCTTGAATCTTCTT
Source organism: Dendrobium chrysotoxum (assembly GCA_019925795.1). Taxonomy (NCBI): domain Eukaryota; kingdom Viridiplantae; phylum Streptophyta; class Magnoliopsida; order Asparagales; family Orchidaceae; genus Dendrobium; species Dendrobium chrysotoxum. The sequence goes on along the minus strand of CM034300.1, from coordinate 25,182,845 downwards.
TGCTAGCACCTATTTAGCTTCCGCTCCATATGCCATTCCAACCTCAGGTGCATCAACTCCCTTGTTATTTTGGACATTTATCAGTTTCATCATAATTATCATGATTAATCTTATACTTAACTTTTCAGCGTATGTATTGACTCTATTATGCAAATCTTTATACATTGGGGATTATGTGAGTTTCCATAGGATAGGTTAATGATGATAATTACAAAAATTGGGGATTTAAGTTGTCTTAGAAAATATCTGAAAGGTGTTCGGTTTAATTATTTTAATTGTATAAAAAAATAGTCTGAGTTAGCAAGTAACTGCAAGAAGAGATTTCTAGATATTTTCATATACTAAATGGTATACTTTAATGTGCAAGTTTGTAAATGTCATAGAAATTATTATCAGGATTGTATAATTGAATTCTTCTTATGTAAAATTTGTGCTTCAACCTCAATTGTTCTAATGAGAACCCTCAAAATGTGTTTCTAATATGTTAGACCGGTCCATTGGACTATACTAGCCAGTCCACACGAGACCAGCCCAAGCGAGTAGAGGTGAGAGTTCTACCTCTCCTACGTATGCCGATTGGACCGCACATTTTCACAGAACCTTTAGGAAGGAATTTTTAGGGATTTTGGAGGGAAATTTGAATGTAGGGACGATTTATAGATTTTCTTTTGAATTGTATGCATTAAATAGTTTGTTTTCCTAAGGGTAGCACATCTTGAATTTGGCTGAAATTTCAGATCTCTTAGGTTTAGGTTTTTGGGCTCTAGTGGCGCCTACAGATTTGGGATAGATAGATCCTCCCCTCGAATAGAGGATCAATTGTATCTTGTTATTTTCTTTCGTTAGTTTGTGTTCTTGTAATAAAATTCCTATTTTTCTCTATTTTTATGGATTTGTGGAGATTTCTATTTGATTTTCCAAAATTGATTAGATTTACATGAAATCTTCAAGTGTTTCCTATCATAATCCCACCTTACTTAGGATTTGATCATATCCTATGTGAGGTTATGGTTAACGAGTACTTAATTTATATCACAATCATGGGCAAACTTCTAATGAAGTCCCATCATGAGATACAACTCCTCTAAGGCTTCTAAGTAAAAGAGATAGGACAAAGTTCATTTCCTTCGCAAACAAACTTTAAGAAGTGCCTTTAATATATGGACGCGATATTAAGGCACTTACATAGAAGGCTAGATAGAATTCTTTTTCTTTACACAACAATCTCAATCTTTTCAAGGATTTACAAGAGAGTTTAATCCCATATCACCAAGAAGTAGCCTTGTGCTGGAGCCTGCCAAACTCAAATGGTCAATGAAGCTTACTAAACTCAATGAGTTTATGGACTCTAGTGACTCTGTGGGTTCTATGGAGCTAGCAAACTTCAATGAGTTTACGAAGCCAGTTCATAGTTCTATAAAGATGAATTTCTGTTGGAGCCTGCCAAACTTAAATGGTCAATGAAGCTTACTAAACTCAGTGAGTTTATGGACTCTAGTGACTTTGTTGGTTCTATGGAGGTAGCCAACTTCAATGAGTTTACAAAGCTAGATCATAATTCTATAAAGATGAATTTATTGAAGTCTCATTATGATATAATTGACTTCATTATGATATAATTAAAGTTGGTATGACATTGATTATAATCTTACAAGGATAATTTCATTAAAGCCTCATTTGGATTTAGTTGAAGGTGGGTTGAACAAAATCACAACCCTATAACCACAACACTAATATCCAAAAATGATAGTGTTAAAGATGGTCAAACTACAATCCTAGTATCATCATGAAAACCACAATGAAATCCCATCCACAAGATGAGCTTAAGGAGAGTTTATATTATATCACAATTCATATGGGTGCCATCTTTAAATCTAATAGAAATGTGTTGGATGAGTGTCTAACCCAAACTATGATTCTACTAGTATGGCTTTATTGAAGTTCATAAAGTTTTGAAGAGTGACTCCTCGTACATTCTCGTTGTCTGTGCATATCAATTTTATGGCATTGCCTCGCACATAAGTGATTTTAAATTTTTTTTCTTGTGCACTGACATTGGAAATATAGGTGTCTATCTTTGTTGTTCTTAATGTCATCAATGCGCCAGCATAAATTGGGCTACTTCAGCTTTTGGTTTATGTATTTTTAAAGTAATTTCATGCGATTTCATGCCCCTTGTCTATTATTTTCATCTTATTTGATTGAACAACCTTCAAAGTACTTCTTGAGGTCTACATGAGGCTTTATGAGAAATGATGGCCATGAGCTTCTACACCAAGGGGTAGCCTCTGGCTAGTCTATGGAATCTACCACATCATGCCTATTGAGTCTACCAAGCTTGATGGGACTATCAAATTATCAAATTTTAATGGGTCTTGGGAGCTCTAAATCCAATACATCCAGACAATGTCTAATCCAACTACATGTCAGCAAAATCTACCCAATCCTATTGAGTTTACAGAGCTTACTAATATATAATAGATCTAGGAAATTTACCCCACTCCACTCTTCGAAGCACTTAAGTTCAATTCGGATATTTTCGAAGAGGGTCCAATTGAGCTTATGCTCCTATGAGGACAACTCAAAATAATATTCCAAATGGACAAGAAGTGGGAAGCCCTTGTTGCACTTCATTTAGTATTCAATATGGCCATCCAAATTAGTTTGTTGAACTTCTTGCTTAACAACTTGGTTCAACATATTGTGACTATGGTTGAAAAGGGTTTGGGCCAAACAACAACCTCAAAAATAAAACTTGTCCAATGGTGCAATGGATGTAAAGACCTCTACCTACAACCTCAAACCCTGAAAGACTTCTCCTGAGAAGAGCTTTGACAAACAATTCAATGATAAGAAGGCTATTATTGGAGAGGTTGGGCTTACACCCTTTAAATTCTGAAGGAGTTTGAGATATAAGATGCTTAAATTAAATCAACTTCCCATTGGTGTTTCCAAAGGCAAAGATGGTGACGTAGCCACCAACATGAAGGTGGTGGCATGAATCCAACCTAAAAATTTACAATAGTTAGAGATGTCCTCTTTAACAATGGAACTGTACTACACATTGAAGACTAATACTGATGGGTCTCCAACTTGTTATAGCTTCCCATTTGAGACAAAGATTAAAGCACTACCTTAAAGAAGACATCCCTAAAAATTCTTCAAAAAGTATAAAAGTTTATGAATGAATCCCAAGATAATAAGTAGGTTCCTATAAATCCTATAAAAATTTTACTTGGCCTTTTTAGCCAACATGTTGATGAAATAAAGTATTTTAAAGTACTAAAACAACCTAGTAGAAAAAGGATGAAATAATATTTAGGATAGCCATGCCAAGTCATTGTATTATTTTCCTAAATTTAAGGCACTCTCATCCTAGGCCAAGGAATGGTGAAGATGGACTGACCTTTAGTTCAATGACACACCTGTTAGGTGTAGTTGGTACCACCCTTTGCTGGAATAACTTGTTGGCAGCAATCACCTACTGAAATCCATCAAAAGGTATTATAATATTAAAACTTTACTATTGCCTTGAAGCTTTCATTGTCTTAAACTGCCCACCTTTTCCACCTCTAATATTCGCATTTGCCATCCTTTAGTGGAAAGACCCTAATAGCCTTTTTACAGACTTCTTCAATCACCTATAGAAGTGGAAGACATCGAATGGCTTTTAATTGCTCTCTAGTAAGTGATTTTCTACTTTTTGTGTTTGTATCACATCAAGATCAACTAGGTAGGTAGAGATCTTTAATAATAATGCATCTATAATAATGAATATATATTGGATTGCCTGTAAATTTATTACTTCTATCCATCTTTGTTAATTTGATATTTAATTCACATATATCATTGCAACCTTTGAGAAGTTCATCTATTTGCATGTTATTCTGTGAGACTTACTTTTCTTTAAAATGTTGACCTAAATTCATCTCCAGCTTTAAAACAGCTTATAAACTGTTCGCTCTGGAAAAATTGTGTAATAGCTTTGAACCTCACTCTCACAAATTTATGGTTCCCCTTTAGTTTTTTTTTTCGGAGGTAGATAGAATTTAATATTTAACCAGATGTCCCTTAAGAGTAGTGTCACAATTTATTTAAATCTGGGTTCTACTTCCTATGAGCGCAAGCCTTCATACTTAACTACCCCTCTTAATGCATTAGAAGGGCACTCTCAATTAAGGATGAAATACATTTAGCTTCGTGCAAGGAGTGTGAAAATGTGCACTAGAGTTTTAAATTTTGTTATGGGGGATGAAGGTACGCCCAATCAAGATCTCATGATTTCGGCATCCCAAGTATACCATTGGTTCAGTTTACCAACACTAATAATCATTGATTATAGTGTCCAGAGAATCTAATTTGTAGTAATGGGTTACCTCCTCTCAGGGTTCCGAGTAAACTGAAGTGGAGATGTGTGTATATTTTAATTTAGTTTAATTTGGGTTAGGGCTTATGGCTTCCTTAGAAGTTACTCGTTAATTTGTTTGGTTTGGGGCTTACGGCTCTAATTAGAAGTTACCCCTACGATTAGATTTGGGTAGGGGCTTATAGATTTCATTTGAAAGTAGCCCTAATAGTGGGTCTTACAGCATCTATTAGAGGTGGCCTGAAGATTTTGGGTATGAGTGAGTCTTAATGCTTCTATTAGAAGTATCCTAAAGATGTTTAATTGGCCAATATAGTGGGTCTTACAACCTAGCCCTTATAGACCAAGATTCCCGAATGAGGGGTTTAGGGTTATGTTATTGCCTAAATATTTCCCTCAACGGTCAGACTTACGAATTCTATTAGAAGTTGCCAGGTGGTGGGTCTTATAACCTACTTCTTATAAACAAGGCTGCCCATATGGGTTTGAGTTTTAGATTTAGGGTCGTTTACTTAGAAGTTTCCTAATATGCGGGTCTTACTACTTAGCTTAAAAGTAAACTAGGTGTGTTAGTTGGGGGTTAGAAGTTAGTTCTCATTTTTACCTAAAGATTTTTCCTAAAGTCGGACTTACAACTTTTATTGAAAGTGGTCGGATGTTTGTTCTTACAACCTAATTCTTATAAATAAGGATGCCTGTATGGGTTTTAGTTTTGGATCTAGGGTCGTTCTCTTAGAAGTTTCCTAATACATGGGTCTTACTACTTCACTTAGAAGTAGACCAGATGGTGGGTCTTACAACTTACTCCTATAGGCTAAGATGCCCATGGAGTTTAGGGTTTTATACACTTTAGGGTTTCGACACTAGCATCGGTGTTTGGTTGTTCTGTGCTCGTATTTTGTTTTTGCTACAGTAGTTTGTTGCTTTGCTTGTTTTTTCAGCATTGTTGCTTTACTAGCTTTCTAGTACTTTGCACTAACTAGTAGTAGCTAGATTTATATTTCTCAACATTGATTTTATTTATAATTTTGCTGCCTTTTTATCTATTTGCTTGCAGGTATGTGATACTTGCAGCAGTTCAGTGAGCCCACAGGTAGATGCAGTTTTAGGTTACTGTTGAGCGCCTTGAGTGAGTTTGAGGGTTTCTTTTAGAGTTTGTTGGAAAGTTTTTGTTGTGAGAGCCCTTGGAGAGTTGTTTAGTACATTGCACTTGGACTAATTGGATAGTGAAAATATTGATTCGTTGCATTTTTTATTTTAATTGCATTAATTAATTAGATGAATTAATTAAATAAAATTTAATTAAAATTAAGTTTTAATTTAAAATCAATAGCTTGGCTCATTAATTGAATTTTAAAATTAATTATATATTTTAAAAAAAATTGCTTAATTATTTAAATTAAGTTGGTTTCTCAATTAATTGAATTAAATTAATTTATTATTATTATTAATTAATTGTTCATTTGTTAATTAAATTTGGTTTAAATTTTAATTTCATTTATTTTAAAGTTTCTGATTTTATTTTGGTAAATTGATTGAGATTTAAATTAATTTATTAGTTATTTAATTGCTTGAATTCCGCTTTTTGAATATTTTGAATTTTTCATTAATTAATTAAACGATTTAGAGAGTTTCAGAATTAAGTTGTATTTCGAATTAATTAAAGTTAGAGTTTTGATTTAGTTTAAATTTATTAAATTGATTCCAAATTTCTGTTAATTAGGTTAATTACTTAATTTGTTAAATTAAACATTCCAATATTTAGTTTGTGATTAATCAACTTAATGTTTTAACAAGTTTTTAAAGTTATCCTTTCTTTTCTTTTCTTTTTTTTTACAGCTCACTATTTGATTTTATCCATATACTTATTACTTTTTTTTAGTAGGTTAATTGTTTTAGTTATATTTATAATTGATTTGTTAATTAAATTTTTTTTATTTATGTTTTAAGTTTTATTTGATTTTAAGTTTCCAATTTATGTTACTGTTATTAGATGCAATCTTAATTTAGTTAATTAAATTTGATTGTATTAGGTTAGTTAATTAGCCATTTAATTTACTAGTTAATTAATGTTTGAAATTGAATTAATTAGTTGAGTATTTTCCAAAATCCATCTTAGTTCAAAATTTTCGAGAAAATTTCAGTAGCCTCCCAGCATCCCCTCACTGCGAGAGGAGGTAGGGAAGGGCATTTGTCCTTTTGGCTCAACTTGATCAGATTAAATTAACGGTGAGGAATATGGGGGAGCAAATCAACCCCAATAAAGTAGTCTTCGAGTGTTCAATTTCACTCGGTTGGATCAGATCGACGGCCAAGGACTTTGGGGAACCGACTTAACCTCGGGACTTCCTTCAATTGGCAATTACAGCACTTGATATACAAGTATATTAATATAAATATGTATATATATACGTACATTTTTTTTATTATTAATTATCAATATGTTGATTGTTATACAATAATAATAAAGTTATTATTATTAATAAACACAGATAACTATCTTCCTTTTTCATTCATAATCACTGTTTGTTTGTTTTTTTTTTTTTAAAGTTCTATGCATGAAAGGAGGCGGAAGGGAAAGCAAGCTCTCCTTCACTCGAAAATCGGCCGGAGACAAAGGCTTTGGATGCTAAATGCCACTTACATGGCGGCTTGGGTTTTGTTGGAGTTGGATGCCAGACTTAGTTCGACGTGGTTAACGGAGGCGAACAGAGAGGCAAAGGCCGCACAAGCTAGAGGAAACACCGAGCGTGCTATTTGGCTTGAAAGGAATCCGATCGGAGGAGCTCTCACTTGAGACGGACAAGGGCTGGTTCAAGATTTGTCTTTCAGATCGCTCTTAGTAATTGAAACGAAGGCCAGTCGTCCTTGTGTCGTTATTTGGTCGTAGACAGAGGCAGATGAATGCTGCTCACAGGAAGCTTAGTGTGTGGGATTGGAAGAGCAGAGGAGGGGCGGTGCCGTTTGTTCATCCGAGATCGAGAGGAACTGTAGGTTGAGAGAACTAGAGCCGAGAGGCCAAAAATCACTAAGAAATATTAGCAGCCTCTAAAGCTTCCTCTTGCACATACAAAACTATGTAAATTCAGAACTTTCCCAATATTTCTATTTGCATATTCATCACAACATTCCATCGATTCTCTTGGATACTCCTTTTTCATTTTTCTTTTGAGAAATGCATCAAAAATCTAAATTTTTACTATCTGATGCAAGAATGAATCATCCATAAGTTTGTCCACTTTTTTTTATTATTAAATCTTCCAGGCTACCTGAATCTGAACTATATATCACTTATAATATATCTAGATGAATTTTAATAAATCAACTAAGACAGCTTTCAATTTTATCAAAGCATTATTATGCTCTCCTTCGACTGGATGCTACTCTAGCCTTCCATTAAGCCACAATTATCAAACTTCCTCCTTTTAAATGACTTTGAAAGTGTTCTTATCCAGCTTATCTTGTACTTCTACTTGTGTTATTATTTACTACGATAGCTTGCTTGTTAGTCTGCATGTTACTAGAGAGCAGAGGAATCTAGTTAGAGATTAACATTCTTTGAAGCTTTGAAATGATATTGATATGGTAAATGGCATTATTCTGTGTCTCTCTTTTTTTTTTTCATTAAATCTAGATTTTTCTTCATCAAAATTCTATTCCAATGATATTACCAAATCATTAATAGCACAAATGCATCTCCACTCATGTGCTTTCATGGAATCTGCGACTTCACCTTCAAAACATCTATTTGTCTTCAAACGACTCCCAAGTTCATAAGTCTTCTGAAGAAGCATTTTTGGGCTCATGTTGTAATTACATTTTTTATAGAGCATGATAAAGGATCAATTTGCAAATTATATAGTTCAGAAGACTCTTGACATATGTCCATTCAACAATTCTTTGCTAGACCAATACATATCTGTTACATATAAGCTATGTATAAGGAGTTATATATATAGCTAATATTTTATTGCAATAATTTTCTATTTATTCACAAACTCTTCATGATCGGTGGTATTAATGGATTGAATATGAGGCTTCAGGATTGCAATTGATTCACTTGAGTAACCTTATTCAATGATGCATCTGATTAATGAGATCAATACATTATTTTAGAAGCATCAATATCATAAGTCCAACGGAGGTGAAAAACTGACTTTTATTATAGTAACATATCGATCATTGCTCTTCATCGTTGAAGGATGTATTAATTGAAAGTCATTAATTGTCTAGTATTTACTTTTGAGGAGTCAATTTCTGTAGATATTGAATCGACTTTCAGTTGGGGTCAACTTGATCATGAGTTTGATAACCAATGGATCAAAACTGATAGTTGAAAGATAGAGACGATCAATTGAATATTGAAGGAGATCATTTGCTTATTTAATTGACCTTTGATCTTTGATTCTTTTGCTCCAAAATTATGACATTAATTCAGTAGTTTCATCACATTACAATTTTATTAAATTTCAACATAAACTAGGAAATAAATTGCATCAGATGCACCTCTTAATGCAAAATTGTGTCATTAGTGCAATTTTACGATCAAAATAGGTATAAATTTTATTATAAGTAAAGACATCTATGTATAAACCAACAAGCAAATTATTTTATACAAATGCTCCACAATTTTAAATAACACTCAAACTTGCTAATTATCTTAGAATATGTGAACAATATAGTGGCTTCTCTTCTATGTTCACATGGATTGGGATTATTTCTCCTCCATTCCCATGGTTTCTTAGGATCTGGTAAAGCCCATAAGCCTGTACGAGCATCGCTTGCTTCCTTTTGCCACTAGAAAAATAAATATGGTGAAACTTGTTAATTTTACAATATGTAAAAGTTAAAGTTAAGTTATGAAGTTTTTCTATGGCAGGAAGTGAAACCTAAGTTACTAAGCTACCTTTGCAAATTCTGGATGACAATCATAAGCCACATACTGTCATACACAGCCTGTTTCAACAGTTGTTCATGTATAAAGATGTCATCGCAGTAAACATCCCCAACACTCCGACCATATATAACTTCATCGTAGACATGAATCTTGAGGCACTTCCCTTGTATCATCTTCACTAGCACCTATTTATCTTCCTCTCCATATGCCAATCCAACCTCAGGTGCATAACCTCCCCTGTTATTTTGGACACTCATCATTTTCATCGTATATGTCATGATTAATCTTATACTTAACTTAAAGCTTAGCAAAGTGTATAAAGATCAAGTTACCCATAGTTAGTTATATAAAGTTGTACGTGCTGACACTGTAGTTGGTTTTAGGCAGGCAATACAGAATAGTGCAGTAGGTAGTTATTTTATTGCTTGGTTTATTATATTTGTGTTATTATTATCATAAATATGGTGAATACTTTAAGATTGATTATAACTTCATGCATGAGGACTCATTCTACAAAAGTTCACTTCAGAGTTTAACCTGAAGAACTAGTTCTCTTCTCTTGTAAACATAGTTATGACCTTAATCTGATTTGGTATTTACGTGCGAGAACCTCCTGTTGATTTGGAAGGTTTAGAAATCTGTCAGGAAAAGATGTGTTAGTTGTAAACATTTCATATTTTTAGTGTTGTTATGCATTTGATTCACCTATATTCAGAATCAATAACACTTATCTTAATTAGTTTTGCTTATTTAAAGTCCTTCACATCACGAGCATTTTGCATCCTTATGATTGCATCTATAACTTTTTTAGGCATGAGCTTCAATTCCCTTGGCTCTGTTATGCTGACATAGGCAGCAAAGCCATCTCCATCTCCAATAGCCATTTTATCTACCTGTAAAGTATAATACATTATTAAGCACATTTTAAGTGAATTGGGTTTTTGGATAGTGCTTGCTTACTAGCAGAGTTAGCAACTCAAACTGGACCCCTTCAGGCAATGGTGGTGTGATTCCTTCAAGCCTTGTTGTTGTAACCTCTATGTCTTCTTCAATAGTTTGTGGAACATAAGGAAGGCCATAGAAAATTAGAAATCCCTGTAGGCATAAATATTGCCAGGTTACACAATTTGTTTAAGCAAAGACAACCAAATTCCTAACAAACAAAATTGGAGTTCATATATTGCACCTCAAAATTTGCTTTCACAATAATTTATAAAGTTTGGATGACAAGCATAGGTGCTACTTCTGGTTGTTTTGGTGTTGGCTAGTCTTCATTCCATGCCTTTAATAATTTTTTTGCTTGAAATTCCTCTCAACAATCAAATTTCAAAGATTTTAACTGTCTTTTAAGAATGTTAGAAGGGTTTCATACTCTTCAGTTTCAAGTTTCTGCATACTATTGTGTAACCCATTCTTATCATATGGATTGATTTAAGTGGAGATTATGTTGGAGAAACAATGGAAGTAGTAATTTCTTAATATGAAATGGAAAATACAAAAATGTTATTTGATGCAGTATTACACGAATGGACTTGTGTGATATAAAACAAAATTATTAGAACTTTAAGAAATTATTTAGAATAAAAGTTGATGATTTTATTATGATTTTCAATAATTTAGGTGATATGATTGTAAATATAAACACATGGATGTTATTTATATAAATATTCAAAGTTCTTATGTTACATGAAAAATGAGCCCAATTATTAATAATGGATTAGAAAGAAAAAAAGGCTAGACCAAAACTAACCTTGATAGATATTGTGCCTAAAGATATATACAAATTAGATTTAACATCTCATGCAACACTAAAGAGCTTTTTAACATCCAATTTTATGCTGAATCTAAGCTAGCTTTAGCTTAAACACCACCAAACCAAATTCTGAGCTATTGTTTTAATAAAATACAACTTCAGCCATGTCATTAGAAAGTAAAGCTCAATACCAAGTGTTCTTTTCCTTCATGGAGGAGCTCACATACTAGCTTAGTCCTGTAGGAACCTGTAATCAAACAACTCAAGGCTCTGTTATCTTTGAAAACCATCAGATTAACATAAAAAAAGGTTATTGCCATAAGAGAGACTTGATGTCAAAGTGGCGTAGATCCACTAAAGCTCCAACCTCAATAATTTCAATAATAGTTAATCTATGATAGCCCAATACTTGGGGCTCATCAGCTACTGTAGGCATTTGGCAAGATCCACAGAGAAGTCTCATAGCATTTTCCTTCTCTTCTCATCTTGAGACGATGAAGATGGGAGAGTAAAGCTTTTCAAGGAAAGAAGACCATTTAAAAATTCAAATAAATTAAAGGCTGATTATATATATATATATATATCAAGAATCACCTGGGGCTTGGAATCAAAATTAAATTAAAAAGAATTCTTACATTTTTCCTTAGAATTATGACTTGATTAGTATCACACGTCTCTTGGTGCCATTATCCTTTATTTAGATCCATATATGGAAGGCTTGATCTTCATAAATAATTTTCTAATTAGAAAAAACTCAGTGTAACCTCTATGTCTTAACTAACGTGTAAATTATATGATATTTTAAAATAAATATAATTTTTAACTAATTAAATAAATCTATAAAGTTCCTGCGCATAACGGCAAATTATTAGGTGTGGAGACTGGACGTAGAGGTACGTCCAGACATCTACTTAAAATTTGACACATGGAGTACACTTTGGTTGCACTTTTTTATGCATTTTACTTGCATTTTACCTGCACTTTAGTTGCATTTTAGTTGCGCTTTGACTGCTTTTTTGTTGCGCTTTTTTACTACAGTTTGACTGCGCTTTACCTGCACTTTACCTATGCTTTAGTTGCACTTTGACTACTCTTTTGTTATGCTTTTTTACTACACTTTGATTGTGCTTTACCTGCGCTTTGTTTAAAGTTCCACGGACATATTAAATATATAAAGTAAAAAAATAAATCCATGTGTCAAAATTTTATTGGAGTCCGAACATATCTCTACGTCCGGACTTCACACCTAATAATTTTCCGTGCATAATAATCTCCTCCTCATATATGAGCTCTTTCATTGCTCATATTTATAGCCTCAGATCACTTTGAATTGGTATTGGTAAAAATTAGCCAATTGTTCAGATGCCTCGCCTCCTCCATGGAGTTTGTTTTTTTTTCTGCTGTGATATATACTCAAAATATTATCTTGATCAAGCACAAATCTTGAGGCAAAATCAAGTTGGAAATTTCAAAAATTATATCGGAGACCATTTGAACTCTGATTTTAGTAAACTTATAGTCGAACTAAACATCTCGAAAATATGAACCCAACAACACCAAATTCAACTCAATCCGAGCTCACATGAGTTTAAATCTAAGGCTCAAAGCATCTTTGGCAGGTTCAAACCATAATTTGGATGACTAAAATTTTCAAACGTGACATGCTTATAGTCGGATTGAGTGGATCGATGAGATGAATCCAACGAGCCTAAGATCGCCAAATTATGATATTATTAAGTCATGCAACTGCCCAATGAATGGTCCATGATCAAGGGAATCAACATCGGTCGTCCATTCAAACCACTCGTAATTTATCCTTGATCTTCCTTTTATTTACTAGCCTTGCCACTCTAAAAAAATTATAAATAGACTCCTCATTCTTCATTGAGGGGGGAGGAGGAAGGGTGCCCAAGCAAGAAGAGAAAGAAGAGAAGGAAGAGAAGAAAGAGAAGGAAGAGTTCTCTTGCAACTAAAATCCTCCTTAACCACCTCCTGGCCACCGACCAACGTCAAACTTTTGCCCGTCGCTAGATTTCTACCAGACTCCAGACTTCTGCTCGTCCCCGGACTTTCATCAAACTTCTACTCGAAGCTGGACTATAGCCCGTTGCCTAACTTTTGCTCGTCATCAGACTTTTTCCCATCCCATATGTTTGTTGAACTTCAACCCGATGCTGAATTTCCATCCATCGCAAGACTTTTGTCCATCACCAGACTTTCATTAGACTTTAACCCGACGCCAGACTTTTGCCAATCGTTAGACTTCTGCCCGTCGTTGGACTTTCGTCGGACTTCTACCCAACATATATCAGTCTCCGGAGTTCTGTCGGTCACCAAACTTTTGTCAAACTTTTTCCCAGCACCAAAATTTCACTCGAAGCCAAACTTCTGTCCATCGCTGGACTTCTACCAGATGCCGAACTTTAACCCGTTGTCGAACTTCTATCCATCGCCGGACTTCTACCCGACGCCAGACTTTTTCCCATCGCTAGATTTCTATTGGACACCAGACTTTAACCCATTACCAGACTTCTGCCCATCACCAGACTTTCATCAAACTTTTATCCAATACCAGACTTCCGTTCATTACTAGATTTCTACCCAACACTAGACTTTCGCCCGACTAGGGTCCTTCCGACCTCCGTCACTAGACAACGATCATTCCGGCCTCTGTCGCTCCCCAACTACGGTCCTTCCGACCTTCATCTCCATAAAATGTTTTTTTCAACCTCCGTCGTTCGTCGACTATAGTTCTACCGACCAAAAAAATATATTAATAGTGATTCTTTCAAGTCCAATCATGTAATGAATGTTATATGATGTATATTTATTACATCAAGCCAAGGCCTTCCGCCAAGGAAGGATCTTATTTATAATCGACTATAAATAATAGTGAATTAATTTAAATTGGGATAGGCCCCTTGATTTTTCCATCTTTTCAAGGGTTTTTCATATAAAAATCTTGGTGTCTCTTATGAATAATGTACCCACTCTCTTTTATCTATATGTGCATTGGATCTTTGTACAAAGCTAAGACGTTAAACTTTATATTTCTTTACTTCTGTGAATATTCTAGGATGCAATAGTTTGACACCATCTATGAGAATGTGGTTCCTGACTAGGGACAAATTTTTGCCCCAATCATAAATGGTCATTCATGTCAATGTCCTGCATTAACTTTTGCTACATCAATTTCATGGGAATTAAATATGGATAGGGGGCAACCTTGAATACAGCTATGGTCAAGAAGATTCCTCCAACTCCTCCATTATTTAAGATGATATTTTAGGATCATAAAGCTTCAAACAATTGTAAATGATGCTTCCAAAAAATTTTAAGCTTTATACTGTCCCTAGCTGGACTTCTACTCTTTGGGCGAAGTCTTAATCTCGACTTAAAAAAGGAAGTAACGATCTAAATATAGACCATTCTTCACCTTTGATTCGGGTACACGTGGCATTCACCCCCTCCCAATCATGGTAAAATTGATCTTATAGGGATTCGATTCGACCTCTTCCACTCAGGTTCACATCATCGAGCAGCGCTCAAATATACAACCTCAAATAGGTTATACATCCTTGGTGGATTCTCTTGACATCTTCCATATAGGTTAACTTTATCGAGCAATTATTTGACATGTAACCTCGAATAGGTTATACATCCATGGTGGGTTCTTTCGACCTATTTCATATAAGTTAACATCATCGAGTAATGCTCTGACATACAACCTCGGATATGTCATATATCCTTAGTGGATTCTCTCAACCTCTTTAATATAGGTTAACGTCATCGGGCATTACACTGATATACAACCTCGATTAGGTCATAAATCCTTAGTGGATTCTCTCTCAACCTCATCTATATAGGTTAATGTCATCAAGAGATGCTCTGACATACAACCTCAGATAAGTCATACATCCTTGGTAGATTCTCTCAACCTCATCCATATAGGTTAACGTCATTGAGCAGTGCTCTGAATACAACCTTGGATAGTCTTAAAACTTTACTATTGCCTTACATCTTTCATTATCTTAAACTGCCCACCTTTTCCACCTCTAATATCTACATTTTCCATCCTTTGGTGGAAAGACCCTGATAGCCTTTTTGCAGACTTCTTCAGTCACCTGTAGCTGTGGAGGACATCAAATGGCTTTTGACTGCTTTCTAGTAAGTGATTTTCTACTTTTTATATTTATCTCATCATCGAGATCAACTAGGTAGGTGGAGACCTTTAATGCATCTATAATGATGAATATATATTGAATAGCCTGTAAATTTATTACTTCTATCCATCTTTGCTAATTTGATATTTAATTCACATATATCGTTACAACCTTTAAGAAGTTCATTTATTTGCATGCTATTCTGCGAGACTTACTTTTATTCAAAATATTGACCTATTTTCATTGAATTAATCTCTAGCTTCAAAATAGCTTATAAATTGTTCGCTCTGAAAAAATCATGTAATATGTGTGAACCTCAATCTCACAAATTTATGGTTCCCTTTTAGTTTTTTTCGGAGGTAGATTGAATTTAATATTTAACCAGATTTCCCTAAGGGTAGTGTCAGGGTTTATTTAGATTTGGGTTCTACTTCTATGAGTGTGAGCACTCATAGTTAATTATCACTCCTAACGCATTAGAAGAGTACTCTCGATTAATAATGAAATACAATTAGCTTCATACAAGGAGTACGAAAATGTGCAATAGAGTTTTAAATTTAGTTATGGGGGATGAAGGTACACCTGATCAAGATCCCATGGTTCCGTCGTCCCGAGTAAACCGTTGGTTCAGTTTACCAACACTAACAATCATTGATTATTGTGTCTGGGATATTTAATTAGCATCCATGGGTTGCCTCCTCTTAGGGATCCCGAGTAAACTGAAGCGGAGATGTGTGTAGATTTTAGTTTAGTTTAGTTTGTGTTGGGGCTTATGGCTTCCTTAGAAGTTGCTCATTAATTTATTTGGTTTGGGGCTTACAGCTCTAATTATGAGTTGCCTGTGTGATTAGATTTGGGTAGAGGCTTACGACTTTTATTTGAAAGTAGCCATAATAGTGAGTCTTACGGCCTTTATTAGAGATGGCCCGAAGATTTTGGGTATGAGTGGGTCTTATGGCTTCTATTAGAAGTAGCTCAAAGATTTTTAGTTGGATATGTATTATTGTTGACCTCATTATTTGATGTCAATTTTCCTCAGAACAAATCTCCATCACTTAGGTCTTCGTAGCCTAGCATAGATGTCGCCTATAGGATTTCCCTTAGGTGGATACCCACTGACGTAGCATTAACTCGGCCTTATAATCCAACCCAAATAAAATCTGATTTGACCAAAATCCAATTTAATTCCAAATGTAATAATCTAATCGAATGTCATTAGAGTTAATTGGGCTCGATTCGAGTTCAATTTCAATTCAAAAGGTTCGATCGACCTTACATAATCCGTCTCGGGCTAATTGGATATAAAATAAGGCTATTTGAAGTCAATTAAAAATTATATTCATCAAATTTGAAATTAATTGAATCTAATTTGATTAAATCGACATTAATCCAATCAAAATTAATCAATTTTAACATGATTTAAATTAAATTAGCTCGTCTCAAAGTATGTCGACATGAACTAGCGCGATATTTAAATAAATCGACTCAAACCGGGTCCGATTTAACAACGACAGCTTCGATTAAACCCAAATCGACTCGTCTCAAATCGACTAATTTAAATCGAACTTTGCGATGCATTTTAAATCAATTTAAAATAAATTAAATCATAATAAATTAAATTTAAAATAAATTTATGACCTTCGAGTATACATATCTATCATGTTAACATATATAAAATTAATAAAATAAGTTAATGCATTTTAATAAATTCAGCTAAATAATTATAAAACCAAATAAAATTTTAAATGAATAAATCCTTAGTTGAGTTAAAACAAACAAACAAACAAAGAAATGAATTGAATAAAATGAATTAAAAAGAAAAAGCTGCTTAATTAAATGAAATGTCTAAATTAAAATGAATATTATATTAAATTAAACCCAATCTTTGACAAATAAACTAGCATCAGATAAACTGATATAAATAAGTTTTAATCCTTAAACTAAATGAATACAAATTGATTAATATTTAATAAAATAAAAATTTATTATTTAACATAAAATATATCATTTAAATAAGCTAACTAATTTAAAGCTATTTCTCTCACGCATGATTTCCCTCCTATTCGTTCAAAAGTTGCAATTTGTGGCTAAGAGAAAGCAACTATTCGTTTCAAACATAATAAAAAAAGGGAATGGCCTCTAGACGGTATTGAATTTTCTGGTGTGAACTCGTCGGATTTATTTTCATATCATTAAATAGGTGGAGATTTTTGTAAATTTTGTTAGTTGACTTTGATATCAGAATAGTGTAAATACTTTCATGCAATGTTAATTTTTCTATCAGATTTTGGCATTATATCATGAAGCTTAAAATGTTAATGCATATGCTTGAGCGCTACTGTTTCTTCTTATTATTATTTTTTTCTTTGTGTTTCTTCTTTATCTCTTCTTCGCTTTTTCTCCTTCATTCTTCTCTCTTTATGGTTATACATGAACATCAAATATATACACACTTGTTCAAGATTCAAAGTCCAAAGAACAAACTACAATCAACAAAAAAAAAACCTCAAAGAAAGGTAAATTGTCATTTCCTTTTAGAATCAGATTTACATTCATTACTTTCCTAAAATAATTTCTAATCCACTATTTTACTTTCTTTGTCTGTATGAACGACGAGGAATGATACCGATTAAGTGAGCAAAAGGAAATATATTAAAGGTGTCAGTCGCCTCTATCCAACCGGGTAGATGTGCTACGGCCGGATATCACCGGATGTTGGCTTTGATGTATGTGAGTATTCTGAAAACTTAGATAGCCTTAAGGCCCAAAACTCTTGTTGTGTTTTGTGATCTCCCAACCATAGGGCCCTATAGAAACCATAGTTTTTATTATCATGTATTTTATATTTTAATATATAATTTACAAGTTCCTTTTATTCTATAATTTACATTTTTTAATCTGTTATTCAGATTTTGTTTGATTACTTAGAACCTAAACCCAATCGATTGCATGTTTGACGACTACGCTAGTAATTAGGAACGCTAGAACTCGATTTTAATCACCCTTAATTTATCCTCCTATCAGATTAGTAGGTTTTAAATAACTTATAGCTTTATTAAGAATTTAATATAATAACTCTAACCAATCAAATAACATACACAACTCGAAATAATAAAAATGATGATAAATAAAATTCATTCATATATATATATATATATATATATATATATATATATATATATATATATATATATATATATATATATATAAATTAAAATAAAATGACATATATGAAAATAAATAATAAATTCAAACAAAATTCTTATTTTTTCATAAACAATAATAACTTAAAACAAAAATTAACATAAAGATCAAACATAAATATTAAGGTTATAAATAAGTAGATGACTAAACAAAATATTAGAAATATTGATAAAAAATTCATAATAATCTAAATGTATAAATCTCAGGTGAAATTAAAAAAGGTCAAATGATCAAATCAATTAAAAATTAAATAAATTAATTAAAAATTAAATAAATCATTTAAAATTAATAAATCAACAAAAATTTAAAAAATCATTAAAAATTCAATAAATCATTAAATTATATAATCTAAGGACTAAAATTGGTTAATTAAAATTTTCTAAATAACCAATCTTATTAATCAACCTTAACAATTAAAATAAACTTCAAAATATTAAAGACACTAAAACTTAAATTTGAACATAAAATTTCCTTAACCTTTCAACAAACTAAATCCAATCACTTAGAAAACTTAAACAAATAATTAATCTAAGATATGTCCAAGCCACATAGCATACTACATATACTTAGATTTGTTTGTTAGGACAACAGATTCTAGCTTTAGGTAAGATTGGTGTTTGCTTTCTTGCTGCTGTGTGACGGGCTTTCTTGTGGTTTTCACTACATGTTAGTTGTAATGATTAGTGTGTTTGTTTATTTCTTTATTCCTGTAATCTGAGACTTAATGTGATGGACGATAGGTTACTCCTAGGTTAGGAACGATCTGGATGCTCACATAATTTTCTGCAGGTGGCCATGCTCATTCAGGGATAAATCAAAGGGGGAAAATTAAATATTTAAACTGACATAATTTTTTGCAAATAAAAAATGCTAAAATTAAAAGAGAATGGCCAAGTGTGGCTGATGAATTTAAATTTAAATGTAAATATATAACTGTGTGGGATGATTTTATTAAACTGCTTAGGATAATCTTGTAGGTGGTCAAGATTTTCTTTTATATTTGAGATATAATGTAAATGTACTAAAAAGAGTTGTAATGTGAAAGTGATTTCAATTTGGGATATCATATCCAACTTGAAATCTTAAGAGAAGAGAATATCCCTTAGAGGAATATTCTCTTTTATTTGGAAAGCCAAGTTAGGATGACTTTAATATCCAAATGGAAAAAAATACCCCTTCGGGGATGAGTTTTTTTTTATTTGGGTATCCAGACCAGGCAAATTCAAGGAGCTCGCAGAAGAAAAAAAGACTAAGGAGAGAAGACGAAGAAGCGAAGAAAAGAAGAGATATCCCATTTCAAAATCACTTGTGTCAGTCTTAGGATTAGAATTCGGGTTTATTTTCAGTGGTATCCGACCACTTTACTTTTCAGCAAATTCTAGGTTATAAATAAAGTGGCATTTGCCATATGGACTTTAGACATTATATTTTGGATAATTTGATTTGATTGTTTATATTACTTGTGCAATAGAAATTTCCTATTTTTTTAGATTTCTTGAATGTCGTATTTTGTTTTAGCTTGGATACGATCGTAGTTTTGTGAGGGCATGAATAAAGTCTTTTCTACTTAAAACATTAATAAAATTTTTAAGCTCACAGAGAAACTCTAACGATCTAAGAAGTAAGCTCAAGACCACCGAGAGTCAGCATATATGCATATTATTACTTTCTCTTCCTTGTTAGGCACCTCCCTGCCTGTGGGTTCTAGCAGACCACTTGACCTATTATGGTGCACTTCTATCAAGGAGATGTTGTGCAATCTCTAGGAAAAATTATATTTTCTAAGCCTAATTTTAAAATTGATTCATAATCATTTTTATGCATGCTAGTCAATTAGCATGCACTATATTAGATACAAATTAAAAGAGCCTGAAATTTTAATTGCATTATACTCTCAAGCATTATTTACCTTACATAAGTAAATGGGCCAATTAGAATTTATCTTAGATGTCGGGCCTAATTCCTCAAAACTTAAATAATGTCCCTACGCATTTTTCATAAAGAGACCAGATACATAGTTTTAAAGCACCTAGGTGATTAGCTGGCTCCCCAATCCACGTCGGGGTAACTCTAGATTTGCACTTCATTAAATAGGTTTGGGTCACTACTTTTTAGTAACTAATTTAGATTTAGGTTCTGAGATAGATTTTTAAACCTTAAGTCCTCATCCTCCTGGAATATAATCTCAAATTTTTAATAAAATATTGACTTAATTATAAAAATTATATCCAAAAATATAAAGCCCAATATAGGGTAGACTGAGATTACCTCTGAGCTTCTTAGAATCCAGCACCTCCTATTTTTCCTCTGATTCGCTAAGAACTGTTCAATGTTGAGCATTCTCCTTGAAAAATTTCTACTTCTTTCCTTGTCCTTTTTTGGTAATCAAAGAGTATGAAACTGCTGCTTTAATTGAGAGTTTTCTTAGAAGCACCCCTTTTAGGATGTAATTAACTATAAATGGTTGCTCGATAGTGATTTGAGAACTTTAGAATAAAATAAATATTATTTTATTCTCATAAAATAAGGTAAAAATCTTTGGGAACATAGATATCTTTTAAAAAAATTCATTTCTAATTTTAAATATACATGTAGAATGTTATTATTATCTTTTTAGATAATATAATATTCTACTTATTATATTTAATCTTAAAAATAATGATATTTATAAAATCCATTCTTATTTTTAGATGTCTTAAATAATATTATATTCGTCTTTTAAGATGATATAATGTTCTCCATGTTATATCTAATAAAAAGAATGAATATGAAAGTTCATTAGGGTTGTTAAGTCCTTATGAACTAGTCCCAAGGCTAACCAAGAGGGGGAGGGGATGAATTGGTATTTTAAAAATTCTTACACAAATAGAAAAAATAATTTTTATCTTTTTGAATATTTTAAAACACAAATAATTAAAGCGAAGCAGAAAACCAAAATCAGATATTTCAAGCACATATCAGATCATAGAAATATAAAAAAATTAAAGTGCAGAAAAGTAAATGAAAAGAGAACATCAAATTTAAAGCAATTCGGTCAACTTGACCTACGTTCACTCCTTCGAGCCCCACATCCAGGTATTGCACTAACAACTATAGTGACTCTCTTTTTGCTCTCACAGTAAGGTGGAGAAGCCCTTATAAAATCTTTCCACCAACACTGGTGAGGAAGAGAATCTTGACTCATTTTGCTTCCTCCTAAAGTAGGCAGAGAACCCAGAATCTTTTTGCTTCCTATTAAAGCATGTAGAGAACCCCAACTCTTTTTGCTTTCTCTGAAGCTGGTAGAGAACCTAGAATCTGATGCTAATGATCATCTCCTTAGAGCCACGATGGAACCAAGGATGAAGAAGGAAGATGACGATCGAATCCTTGCTTGGAGCAACCTTTATGAATTCCCTCATAAACTCCCCCTTACAAGATCCTCTCTCTCTCCCAAACTCTTCTTCTCCTCTAAGCTCTCTTGGAGTGGAAAAATAAACAAAAGATTACTGAGGAGATGCTTAAAGAGCTTAAATATAAGGCCTCAAAAATGCCCTAAAATTCAACTTGTTGACTATATCGTCCTATATGATCAGTACAAAATCATCCATCTTGCCAGGACGATTGCCATGGTCTGGACGGTCAGAAGAATTACTTTTTTACATATTGTCCAAGATGATCTTACGATCATCCAGGATGATTAGTTCAATTTGAGTAGAAAATGACAAATCGTCCAGACAAAAGTTCGAGACGTCCAGGACGATATTCTGGACGATTAGAGGAAAATATGGGTTTTTATCCTGGATGATCATTTCATTTTGAGTGGCAATCGATAAATCATCTCGCACAAAGTTCGGGACATCCAAGATGACATCCTAGACAATTAAAAGAAAATCATGGTTTTCATCTAGGACGATTGTAAA
Organism: Dendrobium chrysotoxum; assembly: GCA_019925795.1. Lineage (NCBI taxonomy): Eukaryota > Viridiplantae > Streptophyta > Magnoliopsida > Asparagales > Orchidaceae > Dendrobium > Dendrobium chrysotoxum. The sequence continues at coordinate 25,160,560 of CM034300.1, read as the reverse complement.
TCATCCCATGAAATATAAAGGATCATCCGGGATGATCCAATGATTATCATATACGATGTGATTGATCAATTAAATCATAATTAATTGATTAGAGGAAAATATGGGTTTTTATCCTGGATGATATTTTCATTTTGAGTGGCAATCGACAAATCATCTCGCACAAAGTTCGGGACATCCAAGATGACATCCTGGACAATTAAAAGAAAATTATGGTTTTCATCTAGGACGATTGGAAATCATCCCATGAAATATAAAGGATCATCCGGGATGATCTAAATGATTATCATGTATGATGTGATTGATCAATTAAATCATAATTAATCTCCTAATCAAGGGGTTATTTTTAGCAAGATTGTAATGAATAGTCCAGGACAATCAGGATCATCCTGTATGATTAATTCAAAATATATAAAATAAAATATTTCCTAAAATGTGATTGGCGGCTGATTTTTGAATTTAAATAAATCATCCAGGATGATGGGAAGATCGTCTAGGATGATTTACCTAATTACGGTTTCTGATTTGAACTAATCGTCCAGGATAATTTTGGATCATCTTGTACGATATGCTCAAAATCCAAAAAATACTCAAACTCACCAAATATCTCCCCTCAGTATATCTGTGTGGAAGATTACTTAGCATCAGGATCCATCTTATTATATTTGACTCAAGAAAAGGTAAAAACCATTGGAATTTAAACTTATAGACTGACTTAACCCTAGTCTACCCAATCTTGAGTTGGCTTGAATTACAATTAACTTTGTGGACCTGAAAATTTAATAGATAAGGCAACAAAAACAAATGTGCAGTAATGACATGAATATTTGTTATCATCAAAATTATAATGCTTGAATCCAGATTCGCAATAATCTCTCCCTTTTTTATGATGGCAAACATCTGCTGGATAATTTCAAATCAAACAGATAATACAAAATTGAAACACAAAGCAAAGAAAAAAGAATGTGAGCAAAGCAAAGCAAATTTTACTAACACAGGCAAACAGTACAACACTAAACACTAACAACACTACTCCCCCTTTTGACATCACAAAAGGAGGAAATAGAAAAGCAACCACTAAACAGAACATGGCAAAATTTGAATGATGAAGAGGAATGATTAGAGGAGTCCAAAATAAAAAAAGCAAATCAAAATATAAAAGAAAAATAAAACAAACAATGAAAATAACATTTAAAAATAATTTTTTTTCGATCACTCTAGTAAAGGAAATTTTTTTCTTAATTTTTAATTCAAAATCCAACAAGAAGAAATTGATGAGCTGAAATCTAGAAAAGTTAGAAAATCAATTTTTGTAAATCCTACCTCGGACACCTTACAGGTTCAAATTACTTTCAAATAAAAATCTAATTCAAAAGAAAAGAAATTAGATAAGAAAAGTGATCCTTTCAAACTTTATTCATGAAAAATAACTGAGAAAATAGTATTGCAAAGTAAAGAACCTGAAATCATGATTTTCTATCTCAAGTGTTTGAATTTATTAAGTGGCACATAGATTCTTCTAAGATTTTTAAAGATTTAAAAGAGGAGGAAGCTTACTTCTTTATGGGCTTAGTTTGTGCCTCTTTTTTAATTATTTATTGCACTTTACACATCTTTTGATTTTTGATACACTCTGTGCATCTTTTTAATTTATTGGCGAACATTACGCATCTTTTTAGTATTGGGCTCATTTTATTCCTTTGTTTTAGTTAATTGGTGCATCTTTTGCAAGCTTCCTTTCTTTCAAAATCTTTAAGAAACTCTCAATTGTAAGATTATCTTCCAGATATAAGATAAGAAAAACTCACTCTCTTAAATAAAAAAAAGTAATCCACAAAACATAATCATTCTCATATAATAAATGCAACCACTTGATTAAGAAAACACGAAAGTGATTTAATGATTTGGAACATTACTCATATGAGATAGATTACTATAGGAAGATAAAATAGATCTCTATTTCAAAGTCAAACTTTTTAATTTTAAAAAAGATTTTTATTCAAAAGGAAAGATACACCATTAAAGGAGTTAGATAAAGAGAAACAATCATCAATTTTTTAATCCTTTAACTATTTTAGAGAAGTCAATCACTGTTTATAAGCTTCTGAACAAAATAAGGTAAAAATCTCATTTAGAAAATAAGTTTATCAGTAGTAGTGAGCAGTGATATGATTCTGAAGAAGTAACCATAAAATAAATAAAATAAAATAAAAAAATAAATGAAATGCAGGAAAGCACATAAAAAGAAATAAATAGATCAAATAAATAACAATAATAAAAAACTGAGGAAAATCAACAGGAAATCAACAAATACATAAAAAGAAATAGATAGATAAATCAAATAAAAAACTAAGTGCTAAAACATAAACAGAGAGCATCAGCTTCAAGCATGAATATTTATCACGCCTCATCTAGTTCTTAAGGTGCTAAAGGTTTAAAGGCCAGTAGTTTTGTGAAGATATATGCTAGTTGGTTTCAGTGGCTACATGATGTAGCTCTATATCTCCTTTAGTAATATGGTCCCTTATGAAATGGTGCCTGATGTCGATGTGTTTGGTCCTGGAGTATTGGATTGGGTTTTTTGAAATGCAGATGGCACTAGTGTTATCACATAGGATAGAGATTGTGCTTACAGGAAGTCCTAAATCAAGAATTTATTGCTTTAACCAAAGGACCTGGGCCACATAACTTCATAAGGCAATGTATTCAGCTTCAGCAATGGACTGTATAACTGAGTTCTATTTTCTACTGAACCAGGTAACTAAGGATTGTCTTATAAATTAACATATTCCAGAGGTGCTCTTTCTATCCACCCTACATCCTGCAAAGTCAGAATCAAAGTATCTTATAATTTCAAAAGAGGTGTTGTGCTTAGGATACCAGATTCCTAAGTTTTGGGTCCTAAGAGATATCTAAGAATTCTCTTAACAGCAGTTAGGTGGGACTTCTTTGTATCAGCCTGAAATCTAGCATAGAGACAAACACTAATCACAATATCAGATCTACTAGCAGTCAGGTAGAGAAGTGATCCAATTATTCCTTTGTACTTCTTCTAATCAACATATTTTCTATTTGAATCCTTATCTAACTGAATACTGGAACTCATGGGAGTGTTAATTAGCTTGGCTTTATCCATTCCATATTTCTTTAGGATGTCTTTAATATATTTTATTTGATTAAGAAAAGTTTCATCATCCATTTGCCTTATGCTAAATCCAAGAAAGTAGATAATTCTCCCATCATACTCATCTCAAATTTCTTACTCATTATTTTAGAAAAATTATCACATAAATCTTTATCAAAAGATTCAAAAAGTATATCATCAACATAGATCTGGATACTAAGTAATTCATCTCCTACTCTCCTTAGAAAAAAGGTGGTGTCTACGCTCCCCTTAACAAACTCTTTCAAGTAGGAATGTGTTAAGCCTCTCATACCAAGCTCTAGGTGCCTATTTTAATTCATACAAAGCCTTGTTTAATTTGAAAACATAATTTGGAAATTAGAAATTCTCAAAGCCAAGGGTTTGCTTTATAAATACATCTTTCTTTATTATTCCAATTAAAAAGGTACTCTTAACATCCATTTAGAAAAGCTTAAATCTATTATAACAGGAAAAGGCTAGTAGCACTATAATGGCCTCCAAACGTGCTACAAGGGCAATGGTTTCCTCAAAATTAATCACTTTTATTTGGTTGTACCCCTTAGCTCTTAATCTTGCCTTTTTTCTAACCACCACACCAAAATCATTCATTTTAATCTTAAAAACCCATTTGGTTCCCACTATATTCTAGTTCTTAGGTCTTTCTACTAGCTACCAAACACCATTCCTCACAAATTGGTTTAGCTCCTCTTACACGGCTAGGATCTAAAATTCATCAAAAAGGGCTTGATTGATGTTGGTGGGTTCAATCATTGAAATGAAGATAGAGTGGTTTACTTCTTTTCTAAGTCCATACCTAGTTCTAACACCTTCATAAGGGTCTCCTAAGATCAGTTCTTTAGGATGACTCAAAAATATCTCTATTCTCAAGGCAGTGAAACTTCAGGTTCTACCCTTTTCTCTAGATTGGTAGATTCTACTCCTTGGGTGACTTCTACAACCTCCTCTTCTTCTACACTAGACCCTCAAGAATTATCAGATTCATCAAATAAAACATGAGTTATCTCCTCAACAATCAGGGTTCTTTTATTGAAGTCTCTATAGGATTTTCCAACACATAAATAATCTCGGAACACTCTTTCATTAGATTTTGGGTCAAACTTCCCTAGTTAAGACTTCCCATTATTTAGAATGAACTCTTTTCATCCAAAGACCTGAAGGTGAGAGAGGTTAGGTGTCCTATCCTTAAGAATTTTATAGAGTGTTTTATTCAGCTTAGATTTAAGATTTACCCCATTCAGAACATAACAGGCTGTATTCACGGCTTATGCCCAAAAGTATTCAAGAAGTGAGTATTCAACTAACATGACTCTAATGGCTTCTACTAGGGTCCTATTCCTCCTTTCATCTACCCCATTCTGCTGAGGGGTCCTAGGAGCTGAAAAATTATGATCTATCCTTTGCTCCTTATAGTAGGTTCCAAACTTCTCATTTTTAAATTCTTCACCATAATCACTATGAATAGTCACAATTTCACAACCTAGCTTGCTCTGAATCCAAGTGAAGAAAGATCTAAACTCCTCGAATGATTCACTTTTGTGAGATAAGAATCTAACCCAGATGAATCTAGAATAATCATCAACAATAACATACCCAAAAACTTTCCCTCCTAAGCTTGAAGTGCTGACAGGTCTAAAGAGATCCATGTGTAGGACTTATAAGGGTTTGCTAATGTTTAAGTCTTTGATTGAGTGGAAGGATGATTTGACTTGCTTTCCTAACTGACATGCATCACACAGGTGGTCCTTAGTGAACTCTAGTTTGGGGACACCTCTCACCAAGTCTTTTTGGGTGATCTTCTTAAGGCTTTTCATACTTGCATGACATAATCTCCTATGCCACAGTTATGATTCATCAGCAATTAATTTTAAGCAAATAATAATATAACCTTTAAAGTTATTTAGATCCAACATGTAGACATTATTGATCCTTTTTCCCTGTAAAATAATTTTATCATTTAAGCTTATAATGCAGCAAGTTCGTAGAAATTTTATACTGAAGCCTTTATTACAGAGCTGGCTGATGCTGAACAGATTATATTTCAATCCATCTACAGTAAAATATTATCAATGATGAAATTTTTTGAATTATTAATTATACCTGCTCCCATCACTCTCCTGGTGGTGTTGTCTCCAAGTGTTATCTTGTCTCCTACCCTCGTCTCCAACAAATTAAATTGATTTGCATCTCCAATCATATACCTTGAACATCCGTTGTCCATGGATCATATGCTCTAACGAGGCCTTCTGTGAGAGCATCCATACAAAATTATCAAATGTCAAATTTAGGAACCTAAATAAGTTTTGGTCCCTTGTGATGAAAAGAAGAATACGATGCATGCATATTATGCTGTGAATTTTATTATTTTGGTCTCCACACCCAATGTGTACTACGATGAATGGTGCAAGTGTGGGGATATGTCCTAGCATGCCACAAGAAGAAAAAAACTCCAGAAAAAGGGTTAACTAATCTACGTGGGTTATGGTGCCTCTTCTTAAGTTTGGATGATGCATGCTTCAATGATTGTGTATGAAATTTTTTAAGTGATGGTGGTTATTTATTTTTCATGAAAATAGTTAATTCAGCATCAAAAAATTTATTTAAACTTTCAAGAATTAAATTTTCCATTTTAATGCATGCTCCCTACTCTCTAAATCAGAGGTAAGAGTTTCTAATTCCTTGAATATAACTTCTAATTCAACATGTGATATTTTTAATAAATCATGCTCATTAGTTAAATCAGAATACTTTTTATTTAACTCATCAAATTCATCCAGTAAAGCCATATGATTACTATCGAAGGTGGATTGATCTTTTATCAAAATTTTATGCTCTTTTTGTAAGTTCAAAAATTCTAGTTTCAAGCTAGCATGTAATTTTTTCAACTTCCTGTACAATGAATGAATTTTCTCAGAAACTTCAAGCAATTGATCATAGGTTAATTCACATACCTCTTTTTGATCAGAGTGATCAAGATGATCTGCCATCAAGCACAAGTTGGTTACCTTCCCTTCAGCTTTAGTTTCAGAGGAGTCAGATGCTGAATCAGCCTAGAAAGCCTTTAGATCTTCTTCTTGTCCTTATTGAACTTAGTTTCTCCTTACCCTTCTCCTTGATTAGATGAGTCTTAAGTGTAGGGCAATCAGACATTAGATGCCTAGGCTTCCTGGATTCAAAGAAAATAACATCAGATGAACCTTTAAAATTCTTTCCAGATTTTTCTTTGTTCCACTTCTGATGATGCTTTTATTTCTTCCTCAAGAAGCTCTTGAATTGACTTTTGATTAAGGCCATATCATCATCATCAGAACCTGAAGATCCAGAGTCAGAATCATAAGCCTTCAGGGCTATGACTTTCTCCTTCTTTTTTTTACTTGCATCAAGCTGCCTTTGGTTCATCCTTGCTCATAAGCAATTAGTGATCCAAGTATGTTATCAATTGAATAATTATTCAGATCTTTTTATTAAGTAATTACAGTAATTTTAGCATCAAAGGAAGAAGGCAAACATCATAAAATCTTGTTCATTTTTTCATAGTTCGTAAGCTCTCTTCCTAAGGCATGCAGGAAAGTGACAATTTGTGTAAATCTTGTGTACATCTCAGAAATTGATTCATTGGGTTTCATACGAAAGAATTTATAATTATGCAAGAGAAAATTCAGTCTAGATTATTTAACTTCATTCATTCCTTCATAAGTAATATACAGTCTATCCCAAATTTCTTTACCAGATGTACAAGTTGAAACACGCATATAATCTTCAAATTTTAATGCCTAAAAAGCAATTTAAACATTTGGCATTCAGTTGTGGAAGATCTCTATCATCAGTTGTCCATTCAGTAAAAGTAATTTAAAGTTTTGACACCATTAAAAAGTCTATAAGTTGTAGTATAACCTTCTCTAACAAGCATCCACATGCGATAATCAATCGATTGTAAAAAGGTGGACATGCGAGTTTTCCAAAAAATCAAAAGGAATATTATCAAATAAAGGTGGTCGTGTGATTGAATAATCTTTCACAGTGTTTCTATTAATAAATTTAGCCATGGATCAAATTCAAAAGCTTTCCAAAACTTAATTTTATGAATCTGCTCTAATACCACTTGAAAGTTTGTTAGGGTTGTTAATCCCTTATGAACTAGTCCTAAGGCTAATCAAGAGGGGGGCGTGAATTGGTATTTTAAAAATTCTTACACAAATATATATATATATATATATATATATATATATATATATATATATATATATATATATATATATTTTAAATATTTTAAAACACAAATAATTAAAGAGGAAGCTGATAACCAAAATTAGATATTTCAACCATAGATCAGATCAGAGAAATATGAGGAAAAAAAAGTGCAGAAAAGAGAAATATGAGGAAATAAAAGTGCAAAAAAGTAAATGAAAAGAGCACACCAAATTTATAGTGGTTCGGTCAACTTGAACAACGTCCACTCCCCGAAGCCTCCCCGCTAAGTATTGCACTAATAACTATAGTGACTCTCCTTTTGCTCCCACAGCAAGGCGGAGAAGCCCTTACAAAATCTTTCCACCAACACTGGTGAGGTAGAGAACCTTGACTCCTTTTGCTTCCTTCTGAAGCAGGCAGAGAACCCTGAATCCTTTTACTTCCTCCTAAACGGGCAGAGAACCCCAGTTCCTTTTGCTTCCTCCTGAAGCAGGCAAAGAACCAAGAATCTGATGCTGATGATCGTCTCCCTAGAGCCACCACGGAACCATGGACGAAGAAGGAAGACGATGATCGAATGCTGGCTTGGAGCAACATTTGTGAATCCCCTCACAAACTCCCCCTCACAAGATCCTCTCTCTCTCCCAAACTCTCCTTCTCCTCTAAGCTCTCTTGAAGTGGAAAAACCAGTAAAAGATTACTTAGGAGATGCTTAAAGGGCTTAAATACAAGGGCTCAAAAAATTCCCTAAAATTTAACTTGCTGACTATATCATCCAGGATGATCTGTCGATCATTCTATATAATTAGTATAAAATAAACCATTTTTTCAGGATGATTTCCATGGTTTGGACGATCAAAAGAAATACTTTTTGCATATCGTCTAGGAAGATCTTACGATCGTTCGGGATGATTAGTTCAATTTGAGTAAAAAATGATAAATCATTTAGACAAAAGTTTAGGATGTCCAGGATGATATCCTGGACGATCAGAGGAAATAATGGTTTTCATCCTGGATGATTACACAATCTTTCAGGATGATTAGTTCATTTTGAGTGGCAATCGACTAATCATCCCGCACAAAGTTCGAGACATCCACGACGATATCCTAGATGATCAGAAGAAAATCATGGTTTTGGTCTGGGATAATTGGAAATCATCCCATGAAATATAAAGGATCATCCAAAACGATATGGATGATTATCCTGTACGATGTGATTGATCAATTAAACTATAATTAGTCTCCTAATTAAGGGGTTATTTTTGGAAAAATTGTAATGAATCGTCCAGGATGATCAGGATCATCCTGTATCATTAATTCAAAATATACAAAATAAAATATTGCCTAAAATGTGATTGGCGGCTGATTTCTGAATTTAAACATATCATCTAAGACGATGGGAGGATCGTCTAGGATGATCTGCTTAATCAAATTTGCTTAACCTAGATGCCCTAATTAGGGTTTCTGGTTTGAACTAATCATCCAAGGCAATTTTGGATCGTCCTGTATGATATGCTCAAAATCCAAAAAATGCTCAAACTCACCAAATTTCTCCCCTCAGTGTGTGTGTGTATGGTTACTTAGCATTAGGATCCATCTTATTATATTTGACTCAAGAAAATGTAAAACTATTGGAATTTAAACTTATAAACTGACTCAATCCTAGTATATCCAATCTTGAGCTAGCTTGAATTTCAATTGACTTTATGGACCTGAAAAGTTAGTAGGCAGGGCAACAAAAATAGATGTGAGGTAATGATAGGAATGTTTGTTATCATCAAAATTATAATGCTTGAATCTAGATTTACAACAGGATAGATTTTTAAAACTATATTTCTATTTTTTAACACATTCTATAGAATTTTATGTTCATCTTCCAAGATGATATGTTATTCTTTGAATTGTGTTTGATCATAGAAATATCATTTTTTAAAACCCTATTTTGATATTGAATCCATTGTAGAATATTATGTCAGTATCCTGAGACTGTACTTTATTCTTAATGCAGTATTCGATTACAGAATAGGAGAACACCAAATATGTGTGGCGGTACATAAATTACCCCCTTAATTATGGTTTCCTTAGAAGTTGCCTAACGATGTGTCTTATGACCTAGCCCTATACTGTAAGCTAAGTGGCCCGTATAGTGGGTCTTATAACCTAACCCTTATAGACCAGTATACCCGAATGAGGGGGTCTAAGGTTATGTTATTGCCTAAACATTTTCCTCGATGGTCGGACTTACAGCTTCTATTAGTTGTTATCGGGTGGTGGGTCTTACAACCTAGTTCTTATAAATAAAGCTGGCCATATAGCTTTGAGTTTTAGATTTAGGGTCATTCACTTAGAAGTTCCCTAACATGCGAGTCTTACTGCTTCACTTAGATGTAACCCAGGTGTATTAGTTGGGGGTTAGAAGTCAGGTCTCGTTTTTACCTAAAGATTTCCTCTAAAGTCGGACTTACGACTTTCATTAAAAGTGGCTGGATGGTAGGTCTTACAACCTAATTATTATAAATAAGGCTGCCCGTATGGGTTTAAGTTTTGGATATAGGGTCATTCTCTTAGAAGTTTCCTAATACACGGGTCTTACTGCTTTGCTTAGATGTATCCCAAATGATAGGTCTTACAACTTAGTCCTACAGGCTAAGATGTCTATGGAGTTTAGGGTTTTGTAGTTAAATATATGCTTCATTGCAAAAACTAACCAAGTATTAAAACTAGCAATCACAAAACAAAAAAGCCACCATGGCCACTAACCAAAACTCGAACCCAAACTAAAATCATTCTAAGAATATAGAGAAATTCTTGAGGTAAATACAAAGAATCCCCCTTCCCGTGTTTCCACACAAAATCTTCTTGAGTAGCCAGTTGTGAACAGTAGTGTGCCACTTTATTCCCTTCTATAGACGTATGAACAAAGACCACCATATTGAGCAGCTTCAACCAATCCAATTGGTCATTATTCTATGAGGTATTTCTCCAATTATCTTATTTGCATATCCTTTGCATATGTATAAATATACTTGTATTATCCCCCTCAATTAGCACTCCTTTCATACCAAACATCCACCCTTCTAACACTCTCCCAATATACTTCATAGCAAGGTATTCAACCTGTAAACTGTCCCAATGAACAATCTTCGATCCCGCTACCAATATAAACTTGCTATGGCCATTCTGGATAACTATTCCAATACCACCTGCATTATTCCCATGAAGAGCACCATCAACATTTATTTTCAGCCAATTTGGAGGGGAGGGGGGGACACCATGATGAACAAACCAGCCCATTAGGTTGAATGGAGTCCCAACGCTCCAAAAAACTGCAACAATTTCATTGATATAACATCTCCACAACCAATCCAGCTGTCACAAGAGGGGAAGATTAGGCTTTGCCATATCTCTTATCTTTTCTATTCTTCCAGCACATAAAAAATAGTATTACAATACAAGAAACCCTAGGAGTATTCATCTTTCCTACACTTTCCAATCTCCCTTTTCAGCTCATCTAAATTCCTGAATCTTGGTATAAAGAAACCCCATTTCTCCAAAGCATTAAGGACCAGCTTTACCTGGATACAACCCAAAGAAATGTGGTCCAAGTCTTCAGTAACTTGGCAACCAAAAGGGAATCCTATCCCTCCTTGTATTCCAAGCTTATTAAGCCATTCATCAGTAGGTATTATCTCTCTATACATTCTCCACTAGAATAGTCAAGCTGTAGGATTAAGCTTGAGTTTGTAAATATTTACGACAGGATCTTCCTCCATCAAGAATTGCTTCTCATAAACAATAGAGGCAATAGATCTTCCAATTGGAGTTCTTAAAAGCTCCATAACATCTTCAACACTATCCCTCTGAATGGTAATATCATAGATTATATCACCCAAAACCTCCCCAAACAGCTCCAGAATTTTTGCTTTATCCCAATTACCATCAGGTGCAATAAGTTGAGAAACTTTCATTCCTTCCAATCTTCCCATGCCATCAAACGTGGGCCATTCATTTAGTAATTTATCCCATATCCACACTTGCTTCAGGACATCAATACACTCTCCATTCTTGACCGTCCATCTAATACATTTTTGTAAACATTCCATTCCTCCACAGATAATCTTCTATGCAGCAGATTTGTTTCTTTTACCATCCTTCTCCAAAGTCTTTCACCATACTTTGCCCCCAAATATTTCCTTATAGATCCACCAGAATTGGACAATTATCCCACACAATTTTGGCTCTAAGTGGTCCTATCCACTTAGATGAGGCATGAATTCCCAATCCTCCCATCTTCTTTGATTTACAAATCACCTTCTAAGCAGTATAGTGCAGGCCTTTAATCCTAATTCCTTTATCCCAAAGAAAGTCTCTAGCAACCTTCTCAGCTTCCATCAAAACAGCCTACGGAATATAGGAGTGTGTCATAGCATACATCAAGGAAGGTAAAAGGGTTGCATTAATTAATGTCAGCCTCCCAGCCATAGCCAATTGTTTACTATCCCAAGACATCACAAGTGATCTCATCTTCTGAATCAGAGGATTAAAATCAGATCTTCTTACCATCTTTAAGGACAACTTGATACCAAGGTAATCAAACTCAACCACCGTCTTGAAACCAAGTATAGAAGAAAATCTTTTTTCCTTCCATTCCAGTGTACCCTTGCTAAATAACACCGTAGATTTTTCTTGATTAATCTTTTGACCAGACCATGTACAGTAGTCTTCCAGAGTGTTAGTAAAAATTTTGATTTCAGCTCTAAATATCCCTGCAAACACCATAATATCATCAACATATAAAAGATGGGAGACTTTAAGTCCCCCCACTGAGATTGGAACACCCAAAATTTGCTCCCTTTATTGCATAACCAATGATAATAATTCAGAACACATAATGAATGGATAGGGTGACAATGTACACCCCTACCTAAAACCACATTTAGTTATGATCTATTCGGATAGATTCCCATTGATGAGTAGAGAAAATCTAGGAGAATCAATATGGCTCATCACCCAGCTTTTGAATCTACCCGAGAATCCCATCTTAGTAAGAACCAATTCCAAAGTTTCCCAACTTATCTTATCATATGCTTGTTCCATGTCAATCTTTAAAGCAAGCATACCCTTCTTGGCAGTAGAAATTCTAAAATTATTAATCACCTCTTGAGCTAGAAGGCAATGATTTGAGATTGATCTACCTGAACAATTGCATCCTTCTCCTCCAATATAATCAAAGGAAGTAGCAACTTAATTCTGTTCACAAGCACCTTTGCAACAATCTTATAGACTATTTGACATAAACTAATGGGCCTCAATTTAGAAGGATGGTCCGGTTGAGCCACTTTAGGGATAAGAATGACCAAAGTTTCCTTCCATTCATCTATCATAGTCCCATCCCTAAAGAACTCCAAACAAGCATAAGACACCTGCTTTCCAACAATACTCCAGAAACTTTTGAAAAAACAAGCAATAATTCCATCTCTTCCCGGAGCTGTATTATTGCCAAATGATTTAACAATATCCCATATCTCATCTTCAAACACATCCTTATCCAGAAATTGTTCAAATTTACAAGCAATTTCTCTATGTTTATCCAAAGATGTCCAACACTCACCATTAATCTCCTATTTACTCCATTTCAATCTAAAGAAATCAATAATAATATTTGTTATTACCTCATTGTCTTGAGTACTCTCTCCCCCAGGAATTTTAAGTTCCTTTATCATATTCAATCTCCTGCGAGCCGAAGCCACCGTATGGAAGAAATGTGTATTACCATCCCCTTCCTCCATCCACCTAACTCTTGCTCTTTGTCTCCACCATCTCATCAACCTGGCCAAGACTCTATTAAGTTTGTAAACTTTACCTTTCAGCTTGCCGATTTGATTCAAAGACAGCCCACTTCCTTCACACTCCAGCTACTGTAGAACATTAATATCCTTTTCAAGCTCTTCCTTTTCGTTCTCTATCTCCTTAAATTTGTTCTTACTCCAAAAGAACAGAGCACAGAGAGTCCTTCTACATTTCTTCTTCAGCTTGAGTGCCTCAAAACCTACCTCATTTCTCCCCCATTGTTTAGAAACAATTCTCCAAACAACCAAATAAGATAGCCAAATGTCTTCAAATTTCATCCAATTCGTAATCCTTTTCCTACTTCCCAACATATTGCAAAGAATAGGACAGTGATCAGGTGCAATCTTATTAAGATGCTTGATCTACATATCTTGATATAAACTCAGTAGACTTGTGCTAACCAAAATACGGTCAAGCCTGCACCATATTTTACTTCTCCCATTCTTATTATTGGTCCACATAAAAGCTGGACCAATGAATCCTGGATCCACCAAATCATTTAAAACTATAAATTCTTCCATCTCCTTGACAGCTAAATTATACTGAAATGGTTTACCACCTCTTTTTTCCTATTGAGTAAGAATGCAGTTGAAGTCTCCACATACCATGAGAGGAAAATCTCTATCATGGTTAGAATAAATCTCTTCCCACAATGATCTCCTAATCATCCTATCATTGTTTGCATAAACCACAATAACTTCCCAACAAAAACCATCCAAATTTTGTAATATACCCATCATACATTGCTGAGTTTGAACTTTCATGTGAAAACACACCTCTCTATCTTTCCATAGTAATAATATACCACCCGATTTTCTAATAGAGGGTTGGAAATCAAACAGCCATCCCTTCCCAATCAATTTAACCACATCCTGCTTACTGAAATCTTCTACTTTAGTTTCAACCAACCTAATGAAATTCACTTTATTCTCTCCCACAATGCACCTGAAGTAGTTGCTCGCTGAGGCCTTGTGAGCTCCCCTACAATTCCAACAGAGAATGTTTGCCATTAATTCTCCAGAGGGGACGCATCCCCACCAATCGAACCAGTCATTTCTTCATTCTCGTTCTCCTTTATCAAATTAGCATCATTAACCTTCTTGTCTCTACCAAACCTGAAATGAGGCTATTCAATATGAGGTCCAAGACTTTCCAGTTCCTTAGCCTGCAGCACTCCAGAACCTTTACTCTTCTTCTTCCTCACCAAGGAACTTCAAGTTCTTTCTATCTTCTTGTTAAGAATATCATACTTTGGCAAATCATCCATAAACCCTTCCTTAATCTTCTCACTGGCCACCATACTTCTATTCACCTTGCCTCTTCTCTTCTTAATGTTAGCAGATCCAACCATGCCTGTTCTACTATCAGAAATAGCCAAGACCATATGTCTAGTTTCCTGAGTACTAGTAAAACTAGAAGAATTCCTACTCCTATCTTTTATCCCATTACTCTTTTCCATCACCATGTCATTTTGCTTCTCCTTCTTTCCCTCCTTGTTCACATCAATTATCACCTGGGCTGAACTCTTTCCACTCACATCTTCCTTCACTGTCTTAATAGCACTAGAAGCTCCATCCAAATTCTTCTTAGAAACTTCCCTCCAAATCGAATTCTTGTTGGAATCTAGCATGGCCTTTCCAGATTTAAATTTTCTATTTTTCCTTCTTGTGACCACCGTCCAGCTTCCAATATCATTATCTAATCTATCAACAAGGTTAGAATCAATAATTTTATTATTTTTCTTATCACCATTAGTAATAATCCCATCAATCTTATTACCACTAGATTCCTTCACCATCTCCCCCTTCTTAGTATCCTCAGTTGATACTGTTCTCTCCAAAATTTTGCCAGGTTCCCTACATGCCTCTGTTCTGTGTCCAATCATTCCACATCTAGTGCAAATGATTAGAATCCCTTCATACTCAATGCTTTGAAAGAATCTCCCACTAAAACCTTGAGCCCAAATTCCTTTATATAACCTCTTGCCTAGATGAATCCTGACACAAACTCTAGTATACAAACACCTCCCCCATGAACTCGTATGAGCATCCATTAAGAGCAATTCTCCAACAAGCGCAGCCAATCTAGCCAAATTCTCACCATCCCAGTATTTAAGAGGCAGATTTGGAAACCTAATCCAAATAGGGGAGGTAAACCCATTCAGGGATTTAGATGACTAACCTGAAATCAACTTATCAACCCCGATAATTTGGCTAGCTACAAACCAAGGGCCCCCAATAAGAACATTATTTCTGGCTTCTACTATTTCAAACTAGCAAATAAAATAATCTAATCCCATTGGAGTTACCTGAATCAGGCCAAGCTGCCCCCATTTCCTCTACACTTCATTCTAAACTACCCAGAAAGGTAGTCTCCTCCCCAATAGTCTCCCAACTAATGCCTTCTCCAATTTATCAATATTCTTCCCGGCTTTATCCAGATTCAATGAAACCAGCCCATCCTCTCTGATAAACTCCTTCACATCCTCCTTCAAGATTAATACGACATGTTTTGGCTTTACCCAAGCCTTATTCTGATTCACATCATTATTCCAGTTCCTTCCACCATTCTCAGTTATTGACCCCGATTTCTTACCACCAGACTCCAAAGAAAAATAAAGCATAGGAAACCCATCAGAATTTCCATTAAATAACCCCCTGTTTATGTTCACCTCTCCATCTTGCTCTATATTTTGAACCACCCTTCTCACCACACCACTAGAGCTCTGGCTGGTTGACTTTACCCTCTGATCAGATCTCCCAACATCTAGATTTTTCAAACAATCCAAATTACCATTTCTTGCCAAAAACCCCCGCGACAGAATTTTGAAATTATCCTTCTTCTTATCATCCCGATCTAAATCAAGCTTGATATCTTGATTAGCCAAGATCCTCCTCTTCTCCACAGAGTACTTTTCATCCACCAAACCTTGTCGATTAGGATCCTCATTCGAATTGGTTTGCATCTCAACATTAACCAAACCCTTGTTGCCTAAACAACAATTGTCTTCAACATCCATCTCCAAATTCGTCTCTCCCCCTGGAGAAAGCAGCTTAACAGCATCCCTATCACAAAACTCAAAACCAGACCCACCAGCCAAGAAATAGCCCCCGCCCAAAGAACCCTCGCCTCGACAACCCGCAGCACAATCACCACGATCATCAGATCCGCTCCCACCATCCATCGATCTCCCTCCACAACTCAAACCACAGTGGCGAAAAGGTGACCGACGGTTACCCCCCACCATAAACCCAGAGCTTTCCACACATGACCAAATCTAGAGAGAGATAGAAAATGGACAAATGAAAAAGCCTTTATACTATAGTTTAGGGTTTTATACACTTTAGGGTTTCGGCAGTAGCATCAGTGTTTGGTTGTTCTATGCTCATAGTTTATTTTTGCTATAGTAGTCTGTTGCTCTACTTGTTTTTCTAGCACTGTTTCTTTACTAGCTTTCAAGTACTTTGCACTTACTAGTAGTAGCTAGATTTATATTTTTCAGCATTGATTTTATTTATAATTGTGCTGCCTTTTTATCTGTTTTCTTGCAGGTACGTGATACTTGTAGCAGTTCAGGGAGCCCATAGGTAGATGCAGTTTTAGGTTACTACTAAGGGCCTTGAGTGAGTTTGAGGATTTTTGTTCGAGTTTCTTGGAAAGTTTTTGTTGTGAGAGCTCTTGGAGAGTTGTTTAGAAGATTGTACTTGGATTAATTGGATAATGGAAACATTGATTCTTTGCATTTTTTAATTTTAATTGTGTTAATTAATTAGATGAATTAATAAAATGAAATTTAATTGAAATTAAATTTTAATTTAAAATTAATTGCTTGGCTCATTAATTTAATTTTAAAATTGATTGTATATTAAAAAAATACTTAATTATTTAAATTAAGTTGGTTTCTAAATTAATTGAATTAAATTAATTTATTATTATTATTAATTAATTATTCATTTGTTAATTAAATTAGGTTTTAATTTTAATTTTATTTATTTTAAAAAATTTTATTTTATTTTCGTAAATTGATTGTGATTTAAATTAATTGATTAGTTATTTAATTGCTTTAATTCCTCTTATTGAAAATTTTGAATTTTTGATAAATTAATTAAATGATTTAGAGAGTTTCAGAATTAAGTTTTATTTAAAATTAATTAAAGTTAGAGTTTTCATTTAGTTTAAATTTATTAAATTGATTCCAAATTTCTGTTAATTAGGTTAATTACTTAATTTGTTAAATTAAACATTCCAATATTTAGTTTGTGGTTAATCAATTTAATATCTTAACAAGTTTTTTAAGTTATCCTTTCTTTTTTTTTACAGCTCACTATTTGATTTTATCCATATACTTATTACCTTTTTATTTAGTAGGTTAACTTTTTTTGTTATATGTATATTAGATTAGTTAATTAAAGTTTTTTTAATTTAAGTTTTAAGTTTTATTTGATTTTAAGTTTCTAATTTATGTTACTATTATTAGATGAAATCTTAATTCAATTAATTAAATTAGATTGTATTAGGTTAGTTAATTAGCCATTTAATTTACTAGTTAATTAATATTTGAAATTGAATTAATTAGTTGAGTATTTTTCAATATCCATCTAATTTTAGAAATTTCGGCAGCCTCCTGGCCATGGGGGGCACGTGCCGTGCCCCCCCCCCCCCCCCCCCCCCCCCCCCGCGTAAAAAAAATAAAAAAATTAATTATTCAAGTTGTTAACTTCAAAAATTAAATCGGACACCATCTAAGCTTTGATTTCAGCAAACTCACAGTCAAATTGAACATCTCAAAAATACAAACCCAATGACACCAAATTCGACTCAATCTGAGCCCAAACGAGTCCAATTTAAAGACCTGAAGCGCATTTAGAAGTTTTAATCCATAATTTGGATTACTAAACAGGTTCCAAATATGACATGCTTATAGTCGAATCGAGCGGCTCAACGAGATGAATCCAATGAACCCAAGATCGTCAAATTTTGATATCATTAAGACATCCAAATGCCTAGTAAATGATTCATAATCAAGAGAATCAACATCGGTAGTCCATTCAATCTCAAGTAAATTTTAGTAGAAATTGTATTAAAATGATTGAATTTAAATCTCACTTAAATTAGCTGAAATGAAAATATTTTAAAAAATCTCGAGTAAGTTTTAGCCCTCGACCCAAACGGTCTGCTTCGTTTTCTGCTTTGCTCCTCTCTCACGACTCGTGACTCACAACCTCGAGCATGACATTCGTCCTCTCTTACCCCCAAACAGAGACCGCCCATGGCAAATATTTATGTCTTTTAAGCTCTAAAGGTCTTGTTATTTACATTATTAATTTTGATCTTACAGCTTCTCTTGGCTCTAGTAATGAGGCAGCAAATAGAACTATTTTAATTTAGGCCCCCCCTGAATAAAATTTTTAGCTCTGCCACTGCTCCCGGCATCCCCTCCCTACGAGGGGAGGTAGGGGAGGGCACCTACCCTTTTGGCTCGACTCGACCAGATCAAATCAACAACGAGGAGTATGGGGGAAGTGAATCAACCCCAAGAAAGTAGTCTTCGAGTCTTCAATTCCACTTGGCCGGATAAGACCGACGGTCGAGGGCTTCGGGGGACCGAATCAACCCCGACACTTCCTTCAATTGGCAATTATGGTGCTTGATATACAAGTATATTAATATAAATATGTATATGCATACATACATTTCTTCCTATTATTAATTATCAATATCTATCAATATCTAGATTGTTATATAATAATAATTATTATTATTAACAAACACATATAACTATCTTCCTTTTTCATTCATAATCACTGTTTGTTTGTTCTTCTTTTTTCTTTTTTCTAAGTTTCGTGCGTGTGAAAGGAGGTAGAAGGGAAAGCAAACTCTACTTCACATGAAAATCGGACGGAGACAAAGGATTCGGATGCCGAAGGCCACTTACACTGCGGCTTGGGCGTCGTTGGAGTTGGATGCTGGACTTGGTTTGGCATGGTTGACGGAGGCGAATAAGGAGGTGGAGGCCGCACAACCTAGAGGCAATGTTGAGCGTGTTGTTTGGCTTGAAAGGAAGCCGATCAGAGGAGCTCTCACTCTAGATGGATAAGGCCTGGTTCAAGATTTGTCTTCCGGATTGCTCTTGGCAATTTGATCGAAGGCCAGCCGGCCTTGTGTCATTATTTAGTCATAGACAGAGGTAGACAAAGGTTGCTCGCAGGAGGCTTGGCGTGTGGGATTTGACAAGCAGAGGAGGGGCAGTGCAGCTTGTTTGTCTGAGACCGAGAGGAGGAATTGTGCACTGAGAGAACTAGAGCCGAGAGGCCAAAAATCGAACTGAATTTATGTGTCTGTCTTCAACTATCAGTTTCCATTTTATTTTTATATAAACTAGGCAGCAGTTTTTATTCATTAGAACATGTAGATGATGTGAAAATGTGAGAACGTGGGAGAGGTTTATATGACTTAGGGGGTGTTTGGTTTCAGATTTAGCTGTAGATTTAAGTAGGATTTAACGTAAATCTAGTCAAATGCATTCCACGTGACTGTAAATTCTACGAATCTGTAAATTCAAGATTTACAATATAAATCCTGATAAATCCATATAAATCCTAATCCCACCTTTCCCAAATTTAATGAGATTTATGGGATTTGGCCGGAGAAGAGCATGAAAGGGAGAAAATTACCTTCAAAGACAGCGAGCTCCTATTGTTGCATCCGATCAAAAATGTCCTAACTTTCGATCTGACAGGAAGGGAAGTCATCGAAGGAGTGAAGTCAAATAGCCACGAAGGAGTCGAAGAATCGACACGTGCAATCTATACACCTCCTGCGAAGCAACGAAGCTGAACAACAATGATGAAAAGAGAAGATGAAAGGCAAACCCTACCAGCCTCTTAAGTTATCACTGCAAACTTAATTAATATAATTTAAAATAATAATAATTGAGTAAATTAATAGTATAATTAGTGCATAAAATAATGGTCTAATTTAACTTAATTGAATAATTAATGATATATTAGTAATTAAAAATAATATAATTAGCTTAATTAATATAACTTAAAATATATATCACTAAATATATAATGAATAGTGCAAATAATAATTAATGAGTAATTTGAACTAAATAATCTCGACTGTAATAAATCCTAAAATATATTGCTAAACATATAATTTAAATAATAATTAAGGAGTAATTTGAACTAAATAATCATACAATTTAAATATCTAACTGCCATAAATTCTGAAATATATTGCCAAACATCTTCTCAGGATTTAACAGGATTTCATATTAATCATATCAAGCACTTTTCAGGATTTATCAGACTAGGATTTACTAAAGCCGAATTTGCAGGATTTACTAAAGCCGGATTTATAGGATTTACTAAATCCCACTAAAGTTAAATACAATCTGATACCAAACACCCCCTTAGGCTTTTCCCGACATTGATAGCAGTTAAGAGAATCGTGGAAAATATTTTGTCATGCCAAATATTTTACTTCATCTATCGTTTTTGTTAGTGTGACAGTTTTTTCCTTTTTCTTATTTTAAATCTTTGACAGCTTGTCACTAAAAAATATTAGCAGCCTCTAAAGCTTCCTCTTGCTCATACAAAATTGTATAAATTTAGAACTTTCCCACTATTTCTATTTGCATATTCATCACAGCATTTCATCGATTCTAATAGATACTCTTTTTTTTTCTTTTCAGAAATGCATCAAAAATCACAATTTTGACTATCTGATGCAAGAATGAATCATCCATAAGTTTGTCCTCTTTTTTTTTAATTAAATCTTCCAGGCTACCTGAATCCAAACTATCACTTATAATATATCTAGATGAATTTTAATAAATCAATTGAGACATGTTTCAGTTTTATCAATGCATTATTATGCTCTCCTTCAACAGGATGCTACTCTAGCCTTCCATTAAGCCATAATTATCAAACTTCCTCCTTTTAAAAGACTTTGAAAGTGTTCTTATCATGCTTATCTTGTACTTCTACTTGTGTTATTATTTAATTCAAATATCTTCAACATTCATCTTCCACTCCAGTATCTTGCTTGTTAGTCTGAATTGTTACCAAAGAGCAGAGGAATCTAGTTAGAGATTAATATTCTTTGAAGCTCTAAAATGATATTGATATGGTGAATGGCATTATTCTGTCTCTCTTTTTTTTATTATTAAATCTAGAATTTTCTTCATCAAAATTCTATTCCAATGATATTCCCAACTCATTATAGCACAAATGCATCTCCACTCATGTGCTTTCATGGAATCTACTACTTCACCTTCAAAACATCTATTTATCTTCAAATGACTCCCAAGTTCAGAAGTCTACTGAAGTAGCATTTTGGGCTCATGTTGTAATTACATTTTTTGTAGAGCATGATAAAGGATCAATTTGCAAATTATATAGTTCAGAAGACTCCTGACGTATGTCCATTCAACAATTCTTTGCTAGGCCAATACATAACTGTTACATGTAAGCTATGTATTAGGAGTTATATATATAGTTGATTTTTGATTGCAATAATTTGCTATTTATTCATGAGCTCTTCATGATCGATGGCATTATTGGATTGAATATGAGGCTTCAGGATTGCAATTGATTCACTTGAGTAGCCTTGTTTAGTGACACCTCTGATTAATGAGATTAATACATTATTTTAGAAGCCTCAATATCATAAGTCCAACGGAGGAGAAAAACTGACTTTTATTATAGTAACATATCGATCATTGCTCTTCATCATTGAAGGATGTATTAATTGAAAGTCATTAATTATCTAGTTGCTGCTTTTGAGGATTCAATTTCTGCAGATATTGAATCGACATTCAGTTGGGATCAACTTGCTCATGAGTTTGATAACCAATGATCAAAGCTAATAGTTGTAAGATAGAGTCAATCAACTAAACATTGAAGGATATCATTTGCTTAATTGATTGACCTTTGATCTTTAATTCTTTTGCTTCAAAATTATTAGAACCACGCCTTGCATTTGTCCTAACATTAATGCAGCAGTTTTATCACATTGCAATTTTATTAAATTTTAACATAAACTAGGAAATAAATTGCATCAAATGCTCCTCCTAATGCAAAATTGTGTCATTATTGCAATTTTTATGATCAAAATAGGTATAAAAACTTACTAATTGTCTTAGATAGAAGGATACAATTAGAGTGGTACTTTCTATAAAATGACTATTTTTTATCATATGTTATGTATGCTTTATGCATTCTTTGCACAAAGAGATCCTGATGCAGTTTTGTTCCTAGAAACCGAGTTTTATTAGTTTTTTGTGTTAATTTTTTAGTTTTTTGAGGCACCTGTAGAAAAATCTTTCTGTGTTGGGAGTCTGATTCAACCCAAGTTTAAAGTAGGCCATGAATATGCTTCTAGTTTATTAAAAAGAGATATTACTTTATTGTGAATGGATATTCCCCATGACATCAAAAATTGAACATTTTAAGGGTAAAACACAAATTTACATATAACTATTGTGACCATAGGCAGTCAAATAGAATAGCAAACACTAGTATTTTGTTATCCTGGTATTTCCTACTGAATCAGAATCTGTGAACAAAATAGTGGCTTCTCTTCTGTGTTCACGTGGATTGGGATTATTTCTCCTCCATTCCTGTGGTTTCTCAAGATCTGGTAAAGCCCACAAGGCTGTACGAGCATCGCTTGCTTCCTTTTGCCACTAGAAAAATAAACATGGTGAAACGTGTTAATTTTACAATATGTAAAAGTTAAAGTTAAGTTACGAAGCTTTTCTATGGCAGGAAGTGAAACATAAGTTACTAAGCTACCTTTGCAAATTCTGGATGACTATCATAAGCCACATAGTGTCATACACAGCCTCTTTTCAACAGTTGTTCATGTATAAAGATGTCATTGCAGTAAACATCCCCAACACTCCGACCATATATATCTTCATCGTAGACATGAATCTTGAGGCACTTCCCTTATATCATCTTCACTAGCACCTGTTTAGCTTCCTCTCCATATGCCATTCCAACCTCAGGTGCATCAACTCTCCTGTTATTCTGGACACCCATCATTTTCATCGTAATTGTCATGCTTTAATCTTATACTTAACTTAAAGCTTAGCAAAGTGTAAAAATATCAAGCTACTAATAGTTAGTTACATAAAGTTGTACGTGCTGACACTGTAGTTGGTTTTAGGAAGGCAATACAGAATAGTGCAATAGGTAGTTATTTTATTGCTTGGTTTATTATATTTGTGTTATCATTATCATAACTATGGTGAATACTTTAAGATTGATTATAACTTCATGCATGATGACTCATTCTACAAAAGTTCACTTCAGAGTTTAACTTGAAGAACTAGTTCTCTTCTCTTGTAAACATAGTTATTACCTTAATCTGATTCAATACTTATGTGCGAGAACCTCCTGCTGATTTGGAAGGTTTAGGAATTTGTCAGGAAAAGATGTGTTAGTTGAAAATTTTCACATTTTTAGTGTGGTTATGCATAAGATTCACCTATATTCATAATCAATAAAACTTTTCTTAATTAGTTTTACTTATTGAAAGTCCTTCGCATCACGAGTATTTTCCATCCTTATGATTGCATCTATAAATTTTTTAGGTATGAGCTTCAATTCCCTTGGCTCTATTATGCTGACATAGGCAGTAAAGCCATCTCCATCCCCAATAGCCCTTTTATCTACCTGTAAAGTACAATACATTGTTAACCACATTTTAAGTGAATTGGGTTTTTCGATTGTGTTTGCTTACTGGCAGTGTTAGCAACTCAAACTGGACCCCTTCAGGAAATGGTAATGTGATCCCTTCAGGCCTTGTTGTTGTAACCTCTATGTCTTCTTCAATAGTTTGTGGAACATAAGGAAGGCCATAGAAAGCTAGAAATCCCTGTAGGCATAAATAATGCCAGGTTACACAATTTGTATAAGCAAAGCCAACCAAATTCCTAACAAACAAAATTGGAGTTTATATATTGCACCTTGAAATTTGCGTTCACGATAATATATAAAGTTTGGATGACAAGCATAGGTGCTACTTCTGGTTGTTTTGGTGGTGGCCAGTCTTCATTCCTTGCCTTTAATAATTTGTTGTGCCTGAAATTCCTCTCAACAATCAAATTTCAAAGATTTTAACTATCTTTTAAGAATGTTAGAAGGGTTTCATACTCTTCAGTTTCAAGTTTCTGCGTGCCATTGTGTAACACATTCTTATCATATGGATTGATTAAGTGGAGATAATGTTGGAGAAACAATGGAAGTAGTAATTTCTTAATATGAAATGGAAAGTACAAAAATGTTAGTTGATGGAGTAATAGATGCATGGACTTGTGTGATATAAAACGAAATTATTAGAACTTTAAGAAATTATTTAGAATAACAGTTGATGATTTTATTATGATTTTCAGTAATTTAGGTTGTATGAATGTAAATATAGGCACATGGATGTTATTTATATAAATATTCAGAATTCTTATGCTGAATCTAAGCCAGCTTTAACTTAAACACCACCAAACCAAATTATGAGCTAATGTTTTAATAAAATACAACTTCAGCCATGTCATTAGAAAGTAAAGCTCAATACCATTTGGCCTGTTCCTCCTTGGAGTTGGAGGAGCTCACATACTGGCTTAGTCCTGTAGGAACCTGCGATCAAACAACTCAAGGCTCTATTATCTTTGAAAACCATCAAATTAACATAAAAAAAAGGTTATTGCCATACTTGAGAGGTGATGTCAAAGTGGCGCAGATCCACTGCTAAAGCTGCAACCCCAACAATTTCAATAATAGTTAATCCATGAGAACCCAATAAGCTGCTGTAGGCCTTTGGCAATATCCACAGAGAAGTCTCATAGCATTTGCCATCTCTTCTCAGCTTGGAATGATGAAGATGGGAGAGTAAAGCTTTAACAAGATGTTTTTCCTCTGCACCTACAATAAAGAGATCAAGATAAGAATAATGAAGATCAAGATAAGAATAACAAAACAAGATGCCAATATCATCTAAAAGGAGGTATTGACAAAATATAAATTTATATTTTTTCTCGCATCAAACAATAATAAGCAACACAAATATCTGATGTAGATGTATATTAGAGCTCATTTTGGCAGCTTATGATTAAAAATATGTTTTAGAAAATTAGAAATTTATTTATCATAAAATTTAGTTTTCAAACAAGAATGCAACCATTGCAAAAAATTCATTAAAGCAGCGTGAACAAGCATATACATGCCCCAAAAGCATGAACCAGGTATTGACATTTATCACTAACAGCTCAAAATATATAGACAAGCAACTCATGAATAAAAATGGCTGCAGTAACCAGTTAGCTCATTATTATTATAAGCGCATTAGAAACATAATTTATCAAGTATGATTTCCACTTTGAATGAGCAATAAGAGAAATGTCAAATCCTCATGTATAAATGCTGTTGACCACATTATATTTAGGTTAAAATGGTTGAAGACCTAGTGGTTTTGATATATATATATTAAAGCTAAGTCCTAGTCTATAGATGATCGGGTGAGTAGAACGTCATGAAAGCAAGTTCTGTGTTATTTATGTGGCACCCTAGTCATTTTGTTACTTGTTCCTTTCCCCCTTTTTTTTTTTGTTAACATCCATATACATATTAAAAGATGCTGATATGCTCCTTCTAAAATTTAGCCGTTAAATCTTCACTCTAAAAATCAAATCAAACATTTTCTTACAAAAGGGAGAATGACAATAGGAATTTCCCTGCTATAAATTTTATTATATCTTTTAGATAACTTAAATAGAATTGTAACAAAAAAGGGAGTAAAATTTTCTTTTAGTGGCTAATATCCATTAAATTAACAAACAACAATAAGATGACTAAACATTCAGACTTATTAGTAATTTACACATTATTTTTTATAAAGCTTCTGCGATTGCATGGAACCACTACTTGATCATCACAAATCACAGAGACCATGCCATCCATTTTCGCTAAACTTAAAAGCTCTCTCACGTTAGCACATGCAGGTACTTTAGTTTAGCATGGTCTACACCATTCTATTTTTGCAAGCTGAGCTTTATAAAGTTGCTTTATGGCCACAATTTTTGTTCTGTTCTTCAAAAAAGAATCTATGAACTAAATTATGAGTAGAACAAAAAAATTATTCTAGCTTTTTTTTCATCCAAACAGTCTCTATTTTTTTTTTTTGCAAGCCACTTTTCTTGAAAAACAGAATTAATTACAAAAAGAAAAAATTACAACTAATTCAACAAGTCATAATTATGGATAATATAACTTACGTCAACATCATCCAAACCCTCACATCCTTCTCATCAACAAGCAAGCTCTACTATAAATACTGGTACTCATGACTTCATTACATCATATCAGGAATCATTAAGCTACTAATTATCTTCAAATTAAAGCTTAGTATCCATGACGACAAAGGAAGATAGCTCCTTGCTCAATTCTTCTCCAAGCTCTGCTGGCCTCAGTCAAATTACAATTCTAAGCATGAGGTGTGAGAGGAATAATTCCAGGAACCATTCTTTCTTTTCTTGAATCCAAGCTTCAAGTAAGTTGCTAAACTCTATATAATTAGCTTATTAATCATTTAAAATATCTTTTAATGGTGGTTAAAGGAAGATTTATTAGTTTTTTTCATATATGGAGGATTCATTAACAATTTTAATAGTTCCTTTCATTTTTACTAATAATTGAATTGAGTGCAGTAGCTTGATGGAGAGAATGTAAGGATTACGGACTACTTTGATGTGATTGTAGGAACAAGCAGTGGTGGCCTTGTCACAACAATGCTAAGTACTCCCAAATAATTCTAATCGTCCCCTGTATTCAGCCAAAGATATCAACGATTTTTATCAACAGAACTCGTTGAATTCCTAAAAAAATGTAAGCTTATAAATTAATTCATGAACTAAATTTATCAACTTTAAAATAAAGAAACATTGATTTCTTCAATGATTGATTAACTCATTGTTTATGTATAAATGAACTGTTGCAGGGCAGGATTATTTGGCACGACAAGTAATTGAGTTAGTGAATTTGCTAGGCCTAAATACGATGGGAATATCTCCATTCTCTAATTAAAGTCATACTTGGAGAGACAAAGCTTCATCAAACTCTAACCAGTATTATCATCCCAACTTTTGATATCAAGCTCCTTCAACCCACTATTTTCTCCTCACTTCAGGTACAATTAATTTAATTAAACCCTGATTAAACCCATCATTAATTATTAATCTCATTTTTATTTATATTTATGCAAAAGTAGAAAGCACTCCATTAAAGGATAATAATTTATCAGATATCTGCATCACTCTCTATTGTGACATTCATGTTATAAATTGAAAATGATGTAAATAATTATTATAAAAAAATTAATTATGAAAATAGAATCATTTATCATTAAACAACACCCAATACCGAAATGTATCTGATATTTTGAAAAAATTATATTGAGAGCAAAGCTAGGAATGAAGCAACTACATTTGTGGGATTGTTATAACTACATTCGACCAAAGGAATGAATCTATACCAAATTTCAATATTTTCAAAATAAAAAATAAAAAAAAAAGATCCAACTACAAGGAACGAAATGTGCCCCAACAAAATCCCAAATCTTAATGTTAAACAGAGAAATGAAGAACATCGGACCTGACTGCGCAGAAAGCCGTTTAGGTAGAACGGAGGAGAGAAACCTGCTGGCGGTCCTTGCGATGAATCGCGACACCGGCTCCATGAACATGGGAAGCCAGCAACCGTTATTCCCCTTGACAGTTGAGGTACTATGGACGCCGCGTGATGTCGATGGTGGCCGTTCGTACGACATTCTTACTGAGTTCTTGAATAGCCGCCGCTTGATATACCCGCCAGAAGCCCCTTCGTACGCCGGCGACGACATCGGACAAATGAAATCGACACGGAGAACGAAGTTGTTTCAAACAATTTACAAGCAATGGAATGATCTCTCTCTCTCTCACGGACAGGAGGAGGAGAGAAAAAGGCTTTCCAGCTCTTGAGTTCGCTACAATGGAAGCAGCCACCACTGGTTAACGAGGGTCGGGACTTGGGATACCCTTAACTCCAGTCCAGCACTGTTTTTATAGTGTTAGAGTTAATGAAAATTTAGATAATACTTCAGGTATCTTTGACAAATTCAAGAGTCCGAAGTAGGAGTTAGGGGGGCCACGGATCAATCGCCACATGTCGCACTGAGTTGGACATGAGAACACCTATGTAATTTTTTAAACGGGATCCATTGTAACAAATTTATTAATATTCAAATTCTCTACTTTGTTTATAAGATATTTGTTCTCTATTTTATTCAGGAGGTTAGGCCAAAGGCGAGGCGTGAAATAGTATTTGTAATAAAAGCCATAAACTTAGTATTGTATGTATGAGATATCATTATTTAAATATTTAAGTTAACTTGATTTTTTATTAAAAACAATCTTTATAAGATTTGAGTCTGATTCATATTAACTTAACTCTCAAAAAAATTAGATTGGTTTTACATGGAGTCAATCCATTAATAACGACTTTTATATTTTTTCTTGAGATAATTAAATTCAAATTTTTTTTAAGTTCTGTAAAATTATATAATCATATCAATTTTGAGCTGAGTTAATGCTAATCACTTCTAATTGAAGTTTTTATCATGCGGATCATATCAGGGATAAATTTGATTGAGCTAAAATTGGTTGTGAGTTTTAATCTTTTTATTAAATGGGCTGGGTTGGTGTTTATTATATTCTTTTCAGGTTGATTTTGGTTTAAATTTGAATGTGACAGTTGCTTAATCATGAGCACGAGAACTTATTTTCAAGTAGTTCTGGGAGTTGTTATGGTGTTGATTTCTAGTTGAAGGATATGTTATTTTGCCTTAAAATGAGATTAAAATTCACTTAATATTTCATTAAATATTTTTAGAACATGTGTGCTATTTAATAAGAAAAATTATTAGAGTTGGTTTTTATTTTAAAATTTTTGCGGACTCGAACTTTCGCGGTGGTAGAGAGATATGAATTTTAGCATCATGACTTTGTATGAAGATCTAGCATACAAACAGATAAAGAGAAGAGGTGCGAGAGTCATAAGAGACACTAAGATTTTTTCGTGAAAAACCCTAAAAAAAGGGAAAAATCATGGGGGCTGACCCAGTTAAAATGATTTCACTAGTGTTTGTAGTCGATTATAAATGGTGTCCTTTCGCGGTGTGGAGGCATTTTGCCTTAAAATGAGATTAAAATTCACTTAGTATTTCATTAAATTTTTTTAGAACATGTGTGCTGTTTAATAAGAAAAATTATTAAAGTTGGTTTTTATTTTAAAATTTTTTAGGACTAGAACATTCGCAGCGGTAGAGAGATATGAAGTTTAGCGTCATGACTTTATACGAAGATCTAGCATACAAACAGATAAAGTGAAGAGGTGTGAGAGTCATAAGAGACACTAAGATTTTTACGTGAAAACCCTAAAAAATAGGAAAAAATCATGGGGGTCTGGCCTAGTTAAAATGATTTCACTAGTGTTTGTAGTCGATTATAAATGGTATCCTTCCACGGTGTAGAGGCATTAACTCAATGTATCATATAGAGCACATTGTAAAGTATGGTTGAAATAATTCAATGATAAGGGAGTCATTCTCAAGAGAAGGTTTGCCTGTTGAGGGAATGTAGTCAGTGGGTGATAGTGGCTGGAGGGACCATAGTCGGCGGGTGATGGAGGTCAAAGGGGCTGTAGATGGCACACGACGGTGGTTGTAGAGACTGTAGTCAGCTGACGGCGGTACTCGGAGGGAGCGTGGTCGGTGGGCGATGGAGGTCGGAAGGACCGTAGTTGGCGTGCGATGGTGATCAGATAGATTATGGTTGGCATGCGACAGTGGTTAGGCAGACTGTAATCGGTGGTCAATGGAGGTCAGAGGGACTATAGTTAACGATTTCATCATATGTTTATGAACTTCTCACTACTGAAATGTCCACTTGTAAATCTCTTCCAAATCCTCTACTGTCAAAATTGTCTGTAGCTATTCCTCAAATCGACTTGGCCAACCCAGCTTTGTTTCACCAACCTGCAGATTCCCTATAATATCTCACCGCAACTCGCCCAGACATTACCTTTGCCGTCAACAAAATCTGTTAGCACAAGTATAGCCCAATGGACTGTTACTTTCAAGCACTCAAACACATCCTTCATTATCTCAAGGGAAACTATAAGTCATGGCCTTCTTCTTCAAAAAGGTGATTTTAACTTGTCTACCTTTTCTGATGCTGACTAGGCCGAAATCATCTTGATTGTAAGTCCACTACTAGATTTTGTATTTTTCTCGATCCAAATCTTCTCTCTTGGTGCATAAAGAAGCAAATCACAATGACTTGTTCTTCTACTGAAGCTAAATATCGCTTCTTAGCTACCACAACAACAGAGTTAATTTGGCTTCATCGCTTATGTCAGGATTTCTCAATTTCTCTTCAAGCTACTCCTCTAGCTTGTGATAATATCTCAGATATGTCAATTGCCACCAATCCTATCTTTCATGCCTACATCAAACACATTGAAATTAATCACCATTTTATTAGAGAAGTTAACAACTTCAAAGTTTTACCTATTCATCACGTATCTTCCAAAGATCAAGTGGATGTTCTACTTACCAAAGCCCTTCCAACTCCACATTTCACCATACTTCGTGACAAGTTGACGATTAAGCTTACCATCAACTTGAGAGGTGGTGTAATACAAACAACTAAGAAACTCTTCACCTTCCCACTTCAGCAAATTATATACAGACCTACTCTCTGTTAGCCACTACCTCCTGCTTTCTGTTAAAATCATCTGCACAGTTGCAAAATCAATCCCAACCGTTTGATGCTAACAATCCAAGGGCAATATGGGAATAACATTTACATAGTATTAATATATATACATGGTATTGATTTTGGTAGCAATCTATATATGCAATTGATATAGTTATGTGACTATACGTTAATGCTCCTTTCCTTTCTTGTATGTTCTCTGCTTCATATAGTTTAAATAATTGGCAAGATTAGCGGTGACAAAGGCGACGTAATTGAGGTAGTAAAGGTGACTGGACTAGCGAAAGGGATGGCAGGCAATGGAGAGATTATTGCGTGCGGCGTCCGAACCGTCTGGAGGCGAATCCGGACACGCAACGTCACTCGGATGCACCAAACCCCGGGTGATGTGGCACGTCTGGATTTGCCACCAGACGAATCTGGACGCCGTACGGAATAATTTTTCCAGGCGATGAATAGATTTATGGATTTGGGTGGTGGTATTTTTTTTTTATTTATTTTGATGTTCAAGGTGTTTTTTATATAAATAGTGAAGTTTATGTGTGACTAGTGAGATATATAAATGAAAAAGTACTGAGTGATATGTATGTAAATTCCTCTTTATTATTTTATTTATGTAATACTTCAACCTCTTTTTCATATCAAAATATATGTATAAAAATATGTATTTTATTTTAGAAAGATTAATATTAGTCATATCTTTTATGTGATTTAAACATTTTGATGTTATTAAAGTAAATATAAAGTTTAGAAGTTAGGTATATTAGTGCATAAAAATTATGTGGTATGTTTATAAATCTAAATTAAGGGATGTTTTGTTCATTGTAAAAGGGATGTAAAGAATTTCAATTGCATGGATTTTTAAAATATTGGTGCTTGGTTTAAAGTAAAAGGAATTTACCATCTAGTACAAATCCAGTGTATTTAGAATTTCTTTGATTTGGGCGATTTTCAAATACATCGGCAACTCATCGCCATTGCCATCGCCAGCCGCCACCCACTATCGGCCGCTGCTGGCCACCACCGACGATGACCCACCACCCCCTAACCACTGTCGGCCACCGAACATCGCCCACCACCCCTAGCCACTGTCAGCTGCCACCAACCGCCATCCTTTTGAATTTTATACTGCATTAAATTTACTTCAAGAAAAAAAGTAAAAATATACATTTATTTTACACTCATCCAAATAACTCCAATGTATTTCAAATATGCTGCATTCCTTTTTCAATCAACCAAATAGTCTCTAAATAAAGGTTAGTTTTGTGGCGGCCATTTTTTATTGCTATTTTAGTTATTATTTAATTATTAAATATTAAAAAATATATTTGAGGCATAAAATAAAAAATGTCTAAGATCATAAATATAGCATTTTATGTCTCTTATTTTTAACATCATAACTAAAATTTGTGTATAATTGGGAGGACATTGAAAATCATCTTGTCTGGGCACTTAATCCTCAGGATTAAATTCATGATAATCCAAACTCTGATTTTCATAGACATACAATCAAATTGAATGTTTTAACAAGTTGAACATATCTACACAAAAACTGATCGGATTTTACTCCAGATGAGCCCAAATTAAACACTTAAAGCGTATGACAGAGAAAGCTAGATATATTAACAAATATATTATTTAGGGTTTCAATAACAGAGAAAGAACTCATCCACTTGTTCTGAAAAAGGAGGTAGAGAATGAAAAATATGATATTGACTCTTTTTTTATCACTGATAGATTTTTTCTGAGTCCAAACAATCTTTTTAAGCCATTGTTTTTTTTCCATTCATGGTGTTTTTTGAAGCATCTTTTGTTCTTTCCATTGCTCCAGTTTTGTTTTATCTGGGGGCTGTTGGAGAGATTTTTCTTTTGTATAGTTTTTCGTAGAGGTTCATCTTTGTTTTTCTCTTTTGCCTTACACATTTAACTCCTTTTTTATTATAATATAAGGGCAAATGCCAAATTTCTCAAAAAAAAAAAAAAAAAACTCTTTTCATTTTTATGTTATAAATGTCCAGATGATATTTTTTCTTCCAATGGTTAATATATTCTCCTTATATTACTTTAAAAGAAATAATTGCTGCCCTTCTAAAGAATCCAAATACCTCCCTCTTGGAAAGCATTTGAAATCTCTCTCTCTCTCTCTCTCTCTCTCTCTCTCTCTCTCTCTCTCTCTCTCTCTCTCTCTCTCTCTCTCTCTCTCAGAGACACACACACAATTTTGGGGTGCCAAGTTGGCATGCAATGTCCAATATCTTTTTTGTGCATCACATATGTCATTATTCACTAAGTTTAATTAAGACCTTATAAACTCTCAATGTGCATATGAGCATAACTTTAATGTGAGAGAGGGGGAAGGAAGAGAGAGAGAGACGGGGGAGAGAGCTCACTAATATTGGACACAATTCGTATGAATTTGCTAGTAGTGTTCCAATTCATCCTTTTACATCTTATTTATAGACAAGCCAAAAAACTCTAAGCAATGGCCATACAAGGCTACACAAAGAAATGCCTAAAGAAAGTACACATATAACTAAAATAAAATTGGACCAAAGTACTAACAATCTCCACATTGATCCAATTTAAAAAAAAATACAATTTCATCTTGCTCCTGCTATAATTCCCCTCCGCATACCGAGACTCAACCAAATCCATCCATCGGCTCTACTACAGGAAAAATAGGTATTGGCAGCACTTAAAACTAGCTATAGCGGTGGTTTTCACCGCCACAAAAATTGTAGCAGCAGTTCTAAAACCGCTGCTAGACCGCTGTAGTTGACGTCCGCTACAAAGCTTTTTTGTAGCGGTTTTACAAACACTGGGAAAAAATTATTTAGTAGCAGTTTAAATTGCCAGATAATCTACAGATTTGTAGCAGTTTAAACCGATGCAAAAATATCAGATTTGTGGCAGTGAAAACCGGTGCTAAGGCTACAGTTTTGCGGCGGTGTGAACCGCCGCTAAATTATTTGAATTTTTTTAAAAAAAAAATGTATACCTAGTGGCTGAATGTTCTGCATGGAGTGCAGTGCAGAGTAATCACATTAATCCCATAATAATTAGGAAGATGAACAATCAAACCAGGAGATTTAGATATCTTATCTTCTTGAACAAAACAGATGAGTTCAAGGGGTAATATCATCCCTATTTTGAAGTTCCCTGAAGAGTAATACTATTTAAACTCAGGTCCACCAGGAGACAACATTTTCAAACAACCTTAAATAAACCATATATAGACCTTCGTATAATAACAAGCTCAAAACTGGCAAGACTTCCACAGAATAGCTAGAAGTAAGTAGCAGTTGATTGATCCAGCAAATTGAGATCAATCCAAAATGATGACCAGATAAAATAATATGATCAATACAGCAAAATTAAGACAAATCTCTTATCCAACTATTTTTTTAAGAATATATCATAAAAAGAAGCAGAAAAACATAATCCCCACATAAAAGTTAAAAGCAATATTCCCACGTATAATAAGGCACTAGTCACCAGGATAAAAAAATAAGTACCCAGTTCATCCCGTAGTAGCCAATGAGCCATAGCAGTAATTCTGGAATTCAATGAGAAGATCAAACATAGATGTAAAAATCTCATGCCAAATAATTCCAATCATAAAATAGTCTCACAAAATTTTGAAAAGGTGAAATATATCATTAAGAAAGCCTCCAGCACAAAGAAGTGTCATATTCCAAAATAGAACCAAGATAATCATACCAGAAAGTCTATGCGCAGTAACTAAACTGAAAAAATGTCAATCTATCATATCCATTCAGGTAGTAGTAATTAATAGAAGAAGGCCATTCACAGTTGAATTACATAAAATATTTGTATAGAGAACACCATCTTCAGCATTGTATGAGAAAATCACCATCAAATGAACCTAGAAAATCTTCAGATTCCAGCCAAACAATTAAAATAAATCCAGCCACCAAATTAATAAAACATATAAAGAACACCAATTATTCAAATTGAATGCCAGTTAAAATATAATAGTTTAATGCACTGCGGGAGCTGCCCTTGCAGTGAACATCGTTTACTTTTGAGTTGAATTGCAAAATGAATTTTGGTAATTAGAATCCTCATTTCTGTGTTGATTTTGAAAGGTATATTATTAGTATAAAAAAACACTTGAGATAATGAACACTCACATATAATAAATCCCCATGGGAATGCACAATTTAAGGGCCTCAAGAGAGAAAGACCAATCCTCACTTTAGGTGCCCACCCCAATCTTCGTATATCCCAGAGGAAAAAAATGGGGACAAATAAATATTAGTGATAGACCCTAAATCCTCAACTCAGAATAATCTAGCAAACTGATCATGCTCAATTGTAAAAACAACTGCATCAAGAAATAAATTAACTCAATATTAACAACTAAATCAACCATAGTGACCACGCTTAAACAAAAATTCATTCAGTAATATGTATGTAACTTGTGCTAGTTTGTAAAGCTTTTCAAAATTCAAAAGTAGCTTGTCAAGAAAGCTCAATTGTATACTAAAGTTTAAACAAAACATTTAAAGGTATAAAATAAAATGAGCTGAAATCATTGGTGATATGCTCTTTCTCCTGGACATAAATGCCATTCTCTTTCTCCAATAACATCATTTTTCAGAAGATATTTAATTGCCATCCTATCAATTATAAGAATATTCTAAACTATTAATATTTCAATAACCAACATTAAAAGAAAAACGTGAATATTTACGTACCGTTTGTGAGCTTCCTGTAGGTGGATGCTGCATTTGAAATTGTTGCATGAATGCCCTCATTTCAGCACATAATGAGTTTACCTCCTCTTTGAGATTTACTAATTGACTTAAATTATTTCTACCACTACTCCTGCCCTCGTTGGTGCTATGAGGGAAATATCAGGTCGGAGTAACACCAAACCCTTGGATTCTAACTCTGCCTGGGTGTTCAGGTCCCATAACCATACTGAACACCCTTTCGTTAGCCTCCATATTTCCATCCTCTAGTGTCAACCCATCCTCAGCTAAAAGCTCACAAGATTGTATCTATGTTATAGTAAATTTAGTTAACTTTAGTTTGAAAGAAACAATAAATAGTAACAAATTAAAAAAAATTAAGAAGTGAAATTACCCATCTCTGTTTAGCATCTTCAGATGACTAGGTGCCATCTTTATGTAGTCTGTTAATTCTCCATAATAGTAATCTATCCTTAATAGCCTATAACAACAAATTTGATCATTAAGTGATTAGTTGATAAATACAAATGTAAAATTTATATAAATCTAAGTATATACCATCTCTTGTTGCCTACGAACAGAACTCACATGCCCCATCGTGTGAGGACAAGTCTATTTCTTTGCATTTACAAAAATTTTGGCGGCCCTCTCCTGTTATATATGAATCTAACTCCAAGTTGATTCGTTAAAAATATATAATTAAATATAATGGTTGTACTAGCCTTATCTTTTGGTTGTGACCACTAGGTGACTAACTGACACCACTGTGATGCATCAATACCATCTAGAATAAACTCCTCAATTTCCTCAATAGGTCAGCTATCCCAGCGCTCAGCTTTAAATTAGTCTTATGATTACGCCACTTAACTCCAAGGGATTGAAGAATCCAGTGGCGTAGATGTCCAGGAATTGCAAACTTTGACTGTAATATAAAGAATTATTTTATATTTCATAACATTAACCTTAATATTAAAATTTATTCAAGTTTTCTCTTACCTCCACTTCAGCTAACATTCTCTTCTTAAAGGGCTCTGTTCCCTTATTTATCCAATATGGGAAGGATATGGGTGCCAAGACAGGATTTCTAGCAATGACACCTAGATATGATCCTAATAGGATAGACTTTGAGATGTTGCTTGGCATATTATTCTCATTCACCTCTATATGAACACATGTACCTGGCGTCATGTTTTGTATGTCAACGCATGTGGTTTGCCCCCGGCGGCGTATAGGTACACACTGCTCATCTGTACATAACATATATCATAAAAATAATAACAAAATTATGTATACATACTTAAATAAATGATTAAATCAAATCTATGAGCCATATCCCATCATTTGGAGTCTATGTCTGCTCACAAGTAGAATGACGTAGTGGCTATTGAGTGCCACTGCACTCATTCTCCTCTTGATTCTACTCGCAAGTAGAATCTGGGTGGACCAGAGTAGAAGGGGTTTCAGATCCCCTACTACTTTCTCCTCTACTGGACCCACCTCTTGATATCAACTTCTTAGCTCGCTTGAATGTATTTCCACCTGTCATGTCCTATAAATATAGAGTTTAATATAATATAGCATATGTAGACAAAAAAATTTATAAAGCATGACAGTGGAATACTTACATTTGTTTGCTATGAGAAATACTTGAATCATATACATCTCTAGGCTTTAGACGAACAACAAAATTCTAAATTATATTTTTAGGATCTTGAATGTAGAAGACAGGTTCAACTTGTGATGAGAAAACAAATGGATCATGTTCTAATTTATCACTAGTGTGAATAAGACGTAAAAAATTCACTAAAGTGTAATCAAGTTGATCTTGCTTTACACCGGTGCTAGTTGTGTTTGCCCAATCGCATTTGAATAGTACCACTTTGAAATTATCTGAATAATTTATCTCAATAATATCATTAATTCTCCCATAATAACTCAAATTTCCAATTTATGTACTATTAACAACACCATAATTCTGAGTTTTCTGATTTTCATCTTGTGTTTTATATTAAAGGTATATCCATTAATAAAAAAATCTTTATACGTACGTCCAACTTTATTGGGCCCCTTAGCCTAAGCCTTAATTTCCTTTGTTACTTCTGGACCATCACTATCCATGACCTAAAAAAAATTATTAGCCTTTAAATATTGAATATTAAATGAAAATATTAAGTGTAGAGCTTACTGTTATTCTCCACCATTCAGAAATTTTTCGTTAACAAGTTTCTGGACATTCAAAGTTGTAAGATTTGTGTGCTGTCGCCTCTTTCTTTTCTCACCATCCTTGAAACATTCTTTAAATGGTATAAGACTATCACAATGACATAGCTGTATCTATGTGCTTGGGTTAAAGATTTATCATCTAACACAACTGTAGAAACCTTCCCCAAAGGAATCCCACCGTTGGATAACATAAACATATCTTTCTTTTCAGATGATAATGTATTTGTTTTAATATTTTGTCTATACCCCTCTACATATTTGGAACAAAATGAAATCCCTTCCTCAGCAATAAATCCCTCTGTAATTGAACCCTCGGGTTGTGTTTTATTGCCAATATAGTCCTTTAATATCAAGAAGAATCTGCAAATGATATAAATTGTTATGTGGTAATAAGTTAAACTCCCAATAAGGTAGGTCAAATAAAATTGATTTTTTCTTCCAACCTTCAATCCCATGTACAGTACGTCCTCTTTTTAGACCAACTTTACTTAAGGAGGCAATAAAAAATTATATATTATGTAATTGTGATAGAACTTCAGAGCCAGTTCTTCTTCTAGGTTCTCTTCGTACTTCATATATGTTATCAAAATAATATTTTTGGCAGCAAAAAATATGATTATCAGGAAGCCAACGATGATGACCCATGTAGGAGAATTTCTTGCCTTTGTATAACCACAAGGATTCTGTATTTTTCACACAACAAGGACAAGCCAATCTCCTTTTTGTGCTCCACCCAAACAACATGTCGTATGCTGGGAAATCATTAATGGTCCACAGTAATGCAACTCTCATTTTAAAAGTTTGTCTACTTACTGCATGATAACATTGAACTCCATGCCATAATTCGCATAACTCTTGAATCAAAGGTTGAATGTAAATATCAAAGGCATTTCCTAGGCTTTTCTCTCCAGGTATTATATTAGATAGGATAAAAGAATCATGTTTCATCCCAACCCAAGGTGGCATATTATATGGAATTAGAAGTACGGGCCAAATACTATATGTATTGCTCATAATCCTGAATGAATTAAACCCATAACTAGCCATACCTAGGCGAACATTACGTGGATCAAAAGAAAAATCAGGATATCGAGAGTCAAAAACTTTCCACGCTTCTCCATCAGCTGGATGTCGTAACAAGCCATCTACATTTCTGTGTGTAGCATGCCAAATCATCTCTTCAAAATCGAATGCTTTCATTATCTAATTCACTTCATATGTACTTTTAGGCAACAATGCCCCTTTAGGAAAGGCATCGACCAGTAACTCAAGTAGCATATCAAATGATCTTGTCATCCAAGAATGTAAGCACTTCAAATGATATAAGTTCAATATAAAAGAAAGCTTTGAGAAGGTTTTACATCCAGGGTACAACTCTGCTCCTGCATCCTGCATTAAATTTGTAAATTTATCACCAGCATCATTTTGTTCATTTGCATTGAACTCATTTTGCTCCATTGCTACATTTTGAAATGAATCATTTGGACATAATATGTCTCTTAATAATCCATATATATCATATGTTCTTATATCCTCAGAAGGAGCTTGGCATTCTTTTAACTTTGGTGTAGCAATAGATGCTTCATTCATTACACCTTCAACTGTAATACAATGCTCTTCTCCATGTCGATTCCATACAACATATCAAGAAAAAAATTCGTTGGAGATTAAATGAACTTTCACATCTTTCATAGAATAGAAGTACCTATTAATTCATGACTTATACAGACATAAAATTTTTCCTGATATATTCTGACTTTGACTTGCAAACTCTAGGAAATTATTTACACCATTTACATAATCATGACTCCACTTGGCTTTTGTAATCTAACTTTTATCCATATTAAGTGAAAAAAAGACTTCCAAATCACTGCTTATAAGAATTAAAATTTATTTAGATCACTCATTATTTAATTTACTTACATAACATAGAAATACTAAAAGAGTTAAGGCTTTAAAAATGAATGAATGCTTACTTGACATTAATAGCATCAATGGCATGAAAGATAAGACAATTCAAACACACAAATCTCATACCATTTGTCATTTTATGATATATATTTCTCTTAGTAGAGCCAACAATTATATCTCAACTCTCTCTATGATAATAATTTTCAAATTAAAGTTATATCATTATTATGTCAAAATTTAGATATTTTTTCTTATGAACCATTAAAAAATGTTTGGGGCAAGCATTTAGGGTGAAACCAATAATCAAACTATTATATAAAAGGAAAACAATTCTTAGAAGAAATAAATAATACAATCAAGGAAGAAATCAACAAACACCTTAAGGATGGGTTCATTTAGGAAGTTCAATATCCCAAATAGATATCAAATGTAGTGATTTCTAAGAAAGTAAATAGATAGATGATGAGTTCATGAAGGGTCATGACACGTAATACCTATGAAAATTATCAACTCCTCATCATAATAAACCACATGTTCCACTACTAATGTGAGAAGATAAAAAACTCAATTGTAAGCATCACTTCTACAAAAACTTAATCACAATTATAACTTAATTAAATAAGCATGCACCACTTTTTTTATTAATTACTTTATGATGTTTTATGTGATTCTATCTGGAGTTCCATTGGCTTTTTAGTAGTTTCTCCAACTTTACCTATGCACAATGTCTATTAAATAATCAGAGCCTCTTTTTCCATTTTAATTTTGCACCAAGTTAGAGGGATTGGACCTCTTTCACTCCCCAAAATAAGAATAATTTTCCTTTTTTTAATATTTTACATTAAAATCTTTATATAATTCCATCTTCTTCTTTAGGGTGAATTAGCTTATCTCTTATTGGGCTTGATACTTTATTGGAATATTTATCTAATTGAGCATATAATTTGATGTAATTTTTAAATTTTAAAACAAGTGAAAATTTATTTCAATAAATTTATTGTCAAGACTATGATGAGCTTGATGTTATCAAGAGCATTCTTATCTAAATGGTGTGGAACTGTCTTCTCTCTCTAGAGTAGTCCCAATTAAATCTTCATTCTCTCATGAGCCTTGGTCAATGCAATCCTGGCTTAACATTAGGGTTTTAATTAAATGAGTCAAGCTTGAATCACTCTAATATTATCAAATGTGCTAAAATTTTGTGTTTAGCTCTTTAACTATCTAGTAGAGTATGAGATGTTCATGAACATAAAGTATACTTCAAAATCATGTATACAATATAGAATGTATACCTTGCCATGTAGTGTACAAATATCTATACAAATATTAGCATATGATTATGAATATATAAAATATATACATGTATACACATACATATACACAAACACATAATTATATGCAAACATGCATAAGTATGCATGCTTTTATATATATAAACATAATGATGTAATTATCAAGCCAAAAATAATTGAACAAGAATAATGAGATTTTTTGATAATTTTACTAACCATCTATATTTCTCCCTCTATATAATTTCTATGGGGATTCAAATCCTCACCAAATACCATCATAATCATGCCATGCTACCAGCCTTACTTAATCTTCCCCAAATTCCACCTTCCTCAAATCCTCATTTTCTAAAGCTATGAAAACGTGTAAGTGTGCCATCTAACATAAGCAAATTCAATGCTATGGTTTATTTTTCAAATTAACTTTGCATTAAGAAGGGAAACTAAAACCAAAACCATAATGAAAGTCATTTTATCATATTAGGGCACGACGAATTTGAGTCGAGCAAGAGAGCAAGAAGCAGGATCGATGCCCAAAATCTAGTGCGGGGAAGCCGTTGTTGTTCGCATGAGTTAGAGCACTGGAGGAGAGGTTAAACAGGAACTAGGCACAGAGAGGATGCACAATGCTTGATTGAACTACTATTCACATGAGTTAGGGCATGGGAGGAGGGTCGGTAGCAACATTCCAGTGGTGGGAGAAGAGAGGCTTGCCGAATAAAGAAGAGAGGTTAGCCAGAAAAGTTCTGAGTCCGAGCTTGGAATTGCGGAGAGGAGGAAGTCATGGGAGAGATGCATGTGCAGGAAGGTAGAGTGGGAAGTAGCTAGCGCACAAAGAATAGAGCGATATATTCATCTGCTATGATGAATTATACTAGTAGCGGTATAAACCGCTTCTACAAATTTTTTTTGTAGTGGTTTTAAAAATGTTGATACTGACCGCTGCAAAAAATGTCATTTTTTAGTAGTGCTTCAATGAATCCGACCTCGACAGCCAAGAGAAATATAGTGGGCAGATCTAACACAAGGGCAATAGAGATTTGTACCCCCATTGGCTCAGAACCGCTCAATTCGGTTACCCTATCAGTTGACTTAGCTCACCCCTCCCTCCATCTCCTTTTATTTCATGATCCAAAAGTCAGAAGTTTGGCAAAGATTATAAAGTGAAGATTTAAAGTGTAGAGGGAGTGATTATGATTGTGCCAGAGTTAGGGCCTTAAAAAACCATAAGATGAGCCATATCACTAGTTCTATGTTGGTGTTGTGTCAACTGCTGTTGATGCCATCCTTTGCTCTTCATTTTTTTCCTTACTACTTTAAATCCTTTTTTGCTATAAATCCAATAGTGTAAGCATATGTTACAAACTTCGTTGGAGTATTTATTCGAGTAAATCCACTCATCCACCTGAGCATCCTCATCTCAGCAACACTTTACTTGATGAAACTTTTCCAAACAAAAAAATAATAATAATGTTGATTCCATAATGAATTTCAACAAATTCAAAACTCCATAAGTGTGCTTTGTTTGTTATATATCTTTCACAAATAAGCTATACATATGGAGTATTTTAAATATCTACATGATATAAGTATGAAACCAATAATAGTTCAAGTATGAATTTGTTTGTTGCATTTCATTTAGCATTGGTGCATATTTTTGCATCCTTATTTCATTACAAATTTTGATGCATTATGATGAGAATGTAAAATATTAACAGAAGGAGATTGTGGCAATACTAGTGGTTCATAACATCAAACTTTTTGAGTATGAGCTTACTCAAGATAGATATAGTGAATTGCAAGAGGAGAAAATTTGTGAGCAAAATATATAAGCAAAGAATCTATAAACAAAGTCTTGTGAAGTAAAGAGGAAGAGTAACTTAATTGGGATAAAGAATATAGATGGTTAAAGAGTGGTTAAGCAATGGAGAAGGGATTCGATTGATTTGATAATAGGTGATCAAAATAGAATATGCTGGATTGATAAAGAATAATTATGTGAAAAATCAATGTCCTAACACCATCAAGATGCTGATGATTTTTATATTTAACAAAATCATTCTATTGAGGGGTATAAGACCAGACGTGATAAATATTATCATTGGCATGATAAAAGATGTGAAACAAAGATTGTAAGAATTTTTAAGCATTATTAACACATAATGTATGATGAAAGAAAAAGGTAGAACTTTTATCTTGATCAATATCTTGAAATACATGAATGATCTCATA
This sequence comes from Dendrobium chrysotoxum, assembly GCA_019925795.1. NCBI lineage: Eukaryota > Viridiplantae > Streptophyta > Magnoliopsida > Asparagales > Orchidaceae > Dendrobium > Dendrobium chrysotoxum. The sequence continues at coordinate 25,117,171 of CM034300.1, read as the reverse complement.
TCAACATTATGTAAACTCATCTAAAAGAATGCTTTAGTAATACATAAATAAATATAGTTCTCGATAAACCACACCAAACGCATGAAAATTAGTATAATAATGTACTGCAACATGTTCATATTTCTATGGATTCTGAATAATATGTTGAAAATTAGTAAGATCCCCTATGAAGAAGGGTCAGATTAAGTGTATGTAATACAATGTTTACCTGAATTATGAGTGAGACAAAAATTTTTCATGGAAATAATTTATCTGTGATATAGAAGAAATATTGTGTATTCCAATTTCTTGTCAAACCCCATCTTAGGATAAGCCTATTGCTTAGTTTACATAAATAAAACTTTTTTACTTAAGAAATAATAAAATGAAAAATGAGGACCGATTGAGGATATTATTTTATCCCAAATATTTAAGTTTGCTATGCACTTTTCTTGTAGTGCACAAATATGTGCACCTCAGGTAACATTTAATAGTAATGAAGGGATTTAGAGGATTCATACAACCAATTTCAAATAATCTGACAAAATGCTTAGTTTCCCAAAAAAAAAAAAAAAAGATGTGGACTAGTCCTTTCTCATTGTCTCTATCTTTCAAGCTGTTTGGGTTTCAACTCTTTTGGCAAACTCATCATTTTTTAATAATTAGAAAAGACTAGTGACAATGATAATAACTACTATGATAATGAAGATAATGTATACTTCTAAGGAAAGTATGTGAGATTTTCTCATTTGATGGATCTCTTATTTGATAGGTTATCTTTTAACTAAAATTTTTTACTATTGTATTCTTATGCTTTTTTTTCTTCTTTATGAGCTTAAATTCTTTCACTTTTTTTTCTTCGTCTCTCTAGCATTTGTGCAAGCATGATTAGAACCCTTGGTCATGAGTGAATGGCTTTTGACTGCTTTCTAGTAACTGATTTTCTACTTTTTGTGTTTGTCCATCATGTTTGTCTCATCATCAACATCAACTAGGTAGGTGGAGACCTTTGATAATAATGCATCTATAATGATGAATATTTAATGATTAGCCTGCAAATTTACTACTTCTATCCATCTTTTCTAATTTGATATTTAATTCACATATATCGTTACAACCTTTGAGAAGTTCATATGTTTGCATGCTATTCTGCTAGACTTACTTTTATTCAAAATGTTGAACTATTATCTTTAAATTCATCTCCAGCTTCAAAACAGCTTCTAAACTAGGAAATAAATTGCATCAAATGCTCCTCCTAATGCAAAATTATGTAATTAGTGCAATATTTATGATCACAATAGGTATAAATTTTATTAAAAATACAAAGACATCTATGTATAAACCTACAAGCAAATTATTTTGTACAAATGTTCTGCAATATTAAACAATACTCGAACTTACTAATTGTCTTAGATAAAAGTATAAAATTAGACTGGTATTTTTGATAAAATGAATATTTTTTATCACATGTTATGTAATCCTTATGCATTCTTTACACAAAGATATCTTGATGTAATTTTGTTAGTAGAATCCGAGTTTTTTTTTTCGTGGTAATTTTTTGTTATCTAAGGCACTTGTAGAAGAATCATTTTATCTTGGGAGTCTGATTCAACCCAAGTTTAAAGTAGTCCATGAATATGCTCCTATATTTTTAAAAATACGTATTACTTTCTTGTGAATAGCTATTCCCCATTACCTCAAAAATTGGACTTTTTAAGGATAAAACACAAATTTACAAGTCACTATTTTGACCATAGGAGGTCAAATAGAATAGCATACGCTAGTATTTTGTTATCCTAGTATTTCCTACTGAATTCGCATCTGTGAAAAGAATAGGGGCTTCTCTTCAGTGTTCATGTGGATTGGGATTATTTTTCCTCCATTCCTATGATTTCTCAGGATCTGGTAAAGCCCACAAGCCTCTATAAGCATCACGTGCTTCCTTTTGCCACTAGAAAAATAAATATGGTGAAACTTGTTAATTTTACAATATGTAAAACTTAAAGTTAAGTTACGAAGCTTTTCTATAGCAGGAAATGAAACTTAAGTTACTAAGCTACCTTTGCAAATTCTTGACGACGATCATAAGCCACATAGTGCCATACACAATCTCTTTTCAACAGTTGTTCATGTATAAAGATGTCATTATAGTAAACATCCACAACATTCTGACCATATCTATTTTCATCGTAGACATTAATCTTGAGGCACTTCCCTTGTATCATCCTCACTAGCACCTATTTAGCTTCCTCTTCATATGACATTCCAACCTCAAGTGCATCAACTCCTTTATTATTTTGGACACTCATCATTTTCATCGTAATAATCATGATTAATCGTATACTTAACTTTTGACCGCATGTGCTGACTCTATCATGCAAATCCTTATACATTGGGGATTAGGTGAGTTTCCATAGGACAGGTTAATAATGATAATTACAAAAATTGGGGATTTAAGTTGTCATAACAAATATCAGAAAGTTGTTCGGCTTAATTATTTTAGTTGTATAAAAAAATAGTTTGAGCTAGCAAGTAACTGCAAGAAGAGATTTCTAGATATTTTCATATGTGCAAGTTTGTAAATGTCATAGAAATTATTGTCAAGATTCTATAATTGAATTGCTCTTATGTAAATTTTGTGCTTTAACCTCAACTGTTCTAATGAGAACCCTCAAAATGTGTTTTTAATCTGTTAGACTAGTCCATTGGACCAATCCAGTCGGTCCACACGAGACTGGCCCTGGAGAATAGAGGCGAAAGTTCTACCTCTCCTGTGTATGCCGATCGGATCACACGTTTCCACAGAACATTTTAGGAAAAATTTTTGAGGGATTTGGGAGGAAAATTTGAATGTAGGGACTGTTTAGAGATTTTCTTTTGAATTGTATGCATTAAATAGTTTATTTTCCTAGGGTTAGTATGCACATCTTTAATTTGGCTGAAATTTGATATCTTTTAGGTTAGGTTTTTGGGCTCTAGCGGTGCCTAGAGATTTGGGAGAGATAGATCCTCCTCTCGAATAGAGGATCAATTGTATCTTCTTCTTTTCTTCCGTTAGTTTGTGTTCTTGCAATAAAATTCCTATTTTTCTTTATTGTTTGTTGGATTTGTGGAGATTTCTCGCTGATTTTTCAAAATTGATAAGATTTACTTGAAATCTTCAAGTGTTTCCTATCATAGTCCCACCTAAATTAGGATTTGATCATATCCCATGTGAGGTTATGGTTAACGAGTACTTGATTTATATCACAATCATGTGCTAACGTCCAATGAAGTCCCATCGTGAGATACAACTCCTCTAAGGCTTCTAATTAAAATAGACAAGAGATCAAATCCATCATGTGCAAACTCTTTACTCATTGTTTTAGAAAACTCTTCACATAAGTATTTATCAGAAGATCCAAAAATTATATCATCAACATAGATCTGGACAATGAGTAAGTCATCTCCTAATCTCCTCAGAAAAAGGGTGGTGTCTACGCTCCCCTTAACAAACTCTCTTTCTAACAGGAATGTGCTAAGCCTCTCATACCAAGCTCTGGGTGCCTGTTTCAATCCATATAAGGCCTTTTTTAATTTATAGACATGATTTGGATATTGGGAACTCTCAAAACCTGGGGGTTGTTCTACGAAAACATCTTCTTTAATTACCCCATTTAAAAAGGCACTCTTGACATCCATTTGAAACAGCTTAAATCCCTTATAACAGGCAAAGGCTAGTAGCACTCTAATGGCTTCCAATCTAGCTACAGGGGCAAAAGTTTCCTCAAAATCTATCCCTTCTATCTGATTATACCCCTTAGCCACCAATCTTGCCTTATTTCTCACCACCACACCAGAATCATTCATCTTATTCTTAAAGACCCACTTGGTTCCCACAATACTTTGATTTTTAGGTCTTTCTACTAACTCCCAAACATTATTCCTTACAAATTGATTCAATTCTTCCTGCATAGCTAAAATCCAAAATTCATCCGACAGGGCTTGATTGATGTTGGTGGGTTCAGTCATTGAGATAAAGGCAGAATGGTTTACTTCCTTCCTAAGTCCATGCCTAGTCCTAACACCTTCAGAAGGGTCTCCTAAGATCAGTTCTTTAGGATGACTCGAAGAATATCTCCAATCTCTAAGCAATGGGGTTTGAGGTTCTACCCTTTCCTCCAAATTTGTATTTCCAACTCCTTGGGTAACCTCAACAATCTCTTCATCTTCTACTTCAGATCTAGACTCCTTAGGATCAGATTCATCAAACACTACATGGGTTGTTTCTTCCACCACCAAAGTCCTCCTATTGAACACCCTAAAGGATTTCCCCACACTTGAATATCCTAAGAACACTCCTTCATCAGATTTGGGGCCAAATTTTCCTAAGGGTGACTTCCCGTTGTTCAGAATGAAAACCTTACAGCCAAAGACATGGAGGTGGGACAGATTTGGTGTTCTACCCTTAATGATCTCATAAGGTGTCTTGTTCAGTTTGACTCTCACATTCACCCTATTCAGCACATAACAGGCAGTGTTCACCGCTTCAGCCCAAAAGTATTTTGGAAGTGAATACTCGGCAAGCATGGCTCTAGCGGCTTCCACTAAGGTCCTGTTCTTCCTTTCAGCTACCCCGTTCTGCTGAGGGGTCCTAGGAGCTAAAAAATTGTGACTAATCCCATGATCCTCACAAAAACTTCCAAATCTTTCATTTTCAAACTCCCCTCCGTGATCACTATGGATGGTAATAATCTCACATCCTAACTTCTTCTGAATCCAAGTAGAGAAAGATCTAAACTCATCAAATGACTCAGATTTGTGTGACAAAAACTTAACCCAAGTGAACCTTGAATAATCATCTACAATCACAAAACCATAAACTCTCCCCCCTAAGCTGGCAGTGCTAATGGGTCCAAAGAGGTCCATGTGAAGAACTTCTAAAGGTCTAGAGGTGCTAATGTCCTTAACAGAGTGAAAAGAGGACTGGACTTGCTTCCCCAACTGACAGGCATCACACAGGTGATCCTTAGTGAACTTAAGCTTGGGCACACCTCTAACTAAGTCCTTTTGGGTGACTCTCCTAAGGGTTTTCATACTGGCATGACACAATCTCCTATGCCATAACCAAGACTCATCAGCAGCAGTTTTTAAGCAAATTGAATTATCAGATTTAATGCTACTTACATCCAGCTTGTAGACGTTGTTGATTCTTTGCCCCTGCAAAACAACTTCATCATTTAAGCTTAAAATGCAGCCAGTGGGCAGGAGTTTGATGCTGTATCCCTTGTCACAGAGTTGACTGATGCTCAGCAGGTTGTGTTTCAGTCCATCTACAAGCAAAACATTATCAATCATAAAGTTCTTTGAATCACCAATTATATCTGTGCCTACCACCTTCCTGGTGGTGTTATCTCCAAGTGTAACCTTGCCTCCAGCTCTGGCCTCCAGCGAAATGAACTGATTTGCATCTCCAGTCATATGTCTAGAACATCCGCTGTCTAGGTATCACATGCTCTCACGAGGTCTTGTGTGAGAGCACACCTACAAAATCATCAAATGTCAGTCTTAGGAACCCAAACATGTTTGGGTTCCTTCTTATGAAAAGAAGAATGCGATGCATGCGTGCTCTGCTGTGAAACAGGCAGTTTGGGTCTCCACACCCAATGTGTACTACGGTGAACAGTACAAGTGTGTGATATGTGTCCTAACATGCCACATGAAAAACATCTAACACCAGGAAAAGGATTAACTAAACGTCGTGAGTGATAGTGCCTCTTCCTAGTAGTGTATGAAACATGGTTTGATGAACTTGCAACAGAATTTTTAAAAGGTGGCGGTGCATAAAACTGTTCAAAAGTAGGCGGTGTTTTGTTCTTTCCAAAAGCACTGATTTTTACTTTCAAAAACTCATTCTCTTTCTTTAAACTTGCAATTTCAAATTTTAAAGCTCCCTTGCTACTTTCTACTTCACATGCCATTGTATCTAACTCTTTAAAAGCTTTTTCTAAATCAACATGCGTGGTTTTCAAAGAATCATGCTCATAAACTAAATCAGAATATTTTTTGTTCAATTCATCAAACTCATCAAGCAGAGACATGTGATTGGAATCAAGTGTGGAATAATCTTTAACTACAGAATCATGCTCTTTTTGTAAAGTCAAATAATCTAATTTCAAACTAGCATGGGTTTTCTTAAGCTTCCTATACGATGTATGAATCTTTTCAGAAACTTCAAATAACTGATCGTAAGTAAGCTCACATACCTCTTCCTGGTCCGACTGACCAGGGTGTTCATCCGCCATCAGACACAAGTTTGTTTCCTCCTCTTCAGCTTCAGTCTCAGAAGAGTCGGATGCAGAGTCTGCCCAGAACGCCTTCTGAATCCGCTTCTTGTCCTTCCTGAACTTTGATTTCTCCTCACTCTTTTCCTTGCTTGGGTGAGCTTTAAGTGTTGGACAATCAGCCTTAATGTGTCCAGGCTTCCTGCATTCAAAACAAACCGATTCAGATGAACCCTTAAAATTTTTATTGGACTTACCCTTGTTCCACTTCTGATAGTTCTTATGTTTCTTCCTTAGAAAGCTTTTGAATTGCCTTGTGATTAAGGCAACATCATCGCTATCAGACCTGGAAGAGCTAGCATCTGAATCCTTGGCCTTTAGTGCCACTGTCTTCTCTTTCTTGCGATCACCTGCATCAAGTTGCCTTTGGTTCACCCCTTGCTCGTAAGCAATAAGTGATCCAAGTAAGCTGTCAATAGAGTAAGTGTTTAAATCTTTAGATTCAGTAATAGCAGTAATCTTAGCATCATAAGAAGCAGGCAAACATCTTAGAATTTTCTTCACTCTTTCGTAGTTAGTAAGTTCTCTACCTAGAACATGCAAAGAGGTAACAATCTGAGTGAACCTTGTGTACATTTCTGAAATAGTCTCACTAGGTTTCATGCGAAAAAGTTCGTAATCATGTAACAAGATGTTTAACCTAGATTGTTTGACTTCAGTTGTACCTTCGTATGTTATACATAACCTATCCCAGATTTCCTTTCCCGTTGTACAAGTAGAAACACGCATATAGTCTTCAGATTTCAAAGCACAAAAGAAACAGTTCAAACATTTTGCATTCAACTGTGTTAAATCACGATCATCAAACGTCCAATCAACAAACGGCAATTCAGTTTTCACATTGTTAATCATTTGAAAAGGTGGTTCGTATCCGTCCTTAACTAACATCCACATGCGATAATCAATAGATTGCAGAAAAGTAGACATGCGTGTTTTCCAAAAATCAAAAGGAATATTGTCAAACAACGGTGGTCTGGTAATAGAATAACCTTCAGCAGTATTACGATTGTTACAGTTAGCCATTGGATCAAATTCAAAAGTTTTTAAACAGAAATTTTGAATCCCTCTCTGATACCACTTGAAAGTTCGAAAGGGATGTTAAGCCCTAGTGAACTAGTCCCGAGGCTAACCAAGAGGGGGGGGGTGAATTGGTTATTTAAAAATTTCACGATAACTATGAAAATCTTTTCGATACTTAGCAGCGGAAACAAGTAAACAATAACGAAAAGATCAACCAACGATATTCACCCAAGCAGTTTATATTGAAAAGTAAAATGCAAAACTGAATCAGAAAAGCAAACCAGATTTTGTAGTGGTTCGGTCAACTTGACCTACGTCCACTCCCCGGAGCCTCCCCTCCGGGTATTGCACTAAACGAAAGTGACTCTCCTTTTGCTCCCACAGCAAGGCGGAGAAGCCTGTACAAAACACCTCCTTTTCACCACACGGTGAGGCAGAGAACCCGACCTCCTTTCTCTTCCTCCTGAAGCAGGCAGAGAACCTTCGAACTCCTTTTGCTTCCACCTGAAGCGGGCAGAGAACCCACGAACTCCTTTCGCTTCCACCTGAAGCGGGCAGAGAACCCGGATCTTCTTGCGAACGATCCTCCCATGAAGAACACCGACTAGACGACAGACGACGAGCGGAGAAGATGACTCTAATCCGTGCTTGGAGCAACCTTAGTGAATCCCTCACTAACTCCCCCTCACAAGATCTCTTCTCTCTCTCCCAACTCTCTCTTTTCTCTAGGGTTTCTCAAAAAAGGAAGGCAGCAAAAGATTTTTCCAAAAATTGGAAAAAGTTCTTTTAAAGGAGGGCTTAAAATTTGCCCTAAATCTCAACTTGTTGGCCAAGATCGTCCAGGACGATCGGTAGATTGTCCTGTACGATCAGTTCAAATTCAGCTGTTTCAGCCTGGACGATCTGGCTCTTCTGGACGATCAGTAGAAAAAGTTGTTCATATCGTCCCGTACGATCCTGCGATCGTCCGGGACGATTAGTTCAAATTGAAGGAAATCATCCAGAAGACAGTTCGGGTCGTCCAGAGAAATCTGTGCTGGACGACCAAAAAATGACTTGATCGTCCCGGACGATAGGGTAATCGTCCGGTACGATTAGTTCAAAAAGGCCCCAAATCGTCCTGTACATAGTTCTGGACGTACAGCTGAAATGCACAAAACGATCACGATCGTCCGGGACGATCCTGCGATCGTCCAGGACGATGTGATCGTATCAATTAAACATTAATTGCTTTCCTTAATTACCAGACTAATTTAGGCATGATTGTAGTGAATCGTCCAGGATGATACACGTATCGTCCGGGACGATCAGACCAAAATACTTAAAATAAAACTTGCCTAACTTAATCTGGCGGCTGGGAATTTCTGATTTGAGAATATCGTCCCGTACGATCCAAAGATCGTCTAGGACGATCTGCTTAATCAGACCTTCTTAACTTAGTCGCCCTAATTAGGGTTTCTGTTTTAACTGGATCGTCCAGGACGATGTGGATATCGTCCAGGACGATCTGAACAAATTTTGAACAGAAACTCTAATTCACTCAATCTCTCTCCCTGAGTGTGTGTGTGCACGGTTACTTAGCTAGGGAATCAGTTACATTACAATTGACTCAATAAAAAGAAAAATCATACATTTGACACACTTGGACCCGATCTTGAGTTGGCTTGAGTGGCTCGCGGTCTTTTGTGCCTGAAACAGATTAGCCAAGCAAAACACACTGGAAACATGTTTGTCATCATCAAAACCAGATTTGCAACAATATCTTACAATCTACCCAGTAGATTTTTGTGTTCTTGGGCTCTCTAAACTTATAGTTTGTCCACGCTCAAGTTTGTAGAAGACCCTGGAAGATTTTGACGGCTGGATCTTGAGATACCGAAGAGAGAAGATGTTTCTCTCTTTTTCCTCTCCTTTTCCACTAAAATGATGGTTTGAGTGGTGGAAATGATGGGGGAAGGCTTGGAATGGCCTTGGGGATTACTGGAGAGTTTGGGGAGCTCTTAGAGAGTCTTGGGGCTGCTGGGGTTTGGGATTTAGGCAAGAAAATGGACAAGATGAGGGTTAGGGAAAGTTTTGCCCACTTAACTCACATGATTTGAAATGGATGGTTAGGATTCAATCAAGAGTGCTTTGGATGTTTGCCAAGTGTCCCATGAGCAGCCCAAAATTAGGAAAAGGCTAGTGGATTGCTTCGAGCCAAGAGGGGGGACCACACCCCTTTTTCTCCATTTGGCTAAACCAAGCCATGGCTTGGTTAATAGGGCTGGATTAGAGGTCAATTAGGAAGGGAAAAAACTGATTTCCACTAGCCTAAAGAAGGTTTTGAATTAGAGAATGGGTTTGCATGTGTGGCAAGGTCAAAGGGCCATGGTTTGGTCTCATCTCAAAGGTTTTGGCCCATTGACTTGTTGACTAGTCAATGATGACTAGGATGTGCATGGGAGGAGTCAAATGTGCTATAGGAGTCAATATTAAGGGACATGAGGCCACGGTGTTGAAGCTTTAAGTGAATACATGAAATTGGAGAGGGTTTTGACCCCTCAAAATGAGTTGACCAAGTCAAACCTATGGAGGATTGACTTGGAAGTCTTTGGACATGTCATGTGTGTCCAAAAAAATGATTTTGAAGCATTAGATTGATTTGAGATGGATTCAAATGTTGAAAATGACAATGGTTGGGTTAAATGTAGATTTGGTCAACCATAGTTGACTTGGTCAAACATGTCAAACCAAGGAGTGGGTTTGATTTCAATGGGTCTCAAATATCATAAAACAATTCATTGGAAGGAGTTTCAAAAGTTTAAAATGTTGAACGATATCAAATTTTGGTCAAAAGTCCAAAAACCCCTTTAAAGGGCGTTTTGGTCATTTTGACCTCTGACAAACCATGGGTCGAGGTGGGTCCAAAAAGCTGTAGATTAATGTTAAATACATCAATAACAAGGGTATGGAGGTGATCAGAGGGTTTGGGGGAAATGCCAAGGTCAAATTTCCCAAGATAATGGGTCCAATGGCATGGGCCGTAAATATTTGAAGGTTTTACAACCTTTGGATTTAAATTTAGTTTCTGGGGTTAGAGACCCCAAAATGGGTTCAAATTTGGAGAGTTTCCTCCAGAGACATATGACATCAGTATGCAACTGACAGATCATGAATCATAGGTCATTTGATTGGGGTTTAAAGTATTTGAAAGTTCCCTGGAAAAGGCTTTTAGGACATAGGCCTTTAGCTTTGAGTTTTGGATTTGAAAATCTGGATTTGATATAGATTTTAGGTTTGAATATCTAGATTTGAATCATCTTAATCGTTTATGATCATTTGGAGTGATCATAAGTCTTTGAAAGTAATTTGAGCTAGATCAAAGGCAGGATCAAGATTTGAACTAGAGTTTGAATCTTGGACTAGGCTGGAGTCTGGATTTTGATTGAGGTTTGAACTAAATCAAGGTTTGGATTGACTTAAGTTCAGGATTAATTTGAAGTCTGGATTAAGCTCTAATGACCTCATACAAAAATGAGGTTAACACACATAACAGGCAGTGTTCACTGCTTCAACCCAAAAGTATTTTGGAAGTGAATATTCAGCAAGCATGGCTCTAGTAGCTTCCACTAAGGTCCTGTTGTTCCTTTTAGCTACTCCATTCTACTGAGGGGTCCTAAGAGCTGAAACATTGTGACTAATCCCTTGCTCCTCACAAAAACTTTCAAACTTCATATTTTCAAACTCTCCACCATGATCACTATGAATAGTCAAGATCTCACAACCTAACTTCCTTTGAATCCAAGTGGAGAAGGACTTAAATTCATCAAATGACTCAGATTTATGTGACAGAAATTTAATTCAAATGAACCTCTAGTAGTCATCGATAATCACAAAACTATAGACTTTCCCCCCTAAGCTGGTAGTGCTAATGGGTCCAAAGAGATCCATGTGAAGGACTTCTAAAGGTCCAGAGGTGCTAATGTCCTTAACAGAGTGAAAGAAGGACTGGACTTGCTTCCCTAATTGACAGGCATCACACAGGTGGTCCTTAGTAAACTTAAGTTTGGGGACACCTTTAACTAAGTCCTTTTGGGTGACTCTCCTAAGGGTTTTCATACTATCATGACACAATCTCCTATGCCACAACCAAGACTCATCAGCAGTAGTTTTTAAGCAAATTGAAACATCAACTTTAAAGCAACTTACATCCAACATGTAGACATTGTTGATCCTTTATCCTTGCAAAATTATTTTATCATTTAAGCTTAAAATATAGCAAGTGGGCAGGAATTTGATGTTGTATTCTTTGTCACAGAGTTGACTGATGCTCAGCAGGTTGTGTTTCAGTCCATCTACAAGCAAAACTTTGTCAATCATAAAATTCTTTGAATCACTAATTATACCTGAACCTACCACCCTCCTGGTGGTGTTATCTCCAAGTGTAACCATGCCTCCAGCCCTGGCCTCCAGCAAAATGAACTGATTTGCATCTCCAATTATATATCTTGAACATCCACTATCCAGGTACCACATGCTCTCACGAGGTCTTGTGTGAGAGCACACCTATAAAATCATCAAATATCAGATTTAAGAATCCAAACAGGTTTGGGTTCCTTTTTATGAAAAGAAGAATGCAATGCATGTGTGCTGTGCTATGAAACAAGCAATTTGGGCCTCCACACCCAATGTGTACTATGTTGAACAGTGTAGGTGTGAGAAATATGTCCTAACATGCCACAAGAAAAACATCCAACACCAGGAAAAGGGTTAACTAATCTACGTGGGTGATAGTGCCTCTTCCTAGGTTTGTATGAAACGTGCTTTGATGATTTTAAAACAAATTCTTTAAAAGGTGGAGGTGCATAAAACTGTGCAAAAGTAGGAGGTGTTTTATTTTTCTCAAAAGCACTGATTTTTATTCGTAAAAATTCATTCTCTTTGTTAAGACTTATAATTTCAAATTTCAATGCACCATTGCTACTCTCTACTTCACTTGCTAGATTGTCTAATTCTTTGAAAGCTTTCTCTAAATCAACATACAAGATTTTCAGTAAATCATGTTCAATAATTAAATTAGAATGCTTCTTGTTCTGCTCATCAAATTCATCAAGTAAAGATATATGATTGCAATCAACAGTAGAATGATCTATAATTAAAATTTCATGCTCTTTTTATAAATTTAGAAGTTCTAGTTTCAGGCTAGCATGCATTTTCTTGAGCTTCCTATATGATGCATGAATTCTTTCAGACACTTCAAATAATTGATCGTAAGTAAGCTCATATACCTCTTCCTGGTCAGACTGACCAGGATGATCATCTACCATCAAAAATAAGTTGGTTTCCTCATCTTCAGCTTTAGTCTCAGAAGAGTCGGATGTGAAATCTACCCAGAACGCCTTTTGAATCCTTTTCTTATCCTTCCTGAATTTTGGTTTCTCCTCACCCTTTTCCTTGCTCGGGTGTGCTTTAAGTGTAGTACAATCATCTTTAATGTGTCTAGGCTTTCTGCATTCAAAACAAACAGTATCAGATGAACCCTTAAAATTTTTACTGGACTTACCCTTGTTCCACTTCTGAAAATTCTTATGTTTCTTCCTTAGAAATCTTTTGAATTGCCTTGTGATTAAGGCAACATCATCGCTATCAGACCCGGAAGAATCAGTGTCATTTTCGTTGGCCTTCAGCGCCACAGTTTTCTCCTTCTTCTTCTCACCTGTATCAAGCTGTCTTTGGTTCACCCCTTGCTTGTAAGCAATGAGTGATTCAAGTAAGCTATCGATAGTGTAAATATTCAAATATTTAGATTCATTGATTGCAGTTATTTTAGCATCATACGAAGAAGGCAAGCATCTAAGAATTTTGTTCACTCTTTCATAGTTTGTAAGTTCTCTTCCTAAGGCATGCAATGAAGTGATAATTTGAGTGAACCTCGTATATATTTCAGAAATGGATTCAGCAGGTTTCATGTGAAAAAGTTCGTAGTCATGCAGCAATATATTTAACCTAGACTGTTTGACTTCAGTTGTACCTTCATAAGTGATGCACAATCTATCCCAAATTTCTTTACCAGTTGTACAAGTAGAGGCACGCATGAAATCCTCAGATTTTAAAGCACAAAAAAATAGTTCAAATATTTGGCATTCAGTTGGACTAAGTCACGATCATCAAATGTCCAATCAGTGAAAGGCATTTCAATTTTAACATTGTTAATCATTCTAAATGGTGGTTCATAGCCATCCTTAACAGGCATCCATATGTGATAATCAATTGATTGAAGAAAAGTGGACATGTGAGTTTTCCAAAAATCAAAAGGTATGTTATCAAATAATGGCTGTCGTGTTATTGAATAACCTTCAGCAGTATTACGATTACGAAAGTTAGCCATGGATAAAATTCAAAAGTTTTTCAAAACTAGATTTTATGAATCCCGCTCTGATACCACTTGAAAGTTCGATAGGGATGTTAAGCCCTGATGAACTAGTCCCGATGCTAACCAAGAGGGGGGTGAATTGGTTATTTAAAAAATTTGAGAGCAACAAGAAAAATCTTTTCGATGATTTGCAGCGGAAATAAGTAAACATATAAACGAAAAGATCAACCACAGATTTCACCCAAGCAGATAATCACAGAAAACTAAAGTGCAGAAAATAATCAGAAAGAACACACCAGATTTTATAGTGGTTCGGTAAACTTGACCTACGTCCACTCCCCGGAGACTCCCCTTCGGGTATTGCACTAACTCAAAGTGACTCTCCTTCTGCTCCCACAGCAAGGCGGAGAAGCCTGTATAAAAACTCCTTTTCACTGACACGATGAGGCAGAGAACCTAACCTCCTTTCGCTTCCTCCTAAAGTAGGCAGAGAATCTCAGACTCCTTTCGCTTCCTCCTGAAGCAAGTAGAGAACCTGAACTCCTTTCGCTTCCTCCTGAAGCGGGCAGAGAACCCGGATCTTCTTGCTAACGATCCTCCCATAAAGAACATGAACAAGACAAGAGACGACGAACGGAGAGGATGACTCTAACCCTTGCTTGGAGCAATCTTTGAGAATCCCTCACAAACTCCCCCTTACAAGATCCTCTCTCTCTCTCTCCCAAACTCTCTCTCTCTAGGGTTTCTCTGTAAAGGAAAGTGGCAAAAGATTTTTCTTGTTGGAAGAAAAAGATCTTTTATAGGAGGGCTCAAAATTTACCCTAAATCTCAACTAGTCGGCAAATATCGTCCAGGACGATCGATAGATCATCCTGTACGATTAGTTCAAAATCACCTGTTTTAGCTTGGACGATCTGGCTCTTCTGGACGATCAGTGTAAAAAATTGTTCAGATCATCCCATACAATTCTGCGATCGTCCGGGACGATTAGTGAAAATTCAGGAATTTCATCCAGAAGACCACTCTGGTCGTCTAGAGAAACTTGTGCTGGACGACCTAAAAATGACTTGATCGTCCAGGAAGATATGGATATCGTTCTATACGATTAGTTCAAAAAGTGCAAAAATCGTCTTGATCATCGCTCTAGACGTACAGCTGAAACACACTAGATGATCATGATCGTCCTGGATGATATGATCATATTAATTAAATATTAATTACTTTTCTTAATCACCAGACTAATTTAGGCATGATTGTACTGGATCGTCTAGGATGATACATGTATCATCCGGGATGATTAAATCAAATCTCTAAAAATAAAACTTTCCTAACTTGATCTGGCGGTTGAGAATTTTTGATTTTAGCCTATCATCCCGTATGATGTATGGATCATCCAAGATGATTGGCTTAATCAGACAGACTTAACTTGGTCACCCTAATTAGGGTTTCTGTTTTCACTTGATCGTCCAGGACGATGTGAATATCGTCCAGGATGATCCGAATAAAAAATTGAATAGAAACTCTAATTCACTCAAGCTCTCCCCCTGAGTGTGTGTGTGCAAGGTTACTTAGCTAGGGAATCAGTTAGATTATATTTGACTCAAGAAAAGGAAAACATTACATTTAGACACACTTGGTCCCGATCTTGAGTTGGCTTGAGTTGCTTTTGATCTTTTGTACCTCAAATGGATTAGCCAAGCAAAACAGAATACAAACATGTTTGTCATCATCAAAACTGTACTTTTTGAAACCACATTTATAATAATAATAAATAGGTGGTGGCATGAATCCAACCTTAAAATTTACAATAGTTAGAGATGTCCTCTTCAATAATGGAAATGCACTACACATTGAAGACTAATACTGATGGGCCTCCAACTTATTATAGCTTCCCATTCGAGACAAAGATTAAAGCACTACCCTAAAGAAGGCATCCCTAAAAATTCTTCAAAAAGGATAAAAGTGTATGAATGAATCCCGAGATAATAAATAGGTTCCTATAAATCCTATAAAAAACTTACTTGGCCTTTTAAACCGACACATTGATGAAATGAAGTATTTTAAAGTATTAAAACAACCTAGTAGCAAAAGGATGAAATATTATTTAGGAGAGCCATGCCAAGTCATTGTATTATTTTCCTCATTGTAAGGCACTGCCATCCTAGCCGAAGGAATGGGGAAGATGGATGGACTTTTAGTTCACTAACGTACCTATTGGGTGTAGTTGGTGCCACCCTTTGCTGGAATGACTTGTTGGCAACAATCACCTATTGAAATCCATCAAACGTTATTATAATCTTAAAAATTTACTATTGCCTTGCAATTTTCATTATCTCAAACTGCCTGCCTTTTCCAACTCTAATATCCGCCTTTGCCATCCTTTGGTGGAAAGACTCTGATAGCCTTTTTGTAGACTTCTTTAATCACATGTAGCAGTGCAAGAGATCGAATGGCTTTTGACTACTTTCTAGTAAGTGATTTTCTACTTTTTGTATTTGTCTCATCATTAGGATCAACTATGTAGGTGGAGATCTTTGATAATAATGCATCTATAATGATGAATATATATTGAATAGCCGACAAATTTATTACTTCTATCCATCTTTGCTAATTTGATATTTAATTCACCTATATCGTTATAATATTTGAGAAATTCATCTGTTTGCATGCACTGTGAGACTTACTTTTATTCAAAATATTGACCTATTGTCTTTAAATTCATCTCCAGCTTCAAAATAGCTTATAAAATGTTCGCACTGGAAAAATCATGTAATAGGTGTGAACCTCGCTCTCATGAATTTATGGTTCCCCTTTATTTTTTTCAGAGGTAGATTAAATTTAATATTTAATCATATTTTCCCTGAGAGTAGTGTCAGGGTTTATTTAGAAGAGCACTCTCGATTAAAGATGAAATACATTTAGCTTCATGTAAAGAGTGTGCAATTATGCAACAGAGTTTTAAATTTAGGTATGGGGGATGAAGGTACACCCGATCAAGATCCAATGGTTTCATCATCCCGAGTATACTATTGGTTCAATTTACCAACACTAATAACCATTGATTATAGTGTATAGGGAATCTGATTAGCAGCAATTGGTTACCTCCTCTCAGGGATCCTGAGTAAATTGAAGTGGAGATGTGTGTAGATTTTAATTTAGTTTAGTTTGGGTTGGGGCTTATATTTTCCTTAGAAGTTACTTGATAATTTTTTTGGTTTGGGGCTTACGGCTCTAATTAGGATTTGCCCGTGTGATTAGATTTGGGTAGGGGCTTATGGCTTTCATTTGAAATTAACCCTAATAGTGGGTCTTACAGCCTCTATTAGAAATGGCCTGAAGATTTTGGATGAGTGGGTCATATGGATTCTATTATAAGTAGCCCAAAGATTTTTTTTATTGGATAGGTCTTATGGTTTCCTTAGAAGTTGCCTAACGATGGGTCTTATGACCTAGCCATGTATTGTAAGCTAAGTGACTCGTATAGTGGGGCTTATAATCTAGTCCTTATAGACCATGATGCCCAAATGAGGGGTCTAGTGTTATGTTATTGGCTAAACATTGTTGACCCATGTACATCAAACCACGTGCAAAAGGAACTCAAATTGATGAATTTAGCAGCGTGTGCTTTGACACGACGTATCACTTAAAGGGTCAAATGACCTTCAAATGCCAAATAGACAGTGACATTGTGATTAAAACATCGAATTATGCTAGGTCGAGGCACCTCGTAGCCAAATCGGAAGAGATCTGTCAAAAGGGATGATAGACACCCAAAAATAAAGTGCGATGCTGATCAAATAACGTCGGATTGATGAACAAACTTCATAGTCGTGTCTGAAATGTTGTCAATCTTTAAAACTACATTTTATTTATTCAATTTGAAGCATCTAAATTGGTGGCACGGATCCTGAGATAAAATGCATATATCAAGGAAAAGAGGCCTCGATGCTATCTAAAGAAACTCTAATCATGAAATAAACTTCGTTATTGCCTTCAGAACATTACAAATACTTAGGAACTATATTTCCTATATTCAATTTGGATCATCCAAATTGATGGCATAGAACCCGAGGCAAATCACATATTTCATGGAAATTATTGCTCGACACTGCTTAGATGATGTCCGATTGACAAACGGACTTCACCAGTGCATTCAAATTTCCATCAATACTCTAGATCAACTGCCAATTTGTTCAATTAAAATTATGCATGCAAATCAAGCTAGCGTTGATGTAAAAATATACATTTCGAGGAAATTAGGCCTCGAATCCCACTAATGAAGTCCAATAGTGAAATGGACTGCGTCGTTGCCGAATCCACTATTAATTTATCTAATTTTGATATTTGACAAAATTAAGATGTAAAACAGAGCGATTGGCATGCAAATCAAGGAATCTTACACAAATTGAGGCGACCCTTGACTTGATTAAGACATTTTTTGGTTGTTTTGAATTAATTCAGTAATGACTAAGCATCAATATAGTAGTTAAGCAAAAAAATTTCAACAAAACTAGAGTCTAAATAAGGAAATAAGTCAAATTCCCATTAAATGCTCATCGAAGCATTACTCATTTTGTCGCTTCTATGTCCTCGTCACTTTAGCTTCGGACAACAGCTAGGCTTTGCAATGTTTCCTCGTTAAATCAAAGCTTAAACAAAGTTTTATAGTCTTCGGTAATCCTACATCACTCCTTTTCGTTTTCAACTCCACGAGAACTCCTCCTGCTCTCTTATTTTTTTGCCCTATTCGTTTCTTCTCTAACCCGTCAACCTCACCTGAACTCTTCCCCTCCTTTACCCGACTACATCCCCCTAACCATGACCTTCCCAAGCTGTAAACCTCCCTAATGCTACTGGATTGCAGATCTGATTGGACCTTTTTCCCACTTCACAAGCTCCACTTCACCTGCTTTAACCTACACTCTTCCCTGCTCTCATCAGTCAAGCATCCTTACACAACCTCACACCTCCGTATACATCAAAGTCTTACAAACTAGTCTCCACGCTTCTTCCACTCAAGCAGCCGGTCTCCTTTTCTTCCCTTACCGGATCCCACTCTAAACTTCTCTACTTAAATTAACTGTGAGTTTTTCCCCTATTCATTCACGTGAAATTCTTCAAGAGTGCCTTCTTTTCCTTGTCCTTTACTCACGTGAATCAAAGAATACATACATCAAACTATTGGTTGTGATCAAGTACTGATCAGCCCACTCACTTGTCCTTATTCAAAAAGGAAAAAGAAAAAAAAGGTTATGTTGTTTCTGTTGAAAAAAAAAGAGTTTTTGTCTTGTATCACTTTATTATTTCTGATGTTATAAGCATGCCTCTTTAATTCCCGTGTAGATGCAGAAGTTTTATTCTTTTCATAATTATTCTTTTGCTGCTACACGTAAATTGACTGCATTATGTCATTGGATGCATTCTTAGTGCTTTCCAGTAAAGAAGCAAGATAAGCCAACATTCTTTATGCTTGTGGTCATTTTGACATCTCACTAGTTAACCAAGTTCTTTTAAGATCCAGGATATCCTAAAGCCCATCCCACCTATCAAACCTATTAGCCCACAAAAGTAATCTACAACACCATTGTTCTTTCTCAACTCAAACATCTCATTGCCACATTCATTCCTAAGGCCCATTACACTTTCAGCAACCCAAAGCCAATATCCAATCATTTAAATCAAAGCCCAACACATCCCCTACTTTGTTGGGAGCTTTAAACGCAACATCCATCACCCTATAAATCCTCATTCCACCCGAAACCTTCACTTAAAGCCCACTCCCTCTCATTCCACTACAGAAAATCACCTATGTTATTTCACTTGGAAATGATGTAGCAACATTTTTGTTATGTATACTTAGCTGTCCTTCTCTAGTCCAATGGCTGCTTAAAAAATGTTTACATTAACTTAGAAATCTTGGATCAAGTGCCCATTTTAAAGGTCCATTACCCAATCAGCCCACAAAAAGCCCTCTAACAACCCCTTAGCCAAGCCTAAAGTAACCCATAGCAAGCACTTGCAAAGTTCATTGCCTAAATTCCTTAAATAGTGCGTTTCATTTATAAATGTTACTTAGTACCATTGAGTCACAAGCTTACTGTTTAGTGTAGAATTAGCATTATCGTTAGTATTGTCAATTATTTGCATAACTATTTGTGATGTATTATTGTTGTCACCAAAGGTATCTATACATATGTGTGTATGTATGTTAAAAAAAAGAAAAAAAGAGGAGGGATCTCGTAGCACAGTGGGAGGAAGCTCAAAAAGGAGAAAAGTAAAAAAAGAAAAAGAAAAAATAGGAGGGAGAATAAAAAAAAAGAGAAGGGAGAATTTCTTATGTTTTTGTACACTTCTTTTGTTGTCGTCGTCACATCCGATCCTTGCAAAGGTATAAATTTTTTAAACTTAGATTCTTGTTCTCATCATTTACAACGGACCAAAAAACCCCCTATACGTGATCTCGTAGCACAGTGGGAGGAAGCTCAGTGCGACGCCTACGATGAGGCGGGTAATCACTTAAAATCTCATTTTTGACGTTTACGATAGACCGTAGAACCACCTTTACGCACTCTAGTAGCACGGTAGGAGGGAGCCCAATGCGGCGTATATAGCGAGGTGGGCAAGCCCTATACATGCTCTTGTAGCATGATGGGGAAAGCCACTTGTGTTCTCATAAATGTACTTTTGAAAACCCCATACACGCTCTCATAGCATGGTGGGATGAAAGATGTACGGCCTGATGTCCCCCGAAGACCTAAGTTGGACAAAATGTGGACAATTTGAATTTGAGCTCATATTTGAATTTGAGCAAACAAGAGGATTGTAATTCAATTTAAATAATAAATGAACTTGTAAGGACATTGAATTCAAACTCAAATGAACACCTATAGGGGACTCAGATTTGCATTTGATTTGAACATTAAATGAGATAAACTACAGAGGACCTAAATAGTAATAAATCGAATCTAAGTGAACTTGAACATTAAGAGAAAGAAGATTAATGATGATTCAATTTGTACTGAAGTGAATAAGTGCAAGCTTGATTTGGACAATGAAGATTTGGACTCGAATGTGATATGAATTACAATGACATTGAACTCAAACTTGGGTTAGAGTTTGAACCAGACGAGCTTGAACCTGAATTTGATAAGGACTACAGTGGACTTGACATTGAACATTTGAACTCAAATGAATGAACTACAAGGACCACATTAGACTTGACATTGAACATTCAAACTCAAACAAATGAACTACAAGGACAACGGGAGACTTACAAATGACAAAGATTTGGACTTCATTTAAACATTAAATGAACTAAATGAGAACTTGAACATTAAGTGAACCATGACTTTGAGCTTGGACAAAATAAAAGGATGAGCATTCAATGAAGTGAATGGCTTGAATCATGGTACCAAATTCCTAATGAATGTTAAAAGATTATTACTTCAATTGAAATATGAATGAGTAATGATATCAAACTCATCATTTACATTAGACAATCCTTGAAGACAAAGGGTCTACAATCACAACTTGTTTACAAGCAACAAGAAGATTATGAAGGACATAGCTTGGTTCTAAATCCATGATGTGGGGGTTTTAGACCATTATAATCTATTTGTTGAAAGTGTAAATAGGTTGTTAGACCTATTGCTCATGTCCCTAGGCTAACCAAGAGGGGGTATGAATTGGTACTTTTAAAAATTACTCTTGATATTTTGGAAATTTTTAAAGCTAATCGTACAGTATGATATCACTTCGTACAGTATGAACAGAGATAATTTTAGCTCTTTTGTTCAAACGTAGAAATTCAACCACAAAGAAAATAAACAGCAGAAAAATAAAAATGCAGAAAATAAACAGTGAACAGAGAACACCAGAATTTATAGTGGTTCGATCAAAACATGACCTACATCCACTCCCTAGAGAGTCCTTCTTTAGGTATTGCACTAAACTCAAGTGACTCTCCTTTTGCCCCCACAACAAGGCGGAGAAGCCTTTACAAACTCTCTTCCTCCAACCCCGGTGCGGTAGAGAACCGTTGTCCTTTTCACCTTCCAAGTGCGGCAGAGAACCGTCGTCCTTTTCACCCTCCAAGTATGATAGAGAACCATCATCCTTTTCACCCTCCAAGTGTGGCAGAGAACTGAAATCCTCTCAAACAATGCTCTTGCAAAAGCCTCCAAGAAACTAGGAAGATGCTTGAAGAACAAGTAAAAGAAATCCTCTCAATTGGATAACCTTGTGAATCTCCTCACAATTCTCTCTTGAAAGATCTCTCAAAACTCACTCACAAACACTCTCCCAATCACTCTCCTTTCACTTCCCAAAAGAATTTTCACAAAAGGATTTTTCCTTCAGTCAGTTTTGAGTCATTTTTATACTTGGAACAGAAAAAACCATCCAAAAATTGAAATTTCAAGTTAAGTCCGTGCCGATCGTCCCGTATGATCTAAGATCGTACTGTACGAATAGTTCAGTACATCAAACTATCCGTCTCGTATGACTCATCAGACGAACAAGTCAGAGCCGTTCGCACGAATATTTCATCCCGTACGAACGCTTGGACGATCAAGTTAGAGTGCTTCGTACGACTGTTTCGTCAATGATGAACCCTTGGACGATCAAGTCAGTGAGCTTCGTACGAACCATTCGTCCCGTACGAACCCTTGGACGATGAAGTCAATGAGCTTCGTACGAACATTTTGTCCTATACAAACCTTTGGTCGAATCGAACAGAGCACTTCTTCTGAACTGTTCATCCCATACAAATATATGGACGAACCCAATTTTAAACAGTTCGTACAGTAAAACTCATGTACGAATAGTATTCGTACTGTACGAAAATGCCTTAGAAAAATTTTCATGGCATGTGGGTTCTTTTTGGAGGACATATTCTACAGATCGTCCCGTATGATATCAAATCATATTGTACGATCAGTTTATAAATTTAAACTTTTTACTCCCCCATTGTGTGTGTGCACAGTTATCCAACTTACAATCACACTCTCTCAGACTCAAGAAAAAGAAAATTTACAGTGGATAAGTGAACTTGAAGTCTTCAATAATCTAGAGTGTGAATTTCTTGAAAAATACTTTAGTGCACACAACAAAAACTCAAATATATGTTAGAAGATGAATTAGATAAACAATAAGCTTTTGTAATCATCAAAAACATAAACTTGGATTAGAATTCACATGAACAAACCGATTCACCCAAATCACAATAATCTCTCCCTTTTTGATGATGGCAAAATAATTATTGTTTGAAATGAAATACATAAAAATAGATCTTCTAACATCCACTAAATGTACTCCATTAAATAAAAGATCTACACTCCCCCTAAATAAAAGATCCCTAAAGTTCCCCTAAAGAATTGACTTATCCTATCCCTAAGCTCCCCCTAAAGCCTAATCAAGATATATGAGGATAGAGAATATAACATGGAATACACAAGGGAAGGGAAGGAAAGAGTGTAGAAATGATAACACAAGCACATGCAAAAAAATAGCACAAAAAGAGACAAACAAACAAACAAATAACACAAAATATGCACATAACATAAATCAAACAAAATAACATATAACATGCACATAGCATAAGTCAAACAATAAAACTCTCCCTCTTTTGCCAACAACAAAAAGGACACTTAAAAATAGTTGAGAAGTGGAAAAATGTTAAATGAAGTTTAAGTACAATATTCAATTGAGATGCAAAAAACTAAAGGCTCAAAAGTGTTAGATTGCATTTGTATGTTAAGGAGAAGAAAAGTTAATCTAAAGTAGTAATGTATTAGACATATTAGTAGTCTCAATTTTTTGTACAGAAGATGAGATAATATTACCAAAATTCTAAGTCTAAATTGACAATTATTGATTAGTGAAAATAGAGAAAAAAATGCTAAAGGAAAGAATATTTGGCGACTTTGCACATCTTTTCAAAATTTAGGCTAATTTTGTGCCTTATTAAAATTTGGCGATATTGCGCATCTTTTATTGGATGACACACTTTATGTGTCTTTTCATATTTGGCGACATTGCACATCTTTTCTTGTATGGCACATTTTGTACATCTTTTCAAGCTTTGCTTTGAATGTAAGATTCTTTCCAAGAACATTATCTCTTAGTCACAAATACAATAATAAACACAAAGATATAGAATGTGAGAATAATGTTAAAACATCAAAAATACACAAATTTAGACTAAATAATACATGTCAAAATAAGATTAAGTAAGATATTCTAATCCACACCAAAACATAACGAAATCTAAAAAATTAGAAAATTTAAAGTTATGCATAGTATTTTCTATTGTAATATGAACTCAATTAATATTC
Organism: Dendrobium chrysotoxum; assembly: GCA_019925795.1. Taxonomy (NCBI): domain Eukaryota; kingdom Viridiplantae; phylum Streptophyta; class Magnoliopsida; order Asparagales; family Orchidaceae; genus Dendrobium; species Dendrobium chrysotoxum. The sequence goes on along the minus strand of CM034300.1, from coordinate 25,093,163 downwards.
TAGATCATTAATCAACTATAGTCAAGTGAAAAAAAAATATATCCAGTCACTAACACAAAAAGGATAAGCACAGAAACACTAGAACATTTCATTACTAATAATTTGAAAATATACAACATAGCAAGTTTTACATTGAGGCACCATCTCATCATAAAAAAACTTGCTAACATTTCTAAACATAAACTTGACAAAACATAAAACAGCCTAAAAACTGATAAAGAGAAATACAATCACATTCAAGCCAAACCATAATAAAGCGAGCTAGAACTGAGAAGGACTCTGATCCTGAGGAGGTGGTGGAGCACCAAACAACACAAAATAGCTGTTAAGAGTAGAATTATTAGTGTTTACAGCATCAAATTGATCATCTTGTCTCTTCAAATGAGCATCTATGTCATCAAACCTTTTATCCATTCTATCAAAATGTTGGACCATGTTTTGATAGAAATCTTGTGATGGTTCAGATGCAGTTGATGGTGCACCTGAAGGAGCAGAAGCAGAAGGAGGCTCATCATCTGAGCTGTCAGCTATACCCTCTTTCCCAAATAACGCTCTAAAGGAAACGTTAGTGAAGTACAGTGGGAGTTCAGAAGGACCAGAAGGATGAACTAGGTTGTATTTTCTCTCTAGGATATAACACACAATATGTCCTAAAGTAATATTTTTCTTCCTCTTCACACTAGCCAAACCAATATCAGAAAGATAGTAGATGTAGTCTAAGATCAATTGGGCTTCATCTATAGGTTAGCCAGTCATAATAAGAAATGTGGTTGAAGAAAGAAGTGGAGTCATATTAACTCGATCTCCTGCTTTAGGAATGATTGATGTCCTAGGCACATATTGAATTATCCTAGCATTTTGATTCAATGTATCTACCCGGGAGACATGTGTGGGTGTGATTACACCTCTAAGAATTCGGTTAATTTTCGACCAACCGTTTTCAGGTCTTGTGGAGAAGGTATGAGCTCTAGTCCCTTGACTTCTAAGATGAACATATTCTCCTAGATCCTCCTTAGTTATCACTACTTTTTACTTAAGGACAAAAGAAGAAATGACTGTGTGATCCTGGTTAAAGGTTATGTTGGCCAGGAACACATGAAACAGATCCTTATTGAAAGCATAGATCAAGGTCAAGAGAAAAGAAAAATGGGTCGAGTCAAAGAGGGGCATAACTGTAAAATGTACATTTTCCTGCAATAGTATGCGGGAAGGAGTAACCTTAGATGCAGCATACCTAAGGTATGCTTCCTCATTCTCTTCACTAAGAAAGTTCTCATCCCAATTCCTTCTAGATGTAGGACCCCTAGCCACCCGTGCTCTTTTTCCACTGCCCGACATCTTCTCTCAAAGCTCTAAAAGGTTCTAGATAGAAAGTGAAATGAAAGAAAATGACCCGCCTTTATATAGAAAAAACCTATGATCGTACTGTACGAATCCAGTTTGTACAAGACAAACTTACTTCGTTCGGGACAAATAAAAGTTCATCCAGGACGACCGAAAGCAGTCAAAATGAAACAGTTTTTCGTAAACTGCTCGTCCCGAGGCATCCTTTCTTACAGGCTTTTTGACTTCCTGATCATACAGACGATGACGTGTTCATCTGGGATGATCAGAAAATTTAAGATCGTTCAGGCGACGGTTAGGTTCGTCCCTCACGCGAAATAACATGTGGATCGTACAGACGAATGACGTACTCGTACGTACGATCACCAATAATAACTGATGCTAACCGTGTTTCATCCCAGTTCATACAGACGAAGTATAGGTACGATATTGTAATCGTATAGTATGATACAATATCGTACAGTACGAATAGACACTATAAACTCCCATCACTTCAAGACTTATATGCTTTCAACATTCAATCAAGGAACAAAAATCACAATAAAAAATTTTTGATTTTTCCCTCCTTTTTTTTAATATATATATATATAAACATCCATTGAACAAACTAACAAATACAAATAAAAAGTACATTTACAGAATTTTCAATTAAGCATTAAGATCTATCACACCTAGCCTTGTCCTTAACATGCTAAATGTGTCATAGGCTAAGGGTTTGTGAAAATATCTGCAAGCTGATCTTTAGTAGCGATATGATGTAGTTCAATTTCTCTTTTTGCTACATGATCTCTTATAAAATGATGCCTTATGTCAATATGCTTGGTTCTAGAATGTTGAATAGGATTCTTTGAAATACAAATGGCACTAGTATTGTCACAAAATATTGGAATGGTGCCAACTACAAATCCTAAGTCACTCAATTGTTATTTTAACCAAAGCACCTGTGCTACACAACTCTCTAAGGCAATATATTCTGCTTCAGCTGTAGAAAATGCTTCTTAATTTTATTTTCTACTGGACCAAGATACTAATAAATTTTAAATGAATTGACATATTCCAGAAGTACTTTTCCTATCCACCCTACAGCCTGTAAAATCAGAATCTGAGTATCCAATAATTTCAAAAGAAGAACTGTTTTTAGGATACCAAATTCCTAATTTTTGAGTTCCCAAAAGATATCTTAAGATCCTTTTTACTGCTGTCAAATGTGATTCTTTTGGATCAGCTTGAAATCTAGCACATAAGCAAACACTAAACATAATGTCAGGTCTGCTAGCAGTCAAATAAAGCAAAGATCCAATTATTCCTCTAAACTTCTTTTGATCAACAGATTTTCCCTTAGGATCCTTATCTAATAGGATTGAGGAACTCATGGGTGTACTGACTAGTTTAGCATTATCCATTTCATACTTTTTGAGGATTTCCTTCATATATTTAGATTGACAAAGAAAGGTTCCTTCCTCATTTTACTTTATGCTAAAGCCAAGAAAATAACTCAAATCACCCATCAAACTCATCTCAAATTCACTACTCATTATTTTTGAAAATTCATCACATAGAGCTTTATCAGTTGATCCAAAAATGAAATCATCCATATATATTTGTACAATGAGTATTTCATTTCCAAGTCTTTTCAAAAATAGAGTGGTGTCCACACTTCTTTTAACAAATGATTTATTTAATAAGAAAGTGCTTAACCTCTCATATCATACTCTAGGTATCTGTTTTAATCCATATAATACCTTTTTTTAATTTGAAAACATAATTAGGGTATTTAGAATTTTCAAAACTAGGAGGTTACTCAACATAAACATCCTCTTCTATCACCCCATTTAGAAAGGCACTCTTGACATTCATCTGATACAATTTAAAATCTTTAAAACAGGCAAAGGCTAATAAAACTCTTATTGCTTTAAGTCTTACTATATGGGCAAATGTCTCCTCAAAATCAATTCCTTCAATTTGATTATACCCCTTAGCTACTAATCTAGCCTTATTTCTCACAACTACTCCTGAATCATTCTTCTTATTTTTGAACACCCACTTAGTCCCAACTACACTTTGATCTTTTGGCCTTTCAATTAACTCCCATACATCATTTCTCTTGAATTGATTCAACTCCTCTTGCATGGCCAAAATCCAAAATTCATCCAAAAGTGCTTGTTCTATGTTCGTGGGTTCTATCATTGAAATAAATGCTGAATGATTCACTTCTTTCCTCAAACCATGCATAGTCCTAACTCCTTCACTTGGTTCACCAAAATTTAACTCTTTAGGATGACTCCTTACAAATTTCCATTCTTTAGGCAATTGATTTTCCTCTTCTTTTTCAACCCTTTCTTCAAATTTTTGGGTTATTACCTCAACCTCATCTTCATCCAACTTAGACCATTTACTATCATAGTATTCATCAAAAACAACATGTGTGGTCTCTTCAACTACCAATGTTCTCTTATTAAAAACTCTATAGGATTTTTCAATACTTGAATATCCTAGAAAGATTCCTTCATGTGATTTCGGATCAAATTTTCCTAGAAGAGTTTTATCATTATTATGTATGAACACTTTACATCCAAAAACATGTAGATGCAAGAGGTTGGGACTTCTACCTTTAAGAAGTTCATAGGGTATCTTATTCAATTTAGACCTTATGTACACCCTATTCAACACATAACATGCTGTACTAACTACTTCAGCCCAAAAATATTTAGGAAGTGAATATTCTGCCAACATGGCCCTAGCAGTTTTAACTAATGTCCTATTCTTTCTTCCTACAACTCCATTCTGTTGAGGTGTCCTAGGAGCTAAGAAGTTGTATTCAATTCCAAGAGATTTGCAAAAATCATTAAACATTTTATTTTCAAATTCTCCCCCATGATCACTTTGGATACTAACTATTTTAAAACCAAGTTTCCTCTGAATCCAAGTGGCAAAATCTTTCAACTCTTCAAATGATTCATTCTTATGATTCAAAAATCTAATCCAGGTGAATCTAGTATAGTCATCCACAATAACATACCCAAATCTTTTTCCTCCTAAACTTAAGGTACTAATAGGTCCAAATAAATTCATGTGAAGAATTTCTAAGGGCTTGCTAGTCCTAATTTCCTTGATCGAATTAAAAGAGGATCTCACTTATTTTCTAGTTGACATGCATCACACAAATAATCTTTAGTAAAATCTAATTTGGGTACTCCTCTAACTAGTTGCTTTTGAGTGATTTTCCTAAGATTTTTCATGCTAGCATGACAAAGCCTTCTATACTATAACCATGATTCATCAGATACAGTTTTCAAACACAAGACAGTAGATGGTTTAATAGAATTAAAATCTAGCATGTAAACATTGTTCACCCTATCACCATTTAAAATAACAGTTCCATTTAGACTAATAACACAACTTACAGGTAAAAACTTTATATGATAGCCCTTGTCACATAATTGACTAATATTAAATAGATTGTGTTTTAAACCTTCAACCAATAGTACATTCTTAATAACAAAATTTTCTGAATTTCCAATTATACCTGTACCTACCACTCTCTTGGTGGTATTATCTCCAAGCGTAACCTTGCCTCCATTCCTGGCTTCCAGCGATATAAATTGATTCGTATCTTCGATCATATGCTTTGAGCATCCGCTGTCTAGGTACCAAATACTCTCACGAGGTCTTATGTGAGATCGATCCTACAAAATAATCAAATGTTAGTCTTGGAAACTGAAACAAGTTTGGGTTTACCTCTTAACAATTTTAAACCAGATGCATGTGTGATATGCTGTGATTTATGCACCTTAAGTCTCCACACTAAATGTGTTCTATACTTCAAAGTACTGGTAAGGGAAATATGTCCTAAACTACTACAAGAAAAATACTTTATCCCTGGAAAGGGATTCACCAATCTATTCTTCCTAAAAATTTTCTTTTTAGATCTTGAGTCAATGTTCTTATAGTAAGATTCATGAAACTCTTCAAGTTTAGGTGGTATTTTATTTTCTTTAAGTGCTTTAACTTGAACTTTAAGATAAGCATTAGTACTTTCTAAAATTGAATTATCAATTTTCAACTCATGCTCTCTACAATCTGATTCATCCATAAAGGTCTTAAAATCATTTTCAAGTTCAGCATTTGATGATTTTAAAAGATTATGTTGTTTGTTTAAATCATCATACTCATCCAACAAAGTCATGTGGTTGCTATCAATTAATGCATAATCTTTTCTAAGGATCTCATAATCTTTCTGCATCTCTATATAATCCAAATTTAACTTAGCGTGCAATTTCTTAAGTTTCCTATATGCAGAGTGTATGCATTCAGAAACTTCAAATAATTCTTCATAGCTTAAATCACATACCTCGTCCTCATCTGAATGGTCGAGATTATCAGCCATTAAGCACAAATTGGTAACTTCCTCTTCTAGTGCTATTTCTGATGAATCTGAAGCTGAGTCCGCCATGAAAGCTCGTTGTACTCTCTTTTTACCCCTTCTATCCTTTGGTTTCTCCTCGGTCTTCTCCTTTCTAGGATTTCCTTTGAAATTGGGGCAATCTGTCTTGATGTGTCCTGGCTTCCTGCACTCATAGCAAATGACTTCATTGGAAGCCTTAACATTCTTCTGGAACTTACCTTTGTTCCAGTGCTGATGTCTTCTCTGCTTCCTTTTTAGGAAACTTCTAAATTGCCTCGTCATCAGGGTAATATCCTATTCGTCCTCAGGTAGTGACTGATCACTTTCAGAGTCGTCCACCTTTAAAGCAATGTTCTTCTCCTTTTGCTTCTCACCTACATCAATCTGTCTTTGAGTCATCGATTGCTCGTAAGCAATTAGTGATCCAAGAATATTGTCAACAGAATAAACATTCAAATCTTTAGATTCTGTTATTACAGTTATCTTTGCATCATATGCAGGAGGTAAACAGCATTATATCTTGTTAACTTTCTCTGCATTCGTCAACTCCCTACCTAAAGCATGCAATGAAGTGGCTATGTGTATAAAACGAGTGTACATGTCAGAAATTGATTCATTTTATTTCAAGCGAAAAAGTTCATAGTCGTGCAAGAGAATATTCAATCTAGTTTGTTTCACTTCATTCATACCTTCATAAGTGATGCAAAGCCTATCCCAAATTTCTTTTCCTGATTTACCGGTAGACACACGCATGTAATCTTCTAACTTTAAAGCACAAAAGAAATTATTCAAACACTTAGCATTCAGTTGAGCTAATTCACGTTCTTCTACAGTCCAATTTGTAAAAGGTGTTTGAACTCTTATTCCTTCTACAATCCTAGTAGGTTCAGTATAACCATCCTGAACTAACATACACATGCAATGGTCAAGTGATTGCAGAAAAGTAGACATGCGAGTTTTCCAAAAATCAAAAGGGATATTATCAAATAACGGTGGTCTAGTGATCGAGTTTCCTTCCATAGTATTTCTATTTCTAAAATTAGCCATGATCAAAATTTCAAAAAGTATTTAAAACAGTTATTTTTAAAATTGGCTCTGATACCACTTGAAAGTGCAAATAGGTTGTTAGACCTAATGCCCACGTCCCTAGGCTAACCAAGAGGGGGGTAAATTGGTACTTTTAAAAATTACTCTTGATATTTTGGAAATTTTTAAAGCTAATCGTACAATACGATATCACTTCATACAGTACGAACAGAGATAATTTTAGCTCTTTTGTTCAAACGCAAAAATTCAACCACAAAGAAAATAAACAGCAGAAAAATAAAAATGCAGAAAATAAACAGTGAACAGAGAACACCAGAATTTATAGTGGTTCGGTCAAAACATGACCTACATCCACTCCCTAGAGACTCCTTCTCTAGGTATTGTACTAAACTCAAGTGACTCTCCTTTTGCCCCTACAGTAAGGCGGAGAAGCCTTTACAAACTCTCTTCCACCAACCCCGGTGCGGCAGCGAACCGTCATCCTTTTCACCTTCCAAGTGCGACAGAGAACCGTCGTTCTTTTCACCCTCCAAGTGCGGCAGAGAACCGTCATCCTTTTCACCCTCCAAGTGCGACAAAGAATCGGAATCCTCTCGAATAATGCTCTTACAAAAGCCTCCAAGGAACTAGGAAGATGCATGAAGAACAAGTAAAAGAAATTCTCTCAATTGGATAACCTTGTGAATCTCCTCACAATTCTCTCTTGAAAGATCTCTCAAAACTCACTGCCAAATACTCTCCCAATCACTCTCCTTTCACTTCCCAAAAGAATTTTTGCAGAAGAATTTTTTCTTCAGTCGGTTTTGAGTCATTTTTATACTTGGGACAGAAAAAACTGTCAAAAAACTAAAATTTCAAGTTAAGTCCGTGCTGATCGTCCCGTACGATCTAAGATCATACTGTACGAATAGTTCAGTACATCAAACTATCCGTCTCATACGACTCATCAGACGAACAAGTCAGAGCCGTTCATATGAATATTTCATCCCATACGAATGCTTGGATGATCGAGTCAGAGCACTTCGTACAACTATTTCGTTATGGAGGAACCCTTGGACGATCAAGTCAGTGAGCTTCGTACGAACCATTCGTCCCGTACGAACCCTTGGACGATCAAGTCAACGATCTTCGTATGAATATTTCATCCTGTACGAACCCTTGGATGAATCGAATAGAGCGCTTCGTCCGAACTGTTCCTCCCGTATGAATATATGGATGAACCCAATTTTAAGCAGTTCGTACAGCAAAACTCATATACAAATAGTATTCGTACTATACGAACATGCCTTAGAGAACTTTTTATGGCATGTGGGTTCTTTTTGGAGGACATATTCTACAGATCATCCCGTACGATATCAAATCATACTGTACGATCAGTTTAGAAATTTAAACTTTTTACTCCCCCATTGTGTGTGTGCGCACAGTTATCAAACTTACAATCACACTCTCTCAGACTTAAGAAAAAGAAAATTTACAGACTTCATTTATAGTGGACAAGTGAACTTAAAGTCTTCAATAATCTAGAGTGTGAATTTCCTGAAAAATACTTTAGTACACACAACAAAAACTCAAATATATGTTAGAAGATGAATTAGACAAATAATAAGCTTTTGTAATCATCAAAAATATAAACTTGGATTAGAATTCACATGAACAAACCGATTCACCCAAATCACAACATTTGTAACACTGAATTCAATTCATTCATAATCAATAGTGAGAGAGAATTGTGAGACATGTGGTGATCTACCTACAAGTTACAAGGCAAACAAATCTTTAATAGATTCATGAAAGCTATGAGGATTGGAGTGCAACTTGCCAACTAGCATCAAAGGCTAGTGTTATCGCTCATAATATGTGAGCATTGTAGAGGACGCAGTGACATACTTGCAATCAACAACATGAAAATTTCCAATCAACATTAAGGGATTCTCAGATGCATAACAAATGTCATATCATGTAGTTAATGTTAATATGAGGTCAAATACAACATACATTAGAAGAAATGAATGGTGCGAATACATCTGTCTTCTATGACACAAGACCAAGGTATGATGACTATAACAATGCTTCCCAACTAGTATCAAGATATAAATAAAGGAATTCAACCCCTCAAGCAATAGAAATCAAGAAGGAATACACAGCTTGATTGCAGTTAAGTATGCAGGAATTCTCAGTGAGTGTAAGAAGTATCATGACTTCCCTTCAGCCAATGATAGTCGACTCATAGATAAGCATCATGGTTGCCTACGAATGTTGAAGGTCAATACATAATGAATCTGATGGACGGCTGAAGAATGTATAAGGAGGAGATTAGCGATAAATACAACCCATAAAATAGCAAATTTGTTAAGGGGCAAGGATGAAGGAGTAAAATAGCATCCTTACGCAAGCATTGGTAAGAGAAAGCCAGATCAAATCATTATTTTCAAAGATAGAGTGAATATCAGTGCAACCTGGTTCTAAATATTGAGTTAGATAAGATTATTGAGGCTTGTAAGCTTATTGATGAACAGTATTCGTACATCTAACACACCTACCACAGGCAAATATAGAAAGGGCTATGCCAAACCCAGACTCCTATGAACTATCGTAGAAGACCCATCAAATTTCCAAAATACCCCTCTATATACACCACAATTTGTATACACATAGGTACACAAAAGGGGTTAGTGCAATCACTTAACCCACATAGGCCCCAACGAACGTATTATAGGAATACACGTAACGTCTAGGGATGCTATACGAGTCAATAAAGTTGAACCTGATCCTCCTAAGCAGGAAAAATAGGAATCGACAAGATTTAATAAATAATTATAAAATACCCCCAAACACCCGTTTGGGCCCCCGGCGAGCCTGTTATTAGTACACACATGATGGTTAGAGATGCTACGCAGGTTAATAAGTGAACCCAAATTCGAGCCCGATCCTTTTATGTGGATAGATAAGAGTTGATGCGGATCAAAATGTTAAATAAATATGCAGTCGCTACATCGATCAAGATATTTTTTTTAATAGTTCATATTAGGCGTTCAAAGTCTATAATAAAAGAAATTTATTAACAAAGGCACAAAGCCTATGAAGAACCCGATCCTTTATCGTCAATAAACAGTGTGGATAAGGTTTAATCCAAAAATGTGAATGACCCCAAACACCTCAATGATGGCCATGTTGAATATAAATCTCAACCGGAGGGGATCACATGTTGTCAAATGCCCTCAAACATCTATAAAACATAAATATTTTTTTCAAATGACCCCATACACCCTGATGATGATCATGTTGAATACAGATCTCAACCAGAGGGGTTAATTTCAAATAACTTCAAGATGCCTCCAAATGCTCATCAAAACTCCACAAAAAAATCTCAAAATTATTGAAATCTAAAATATTTTAAATTAAAATAATCCATCAAATCACTTAAAATAAACTCATCCATCCTCCGCAATGGTTTACCGGGGTAGACAAATTAAAATTTACTTCAGCTCACACAGAGTTAATACCTAGTCGAAAATATTACTAGGATTCATTCTCAAAATAATCTCCTACTAGTAAGGATGTGCTACGTGTCCTCTAACTGGTTGTTTCACCACCAAATGGCATTGTAGGATAAATGGTTATGACTCAGGGCCCTCTGAACTGAGTGGTTTTGCCGCCAAATGGCACCATGAAATAACGGTTATGACTAGAGCCAATACATTCCTTAGTGGAATCAAATCTTTGAGATATGAATCAATAGGATATGAATGATAGGGCACAAAGCCCTCTATTAGCTAAAATAGATTCACATTTGTCCCCTATATAAATACCCACCCCAGGTCTACAAGGTACCCTTCGACGAAGCAACCCATGGCTGCCGATAAAGATCCTTCTGTCAGGTTCGGTCGAATATGTCCTCTGACTAAGTAGACCAGGAACCATGATGGCCCGAGATGATGGAACCAACAATCCTCTACTCAAATAGAATATACTAATAGAGCTTAATTAGCTTAGTTGTACATTTGGCATAGCCCATGAAGTTGAAAATAACCATGCTTAAGCACCCATGTGTCAATCTCACCTATAAATTGCTTATTTAGCTTATCTCTTGACTAGGAATCTATTATAACCACTTCAAAACAACCAATAAACTATGCCACAGCTATCACTAGTGCCTAAAATCCCCTTCCTAAGCTAAAATCCTACTAAGTATAAATTTAAAATCCATTAAATGGACCTTTGATAACCCCTTCGCTAGCTTCCTCAAACTAAGTTAGCATTCTTACCCCTTCGCTAGCTTCCATACCCTCCATGTGTGTGAGTTGAGTGACCTTTGGTAACCCTTTCATAGAAAAAATTGAAGTTAAAATCCAATGCTTCCTAACTCATGGAGTCTTTAAGAAAAACATTATGTAACTCAAGATAATTTTATTACAAGCATTTGCCCCACTAGAGGCTCCCTAAAAACTAGGTATTAAGCTAATTCCAACATGATAATCTTAATTATCATTGTATTGTGGTTGAAAAATAGAATGATATTGATTTGATACAAAAATATCATTCATGATTCAATTATTAGTATCATGCATATTAATTTACTTTCCTTGTATTGAATATAGTTAGTTACGTGTAACCTACTGAACTATACACTTACTCTATCTATTTTGTATATGAATGGATTTTAGATGGACCTTTATTTTGTATATGAATGGATTTTAGTGGCTCTGTGTATAAATGGAGCTATAAAAAAATTCTCTATAATAAAAGATTTTGAGTAAATAATCAGTCATGCAACGAACCTGATGTGACCCATTGGAGTGAGTTATGTTGGATCAAGTCATTAAAAGATGCCTTCTCCCACTCTCCAATAAAATCCTCAGTAGGTTCAACCCTCATCATTGACTTGTTTTTAATTACAAGCTTGGAGGTAGGAGTACTCGTCATTGTGGGGAGGTTCCCCTTTAGTCAATATTGAAAGATTAAAAACATAGAACTCCTTATTCAAAAAGCCATAAAAATCATCAAGCACTTTGTTGTAGAAGGTTGTCACCTTATTATACAAGCCAATCACTCGCTTTATTAAAGCCAACACCTTAAATCACTTGGTGGATAACTAAGTAACTAAGTTGAGGAGAGGCACACTATGAGATCATTAGTGGAGGATGATGCTCGACCATTAAATATGATCTATTCTAAGGATTGTAGTAGTTTATCTTACTTTCATTTGGGGGTTAGCTAATTAACTTCAGCAAAGATCATAACAACCGTAGTTGATGCCCCCTCCTTAACTATTGTTTCCACTATGTTCCATATAGGAAATCATCATTCCATCCTCAATATTCGAGGGACATCCTCAATACTCGAGAAAAGCTCCCCTTTCGTCAGATCACCCTTGCGTTAACTATAGCGGGCATACATCTTCTTAATATCCTTTGGATCATAGTTTTAGGAGAAAGACATGAGTGACATCACATCATTATCATCATAAGGGATCAATGCTATGGCTATAGTAAAAAAATAGGGTAGTAGTTTTATATTCACTTATCTTTTAATTGTTTGATATCCATAATAAATATTCTTCGTTAATTCACTTGTCATTTTTGGTACTCTCCCTCCAAAGGTCTGAGTAATATTTTGAGCTAAATGTATACTTGTAGCTGCCCTCTCAAGGGCTTAATATGTATTTAAAAGGTCCCAATGGGATAACTCAAACCATACAGTCCTTGGTAGTGAAGACATCTCCAAGGGTGATTGTTCTTAACCTGATAAAATAATTTAATGGGTGCGGCATCTCAGAGAAACATGTAAGGTTTGTCTAGTAACCCCTTAGTTTTGGAGGACTCATCCCATATGAGAACCACACCCTCAAAGCAACTCGCCATCACCTCGAGTAGTGAGCCACCAAAGAAATTTTAACCCAATTGTAGGGAAGGATATTCCTATAAAGACTCAATCTATTTTCCTTAGACTCAGCCAGAGAAGGAGTTTGTAATCCCTGACACTCGTGGACTTGTTCTTCATGCTAAGATGCCTTAAGGACTCCATCTAAGATGTCGCTAGTGCAACAAAAGAACTTGTCAACAATAGTCCCTTTAGCTCAATCCATTTGAGAATTTGGCTCCATTAACACACTCACAAACACTTGTCACTAGAGAACTCACATGGAGGTTGAAGAGTCATACTAAAAAAACATATATCATGAAAAGTGCCTATCAGTGCAAGGGACATGTCTAGGTCTATTTGTATTGGGTTTAATTTATAATTTCACATTATTATTATTTTTCTGGTGGTAACCTTCACTATAGCCCTCAAATCTTTATAAATAAGGATGAAGATGCATATTTTGAATCTTTTAGCCTAATTGAGCAAGTAAAAGTCCTTCCTCCAAGAATCTCTTTCGTCTTTCCATATTTTCCATAGGCCCACAAGTCCTAGTCACTTAAGCGTGCATGTTGGTTAGATGTGGTATCTTCTGCTAATAAATCTCGATTCAACATTAACACTGCACTTTTAAATATGATCTCACAAATTTGATCAATAAAAAATTTATTACAAATATTTTTATAATAACCGAAAATTTTTGTGACACATATTATTAATTTAGTATGTCATATATCATCCCTCATACTAATTAAACTATTAGATGTCTAACCATTTTGTTACATTATTAATAATATAATTTTATTTATCTAATAATTTTAATAATAGTTTAATTTAATTTTTAATTAATATAAAACACATAAAATTAAGAATACATACAACAAATATAACCTCAAATTATATAAATATATTAAACTATTGTTTTTTTATTTCGGAACTCATATCATAAAATAAGATTGAAATAATTTTATTTTAACATAAAATATATTAAAATATTCTAAAATTTTCTTATTTGATGTGTCCCTTGCCATTCCATCAAACAGATGTCCAAAAGGTTGGAGTCTTATTCATAGTGCTTATTGCCTGCCCGTGTGTGAGCAGTTGTTTTAGCCCCGCCCTCACCTTAGTTTACGACTTCGAACCCTAACTTCATGCCTCGACTCATCTTCACACTCCTCATATGCATCGCGTCCTCGGTATCCTCGCTTCCTCCTCTCGCCGCCGATTCTGTCCTCCATCCCGACGACAAGGCATCCCTGGTGAAGCTCCGTTCGCCGTCGACCGATCCAAGGGGCAGCCTCTTAAGCTGGAATGGCTCTAATTGCAGCTCCTGGGCAGGTGTTTCCTGCAACAAAGCTACCGGCCGCGTCGTTGCCCTCGACCTTTCCGGCTTTGGTCTCGTGGGCCCCCTTCCCCTGAGCCTCTGCAAGCTCCCTCTCATCCGAACCGTAATCCTCTCCAAAAACGCCTTCTCCGGTGTCATCCCTCCTTGTTTCGGCCGTCTCCACGCGCTAGAAACCCTGGACCTTGGCTGCAACCATCTCCGCGGCCCCCTTCCCTCTCAGCTTGCGAGGCTCTGCCGCCTCAAGGAGCTGCTTCTCTCTGACAACCCCAGTTTCGGTGGCAAGATTCCCGAATGGATCGGGAATTTCTCCTCAGATCTCTCGAAGCTTGAACTTAGCTCGGATTCCCTCGAAGGACAGATTCCGGTAAGTTTGTTCAACCTGCGCTCCCTTCGAGAGCTCGATCTTTCTGACAACCAGTTGGTGGGTACTCTGAAGGATTTCTCCCAGCCGCTTATCTCGCTTAATCTGGCCTCCAACCAGCTCTCTGGAACTCTCCCCTGCTTTTGGGCCTCATCTAACTCCCTCTCTGTCCTCAACCTCGCCGGAAACAACATCGTTGGCGGCGTCCCCACGTGCATCTCATCTCTTCGCGCGTTAACCTTGCTGAATCTTTCTTCCAATGGCTTCGAGTTCAGTATTTCGCCGCGGCTCATCTTCTCTGATCGGCTCCTAGTTCTTGATCTGAGCTCCAACGCTCTTTCCGGCCCAGTACCCCGTGGAATCGTCGAGTACTCGGCGCGCTCGGCGCTGCTACTGCTCAATCTCTCCAACAACCAGTTTTCTGGCGAGATCCCGCTGGAGATAACGGAACTGAGAAGTCTTTTAGGGTTGTTCCTCTCCCACAACCAGCTAACAGGCGACATCCCCGCTGCCATCGGTAACCTCACGTACCTCCAAGCACTTGATCTGTCCCACAATTCTCTCTCAGGTCAGATACCCATCAGCCTCGCAGGATGCTTCCAGCTCTGGCAGCTCAAGCTCAGTCACAATAACCTTTCCGGCACTCTCAGGCCGGAGCTGGATGCCCTAGACAGTCTTAGAATACTTGATCTCGCGGGCAACCGGATCTCTGGCGAGATTCCGCTGCCGTTAGCGGGATGCAAGTCTTTGGAAGTCATCGACCTGAGCTCAAACAACATCGCAGGAGAGCTCAGTAGTGCCATCCTAAAGTGGCAAAACCTCCGTCTTCTTTCGCTGGCAGGTAATAAGCTCTCGGGAGGTCTGCCGGACTGGATATTCTCGTTCCAGTTTCTCCGATCACTTGACCTATCTGACAACAAGCTGTTTGGATACATTCCTGGTGGCGATTTTAATGTCAGTTCTGACTTCAATGGAGATGAGCATGACCTCCTATTCCATGGTGGAAGTCTTACTGGTGAGAATGCTTTTGTGTGGGGGATGCTAGACTTTAAGGGCAGCCGGCAGCTGGAGCTGCATTATGAGCTAACATCAGCGGTGGGTATAGATTTGGCAGGCAATTCTCTTCATGGGGAAATACCTCAAGGGTTGATTGGCCTTAAAGGTTTGGAATATCTAAACCTCTCCTACAACCACCTGGTTGGTCGGATTCCAGCGAGCCTGGAGAGGATGGAGAAGCTGAGGAGACTAGATTTGTCCCATAATTCGCTAACTGGAAGTGTGCCAATCGGCATCTCACAGCTGAGGGAGCTTGAGACGCTGAACCTCTCATATAACTGCTTAACAGGCCAGGTTCCAAAGAGGGAGGAGGGCCTGTTGAAGTTTCCAGGAGCATTTGCGGGGAACCCTGGGCTGTGTGTGGAGAGCAGTGTGAGAGAGTGTGAGGGAAAGGCTGCAAAGTTGCCTACTGGGAATGCTGCTGGAGGAAGCGGTGGTTATCTCGTGGAGGAAGGCTGGATGTCTGTGGGAGCATTCTGGGTGAGTGCAGCAGCCAGCTTCTATGTCACTTCCATGGGTTTTTTATGCTCGCAAAAGGTGAGGATTTATGTCTTCCAGACATTGACGCAGGAGTTTTAAGTGACAGATGTTTTTAACTTGTGGAAGAGATGGCTAAGTATTGGAGACTGTCCTGAAAATGGTATCATCTTCAATTTCTAGTTCTCTTGTGAAGCCGTTGTTACGTTTTGTTCTTGGAAGAGATGGCTAAGCTGAGGGGACCTTTCTTTTATGGTATATTTATGGAGATTTGGAGAGTGTCAAGAAAAATGCTTTTCAAAGCAACGTTGTTATAATATTCTTGCAGAAATCGGTCATAAGATAAAAGTTGTCCATCAATCATGTGTTTGCATGTAGACGCTGGTTTCTGTTGGCTCGGCTTTTGTGGGCACGAAGAGCATTGCTCTAATGAATGCCACTTCGTACGTTGGACAATGTCTTCCTCTGTTCTTCTATTCAAAAGTTATGTCGAGGATTCCACTGGATGTTGATTTCAGCGTAATTGTATTGTAATCCGAGGTACCTCTTGTAACTATTGATTACTGAAATTTGTTTGCCTCACTAAAGGGTTTTAAGAGCAAAAAATGATGGAATCTGTTATACTTGTTTCTTCTCAAAGATGTTTTTCATTGCCTGTTTCATTTCATTTGGGCGACCTGCTTGTGATAATGTCTAGATCGTTCATAGTGGAGTGGAGGTCATTCATTTTAATTGTTGATGTAAGGCCTGTAAATGATAGTCTCTTAGATAATGTGATCATAAAACAACTAACACCATATTCGCTTTATTTTTCTTAAGCCAGAGGAAATCTGATAAAAATAATTTTAATAAATGTTTGAGAAAAATGAACGTCATTTGTTTGTAAATAGGCTTTTATGTTGCGTCCAGAACATCAAAAATACCAAAAAAAAAAGACTAATATTCCTTGAGTCCATGCACAAGCAAAAATACAAAATTAGATGACGGCACATAAATGGAGATGCACGATAAATAAAAAGAAATATTGCGAGCGGCAAATATGCATTAAAAGAGTGGATATCTTATTTTATAAAAATATATATGAAGTCACAGTAATTTGATAAATATTAATTATTATATTTAATTAATAGTTAAAACTTTAAATATTAGTTAGTATGTACATTACTATAATCACTATCTTGTCTAAATTCCGTGCTTAGATAATATTAGTTAATATGTAAAAACTAATAATTATTATTTGTTATAGTGTCCAAATTTATTCGTAAAACATCATTATATATTATTCTGTATAGTTTAATACATATATCTTACTTCATTATTGTATAAGAATCTGATAATTCCATTAGCTAAATTAACGATTCTCCATTCTGCCACCTTTAAATTTGGCCATAGCCAAAATTTTTTACCTACCTGTGTGCTTGCATGTGTCTTGCCGGTTTATACTTCTGTCATCTCATGTGCTTGCTTGTGTCTTGCTCTCTGATCTTTTCCCTGGTCTCTCTCTCTCATTGACGCCCCAGCCCGCTAGTACCTCAAATTCATGTGAAATCAACTCCCGATCTATCCACTTCGGCACTCCTCTTTGTCGTTACCTGCTCCACTACCATCCTCCTCAACTCACCCAAAGCCACAGCCCTTCCTCTCCACTTTCATCCTTCCTCTCACACTCACGAACCTAGCTCTCACATCTATCCATCTCCTCACGTGAAATCCTCCTCTCAGCAGCACCCAGAAGCTCCTGTTACTCACCTATTCATTTTTGTGAGCCAACCACAACCAAATCTAGCCTCCGACTTGCCTCATCACAAGGGTAAATACCCTCTCAAGACCTTTCCACTTATTCCTCATAGCAGCCATCCAACAACTCACTAACCTTAGGCCTACTCCACCTATACAACTCTTTCACCTCTTCCCTCCAAACACAACAGCCCACTCTTTGCTCACCTACCCGATCCAGCCAACGTCAAAACCACCGCATCTTTCCTGTAATTCTCATTTTTTTTTCACTGTTTATATATGTAAATATATATCTATTATACGCATAAAAAAAATCAGTCAATAAAGTAAAATAAAATGTAGATTTTTTTTTGGCAAAATTATTAAAAGGATCACCTATAAAATGATATTACAAGAAGGATCATGAATATTACAAAATTTAAAAAGGAACAAAAACGCAAAGCATAATTCCGTTTTAACATAAAACGCAAAGCATAATTGCGTTTTTAAGGGAAAACATGAACAGTAACCACGTTTTCCCTTAAAAACGCAATTATGCTTTGCATTTTCTATGTATCCCACTATTCATTGGCATTAAATAATGTTTATATTTGATTTTATATATATTTATCATATATTTATAATTAATGGCCATAATATAAATTAATTTTCTATTTTAAAAAAAAAATTAATTTTCATATTTATAACCTTTTTTTAATAATTAATTTTAAATAGTTATCATATATATAACTTATTTATAATTTAATTATATCTATTAAAAATAATTACATTTTTCAAAACAAAAGTAAAAAGTTTTTATATATTTTCTATTTAATGACCTTAAATATAATGTACAATCAAAATAATATATTAAACTAAATTATTTTTAAACTTTAATGTATTTGTAAATATATTGTAAAATAATTTAGTAACATATGATTTAATAAATTAACAAGAAATTTTTAATTTAGATATGTGATTATATTTAGTTTAATTATTTTTGTTAATTTATAATGTTAAAAATATATAAATATAATGCAATATGAAGTAATTATTCATATGCATATTAACCTATTTTGAAATAATGCATGAATAGTGTATAATAACCTATTTGTAAATATTGACCTATATATATATATATATTAACCTATTTATTTAATTAAAGAAATTAATAGTGGAAGTATTTAAAAAAAAAAAACTCATATATTGTTTTAAAATCGTTAGGGATTGAATTGAATTAAGAAAGAATTTCTTATCTATTTTTTGTATTCATTATTTCATATTAATAATAATATTCATATTTAAATATAAAAAATAATTTTCAAATTTATAACTTATATTTAATATTTAAATAAAATAATTTATAACTTTTGCTTAACATTTATTTTAATTTATAATAATATTAATATTTATAGATTATTTAGAATTTATTAAAATTTATTTTGAAATAAAAGTAAAAACTTTCTATTAATTAGATTTGGTATAAATATTAAATTTGAATTTAATATTTAAATAATAAATAACATTAATATTAAAAAAAGAACAAGTTAGTATAATCTCCTTAAATATAATTTTTTTAAACATCATTAATTTATTTGCTCGTAATTATTACTAAATTAGTATAATCTCCTTTTAAATTTTGAGACAAAACTAGTGAAATGCTTTCCTGAAATGTAACAATTTCGAAATAAATATTTATAAGAGAAGAAGCAGCATTACCATATATAGCAGTACATAGCCGTATCGTACATTAAAATTATGTCATATATTTCTAAGTATATATCGTACACGAGCTTGGAGTTGTGTTTGTGTTGGACAACATGTGAACTCTAACTCAAATTCGTGTTGAAGCCGCTTCCAATCTTGTCCATCTAAAAAATCGTTTTTCTTTCCATGTTCAGAACATTTCATTAGCATTTTATGGTAATCCAAGAGCCATTGATCATGTTTAGGGGACCAATAATGGTATAAAATACAGTGATCTATGTCAAGCATCGACCTTCCTATCCCTGGCTCAACAGTACCTTCTTTGTCACGACCAAGTTCTTGAATACGGCCCTTTAAAAAATTTATTGATACGAGGTGCATCCCCATGTCATAAAATCTATCTTGTACCAATTTCCAACCAATGCCGTGAAGTTCAATGCCTGACCTATATTCCCTTATTTTCTTCACTTCATCATGTTCATGCCACAAGACGTAATCCTCGTCTTCCCCCCAAGTATGCATAACACATCTGAAAATTTCATTCGAAGCTGCCTTTGCTTCTAGGGTCTCATCAGTATAGTAAGCCAAACTTTCATGTAAGCGGCTACTTCCTTCTTCAATAAGTTGCTGCGTCGTTACGCCTCCTGTTTTATTTATGAAATAAGGGTACATTTTCACTAATGCAGTTGAAGTGGTATCTTTTATGAAGCTCCAAAGTACTTGTTCCTTAGCCACCGTTTTCCTATATAGCATGCATATAAAGATGATGTTACATGACAAAAAGATGGTTACGTCATAAGACATTGGTAATATTCATTAAATGGTTGCCTTTATACATCAATAAGTTGAAACTCCTTCAAATAATTTCTTATATATTAATGTACGACCTCTTTATATATATATAATATTAAAATTTAACCCCAAAAATTTATAGTTACTTTTGTAACTCATAAGCAGTACTCGAACATCAACTAGAAATAATAATTAAGAAATAATAAAACATAAATGAATGTACTAATGATTAAGACACTAACTTCAACGATAATTATCATAAAAAAAGATTTACATTACATTAAAGTAGATCAGAAGAAGGAGGACATGTAGGAGTTCTACAAGCATAATAACTTCAGTGATTATTTAGCACAATCCGTGTGCGAGCTTGGAGTTGGGTTTGGGTTGGGCAGCAGCCGAATCTCTGTTGGAACCACTGCTGGACACATTGCCAATCCGACGCTTCAAGAAACTCCTTCCGCTTTTTTCCTGGCCAATAAATCATATTCTCGTACGTCTTAACAAGGAATGCATCTGCCGCAGAATCCCAATTTTTGTAGAGAATACAGTGACGTACGTCGGCAGTTGGGTTTTGAACAATCACCTCAACCGACCCATCTCGAAGCCTTCTTGTTTCAGCATGTCTAGCCTTCAAAAAGTTTATCGGTGCTATGTGTCCTACCTTTCTCATACCCTTGCTTTGCACATATTGCCAACCATCTATGTTTAAACCGTCTTCATCCCTATAAGAGCGGATCGTCATAGCTATGCTGTGTCTATCCCATAATATGGTGTCTTCCATATTGGACCACGAATGCACACAGCAACGATAAAGCTCATTCATTCTTGCCTTCGCCTCTAAAGCATCATCAGGGGAAAATGCTAAACATTCTTGTAGCCTAGTACTGCCCTCCATAATCATGTTCTTGAAAGGGATTTTATCTCTACGATGCATCGCAGAATAATATAAAATGAGCAAAGGGAAATCAATATATCAACTTCAGAACGGAAGGAACGACCTGCATATACCAATTTATAAGATAATATATATTCATCAGTTTTGTTCATCAATTACGACATACTACAGTAGTAAGAACTAGTGCAGTGCAATTTTTAACCAAATTTATTATGTTTTTAGAAATTAGAATATTGTAATTTTTAAAATAAAATTTAAAAGTAATAATTTATTGAAAGCATATGAACATAGTGGTATTAAATTATAAATATAATTTTACTTAATTTGTCACTATAGTAATATATTTCTTAAGTGGTACTAAATTAATTTACATATTAATATAAAATATCAATTCTAGATTTGTAAATGCTCATCATTAGACCACTTGCAACATGAAGCAGATATTGCATAAAATGAAATATTTACAAAATTAAGTTCACGCATAATAAACATTCATTCACTCCTAATCTCAACTATCTCTTCTTCCTATGTCTAAGAGCATCTGTGCCAGGTGTATATCTTGTAGGTTCCCTCCTACTCCTCCTCTGGAGCTGGGGTGCTTCTTCTTGCTTATGCTCCTCTTCCTCCTGTGTAGTGGCCATGTCTGTTAATGCTTGTTCAGTAGCCATGCCATGCTGGGTTGGAGTTCCGGGCCAGCCGAATAGGGTGGTCCACATGGGATTATTCATGTCGAATGGAGCTTCTCTAGCTTGGGATGAACTCCCTTCTCCTCGTATTAAAGAATGGCCTGCCCTGTCATTCCGAAATGTCTGCCAGTATCAGCCGATCCAACGTACATTGAATGTCTCGGAGGGTCTGCAGGATCTGTTTGTAAACCAGAAGCATGAGATGTTGATCTCCTAGCAGATTGCTCCATGTGTGCACTTCGACCTCCTCGTCGAGTTTGTCTGCCAGTGGTGTCAATATACACAGATTGCTCTACTTGTCTTGCAAGTTTGAGAATGTCTGCATATCCTTGGTGCATTGACCCTGTACTGTCCATCTGGCCCGTAGCATATGACTCAGCAATATCTTTGCTACGTAAGAAGTAATCAACCTGTAATTGAGTGCAAACATAAAATTAAATATCATATTCGTGTTTATTAAGTAGGATTTAAAATGTACACAAAAGCACGTACCACTATCCTCTCCCCTGGTGACCGTGGGTATATAGTTTCTGGTGGAGTCGTAGGTGCTTTCAGTAAGTAGAGGGAGGCCCAAGATTTGTACCATCGCAAGTAAGCAGCTAACTCCTCTCTACCATCTCCCAATGGTTGCCTGATGGTTATAATAAGCGCCCGCCTATTATTCCATAACTCAATGTAGCCTCTATGGTACTGAACCCAATCTACCTCTGCCCTTCCTCTACCATCAACACGACGGAATGCTCTCTCCATAGGCTCGATCGTGGTTGCTTGTATCCCACCAAATTGTCGCATGACCCGGTCAGGCAAATGCCACTCAACACGCTTCCAGCTAATCAATGGGGTGCGAGCAGTCCATATGTCGTTGGCTTCATGACATATCGGAGGTAGCATGCCCATTATAGATTCAGTATATGGCATAAATACGGCCTGTAATGAGTGAAAGATTATATTATTAGATTTACATTTAATTTCTAGTTTAGGGTATTTAAATTGAAGTTACCTGGCTTAGCTGAAGTCCATCCAACTCATCTCTATAGGTCATTATATTCCCAGATGGAACTTCTCTCACTCTTTCCTCGGCCCACCTGCATTGAATTTATGT
The DNA here is from genome assembly GCA_019925795.1 of Dendrobium chrysotoxum. Classification (NCBI taxonomy): domain Eukaryota; kingdom Viridiplantae; phylum Streptophyta; class Magnoliopsida; order Asparagales; family Orchidaceae; genus Dendrobium; species Dendrobium chrysotoxum. The sequence continues at coordinate 25,070,371 of CM034300.1, read as the reverse complement.
TATTAACATTGTTCAGTAACTATTGCACATTATGATATGTTATGTAAATTCAAAATTACCTTAACGCAAGGGGTTTCCCGATGATATCTCGTGGGAATGGAACCCGAAGTGTCGGCCGCCCGACATGCATCCTCTCCCAAGCCCAGACCTGTAAGAGGGGGAGGCATCCAGCTTTGTACATACGAGAAGGTCGTGTTGCAAGATTTATTTCTCTATATAGATGTGCCAATACGGACGAGCCAAGGGAGTACCGGGCGAATTCCTCAATGTGTTCAAGTAACGGGAGATACTGCATATGTATATGTGAGCCGGAGGTATCTGGCAATAAGTAACACCCAAGCATATACATAATATATGCCCTAACATGTCGGAAGAACACATGACGGGGTAAATCATTATACGATTCCCGAAAAAAAGTCCATCTTAGCCATCGTAACGGTAGAATCGAGTATGCTTGCGAATGACCCATTCTAAAGATAACTTCCACCTCTTGGTTGTCCGGATCATGGTACGTTGCATTTGGGTCTGGGTGGGATCCCAACAGCTCATTACAGCACTCAATCCAAGTGTCCCAACGCAACCCTTCTCCAACCATTATACTGCCAATCATGGGAGCACCGTCAATCCTTACGCCCAAGATCAATTGAACGTCTTGCAACGTGATCGTCATCTCCCCAACCGGTAGGTGGAAGGTGTTTGTCAATGGACACCACCTCTCAACCAATGCAGCTATCAAAGAGTGGTCTAGCTGTATGAAGTGCTGGTGCCTAACAGAATCCAAGCCCGTAATCTGCAATGCATGGATCAGTCGCGGGCAACGAACTGGCCACTCACGTGCCATATGTAAGTGGGTTGAAGCCACAAGATGCACGGACTGTAAAATAAGATACAACGAATGAGTTACGAAATTATGAATTCATTTATGACAATTGAATATGATAAAAATAATTAACCTCATTAATATTTGAAGCTCTATGATCATCCCCCAATTGAGTTATGCTCGGATGCTCATCTAACTCTGTTGCCTCAAAATCTGCACGGCTACTAGCTCGTCGTGAACGTCGTTGTCTACCTCTGCCACCTCTACCCTCTATTCCCTCAAATAGTTGGATGTATAAACATAAAAATTAACCTTAACATGATGATTACTTTCATTCTTCATCGATAAGACCGTTCACTATATATTATCAGTTATTTAAAGCTGATGAATGAGGTCAAAATTCAAGATTCATAAATTTTTAAGAAGAATATATAAGAACACAGCAAACTTCATTACATCACTTATAATAGAAATACAAGATACATGACATCGCAAAATAGAATGATATTAAGTAACACCAGTTAAGTAACCCTAAGCTCTCCTCGTACTACTGCGTGGATTTGAAGGGCATGTAGCAATGTTGTGACCTCTACTATGGCAGAAGGAGCAGGTTCTGCTTGTGGTTGTACGTGTTTCATCCATGCTGTTACGATATCGAGTCGTTCTAGGTCTACCGGAACGATGTCTCAATGCAGGTGCCAACAATGGCATTATCCCTTGATTATCGTTAAATGGTGGCCATAGCGTCCTCTCAGGGATTACATGAAATTGTCCTGCATAACAGTCTCTATAGTATGCCAACGTGTAGTAGGGCGAAACAAAAGCATTGTGATCCCAACGTCTTGAACCCAATGCTATAACTGCATGTTTGCATGGAGAATGATAAATCTGTGGGTGACCGCATGAGCATGTGCATGTACCTGGAGATGTTATAACAAATCGATAATATCTGGAGGACATGTCATATACCTCAAACTCATAACTATTAATTTGGGTTGGTTGTGGACTTCTGCGTGCATGTCGTTCTGCCAACTCCAAGACAGCCTTCGTGCGTGGGACGAATGTTGAGCTACCTGAAGCAATCCAATTTTCAACCTTACTTGTTCTCTTCAGGAATAATGATACAAGATTATAATATATAGCCATGATAAGGCCTTGTATAGGTAATCCACGTGCCCTTCGTAGGATTCCGTTGGAGCATGATTTCTTATACTCCACATTCTTCATTATTGACCAACCAGATATAGCACATTGAAGTGTTTCCTTGCTCCCAAAGGTCATGCCCTCATATAAGTGATCTGGAATGACGGCATCAAAGTATTCTTGGTGATGATTAATTGGCGCATCCACCCCAGCAGAGGCATCCCACTCCTCCGTCGTTTGTATATTATGGATGAAATCATTATTGACGACCATATCATCTAAGTTTTCAACATTTTGAGCAGTATGATGTTGAATTATCTGATCTGCATGCATTGTGACATCCAAGTCCTCTAATGGCGGTACTTCGACATCCTCGCTTGAGTTCTCGCTTGAACCACTATCCATTATCTCGTAAGCGGGCACTGTTACTTCAATGGTAGGATTGGTTGAATGTTGTTCAATGGGCCCATCGCAATCCCCAATGCTATGCATTATTGAGGGTGAGTTTGCGGTAAATGCTGGTATGTTGAGATCGAATGTGGGCCTTGAGCTCATGCTCATGCGCCGCGATGATGACGGATCATTAAGGATGGGTGTGGGCCTATAACAAAATTAACATAGACATATCATTAGCTTCTAGAACTTAATAGTTATCCCAACATTACAAATGAGTCAAGCTCGATAATGACCTAGATATGTAGGCCGAGTGTCGAGGGTTATCGAATATCATGGGTGGCGGTGACTCAGGTCGTGCCACTGGCACTGGTATTTCCTCGAACTCAACGTACACAATCACGGTCCTCCGCCTTGCTTCAGCCAATACGAATGAACAGACCTCATCATCTGTGATACGAACGGCAGTGTGACCGCCATTATTGCGCAGTCGACATGCAAGATTCACCGTGTGCGTAGTGTGATCACGATGTAATGCTCTTAAGATCCTAAGTTTAAGGTCTTCTAGTGTTATCATGTTCTTAATCTCTATAGGTCTATTCCTTCCACCAATATATGTTGGTGTAAAATCTTCGCCAAGTTGTAGGTTCCCGTCAAAGAATAGTATGAGACGTGACATAATTTCTGAAGATCGATCAAAACATTAGTCATAAAGAATATCTTGCATTTTCGTATTAATAAGAAGTTTTATTCTAAGTTTAAGTTTGATGTAAAATGAAGTACATTTCTTAATAAATTCAGTTGAGAGAATGAACACCATGCTATCCATATAAATACTTGGTTAAAAATATGGAAAATTAATTTATCTTTATTAGGTGTAAATGCGATTTTGACAAAATATGATTCAAGAAATATAACCGGCGTAGTGCAAGAAGGTTTGCTCTTGATGTTGTTGTTGTTGATGGGTCTTAGGCATTGGAGTAAGTAACCTACGTTTATACTACTTAAAACTATCTTAACCTATACAAATTATGTTAAACAAATAGGATGAAGAGATGTTCTTGAGACTAGTTCTTCAGTATCTGAAATAAACTCTAAGAAACTTATAAATTACAGGTTACAGAGTTTATTTTAAGATCATAAACTTCGTATAGTAAGTTCCAGTGGATTACTATAATATCTTTTTCGCCGAATTGGGGACAGCACGAGCGAACCTTCTGTCCCTTCAGTTACTAACTGATAAAATAGTACACCGCATCTTACTATATGTCAGTTAATGTTCACAAATTAAGTTCGTGGCATTGTTCATCCTTCATGACACAGGTTTCTGGTTGCCCAGAGCGGATTTCTCCACCTTAGGTGCCGTTAGGACACGTAGCCCCCCAGAAGGAAGTTTCCAGCCTATAAACTTAATCTTAATTCTTTCTGTAACATATAATCGATAAGAAAAATAAGTATATACTCAAATAACCTACTAAACTTTTTCTCAAAAACAAAGATGGAGTTTAGCCCAATATGGCTCTGATACCTAATGAAATTATACCATATAATATAACTTCTATAAATATTACTCCACATACGAAATTTACTTCTTCTACTTATATTTTCTGTAAATATAACTTATATAACTTACTAATTTCATTATTAAATATTAAATGTCATATTTGTTCTTAACATTTTATTATGTAATTGTTAATTATTTTGCTTATTAATACAAATACTAAAAGGTATGATTTTCCTTCACTTCTACAAAAATTACAAAAATATATATTTAATAAACTTATGTAAGTTAAATATTTTAAATTATTACTAAATCAATATATTCATTAACTAATACTTAATTATTTTATATAATAGTATTTAGTTCGTACTTTTTTAAATACCCATGATTTTGATTCCCCTTGATAATTATTGTATAATTTAATTTTAACTCTTAATAATGAGATTTCCCTATATATTAAACTACATATTAATTATTCCCTTATTAATATAATTATTAAAAATTTATTATATTCCTTAACTTCTACATAAATAAAAATTACGTACATATATATACAAATACTTCATTAAATAATATGGTTCTAATTTTAACCAATATTTTTTTTATCTAATAATTTTTATTTTCAGATTAAATCTTACACAATCCTACAATAATAACTTATATTTAACAAATTTACTAATTAATAAGCAAGCAATTCTTGAATGATATCATATTCAATAACTAACAAATAAATCATATATATATATATATATATATATATATATATATATTTAACTTAATTATTTAATAAGCTATTTATATCTAATATTTCTCAATTAAATATAAACTTTAATAGAACTTAAATAATTTACATATTTGGTATTATCTAATAATTTTCTTATTCTCTATAAATATATGTTATATTTAATTATTATAGTTCTAAATGTAAAATTCATATTTAATATATGCAATGAAGATTACATGTATCTATAACTGATATATTATACATTGCTCATATGATATAATAAGCTTCAATATCTAGAACATAAAAATATTTTCTCATATTATTACTAAGTAAATATATTTCTCTTTAAATATACATTATATTTAATTAGCTTATAATTGCTTCTGATTTAAAATGAGGTTTATAACTCCATAAAGTTGAATAACTTTTATTTCATTTACTTTTAAAGATAAATTTTAAATTATTTATTTTTTTTAAAAACTAAAACATAAAAAGTTTTGTATATGAGAAGATCCAGGAAATAGTATGATTTTAATTATTATAAATTTTGAAATTATCTACTAATATTAAATTTAATCATTACATATACATTATATTTAATTGAGTTATCAATTCTTTTGATTTTAATTGAGAAATATACGTCTATAAAATTTAATATCTCTTATCTTATTTAATTTTTAATATAAATTTAAAATTATATACTTCTCATTAACTTTTAAATCATAACATTAATATATGACATACTTCATTATTTACTCTAATTTTAATTAATATCACATTTCTAATTAACTTATAATGTTTTATTTAATCTCATTTCTTATGCAATTTAATAATATTTGCTTCAAATTTTGATCTCATATATTTAAGGTCTCTTCTTAATTTTTTTTATAAATTATGTTATATTTGTTTCTTAACTTCAATTTAATAATTTGAAATCTAAATATAACTTTCTTTTGTGACATGTTATTATTAATATAAAATGATATAAATCTCCTTATCTTCTACTATTACTTTACTGATTTGCTTTCATTATTACTACATTAATATATCTCTCTCATAATAGGCATTATTTTAAATTTATTTAATTAATAACATAAATTATAATTATATAATTTTCAATATCTTATACATATATAATATATATATGTGATATATATAAATATATCATATACTTGATCATTTAATATGGTATCTTACACTCATAATATACCAAATTTGAATATTTCTAAATATGTTATCTTTAATTTTATATCTACAACTATTTACTAATATTAACTTCAAATTCTAATCAAATATATTTCAGATCTATATATTTTTTTTCTTTGGAAATTAGTTTATATTTGAATTTTAACTTTAATTTAATATATTGTTCTATAAATATAACTTACACTTTTTTATTACACATATTATTATAAATATTAAATAATTTAATTTTCCTTATCAACTACATAAAAAATCAATATACATTTAATTAATTCTATTTTATTATTACTAAATTAATATTTTCCTCTTAAATTATACTTTATATTTAACTAGGTTATAATTGATTTTGATTTCTAATGACATATATTGATCTACATAATTTTCTCATTAACTTAACCATCATAATATTTTAATGTGAGATACTTTATCAATTAATATGATTTTTTTTATTATCAACTTCCGAATTAACTAATAATTTCTTATTTACTCCTATCTCTTACCTAGTTTTTTCCCATTATAATTTAAGTAATATTCTATTCTGAACTTCAATCTATAAATATGAGTTATATTTTTTTTTTTACCTATTGTTGTTAATATTAAATGATAACATTCTCCTAAACTTCTATAAATAATAAACTTTCTAATTACAATTATCCTTTTATTATTACAACATTAATATATTTAACTTTAACATATACTTATATTTCTTTAATTAACTTATTAAATTTATTTTAATATTACATATTTTTCATTAACTTATTAAATTTTTTTTGATTCTATATACTTAATTATGCAATATTGTATTAATTATTACTTAATTTTACATTAACTATTCATTGTTATTTTAATAATATATCTCATATAATTTAATCATATTTATTCCAATATCTTATTTCATATACTAAATATCCCTAAATAATGACTCTATAGAAAATAATTTATAATTACTATTTATTTCAAAAGATATTTTTCCTCTATATATATTTTTTTAGTTTTTTTTTTTTACTTTTTAATATAAATTTTCAAAAATTATGATTTCATTACCTTTCACATAAAAATACAAATATATATCTGAAACACTTATATAATTGTTATAAACTTTTAATTATTACGCATTTTGATACTCTCTAAGGATTACTGATTTATTCCTATATTCCATTGAATTTTATTTAACATGCCACTAAATTAAATTTTTCTTCTACAAATATAACTTATATTCAAATAATTACATTATTAAAATAAATAAATAATAATATGATGTAATTTAACATAAATATTAAAATAATATTATCCTTTGTAGATTCATTTAATTAATTTGCTTTACGTTAGTACATAACTCTCTATCTTAAAATTACTCTGTCTCCCTCTCTAACTCTCTCTAACCTCTCTCTCCATCTCTCCTCATTTAATGTGCTTAATATTTGTCCAAATCCAAGAAATTTAAAACCTGTGTTGGCCAAGCAGAATGAATAAGAACAAAAATTTTTTTGGCATCACATTTCTATATGTTTGATATTATTTTTAAACATATATATAGGAGGCCTACTTTAGCAACAACAAAAATCTCCTAAATCATAGAGTTTTTCAATGATTACATAACGTTCATACCTGATTGCAAGAATATTAACCAACTATAATATATATACTTTCTTCCTCGCAAATATATTATGCTTTGAAAGAGACTTTTATTTCAGAACTACTTAATATACTTCTGATATCTTCAACAATAATGATTATTCATTTATAACATAAAGTGATAAACTATCAGAAATAATTGCTCTCAACAATAATACTTCAACACTTAAGAAATAAATCACAATACACATACAATCAATTCTAACAAATAAAATATCTTATACAAATCTACTCTAATAATTATGAACAAAACTACAAATTTCATTAAACTTTGTTCTCTGAAAACTAACCTTAATATGCCTCTTCTAAATAGACTCACCTCTCCAAGCCTCAAGTTAACACTCCCCAATTTCCAAATCATTTTCTCTTATCTTGATAGCTATTTATAGGCAAAAGTAAGGTTTACAATTTAAATTTTTTTTTTTTCAAAACAAAGCTGATGCCGGGGTCCGGGAGCATTAGGGAGCCCAAAATTCGCAAAAGCAGCTCACGGGCTGCTGCTTTTCCCGTGGATCACTCCGGCGGAGGGGGGTCTAGTTTTGCATGAAGAAAACGCATGCATACCTTGCGTTTTCATGAAAAACGCAAAGGTCCTTTGCGTTTTGAGCAGAAAACGCAATCTAGGGGTGCGTTTTCCATGAAAACGTGGTCAAGGAATGCGTTTTGTATTCAAAACGCACATGTTCTTTGCGTTTTCCAACAAAACGCCAACACTGTTCACGCGGATGATCCTTTCTAAATTTTTTTAATTTTCTGATCCTTTTGCTAAATAACTTAACGCTAATGATCCTTCTTAAAATTCTCCCTTTTTTTTTTTGGAAAAATGAGGGCATAGCCCATTCTATAAAAGAAAAAGGATTACAGCTGTAAAATAAGCACACCCACTAACAAAAACAGTGGCTGCACATCGATGAAGGAAAAACATACACCTGTAACACTAAGCAAAAGAACAGCAAAGAGGTCAAAAATGACAGATAGATCTGTCAAGCCAGGACTCAGAGTAGACAGAAACATCAAAAATTGATCAGATCTCCTTTGGTTGCCCGAAGACCATCCTAAAGGAGAGAGGCAGAATTCATCATCGTCCTTGGCCCAAAAATCTGCCTGTGACATTGATATATTCGAAGGCAACAGTAACCCACTCGATTAGCAGCAGAGGCATCCCGAATGACAACGTAGAAAACATCACAATCCAGCATTCTAACAATGCCCATTTTACAAAGAGAGCAGTCATACCAGAGATCAAGCACAAACGGATCTCTAAAAAGTATAGAACAGTGAGCATAGTCAGGAAGGAATAGCCCAAAGGTAGCAAAAGACTGTCTAAAAAGTGGTACAGAAAGAGAAGCCATCGAATCCAAAATCTGAATAATGAAGCGTAGAAATTAGTAGTATCTCAACTTCTGCTTCTCAATAAGAAGCTTCCCTCCTTTCCAACTATTAATCCTCAAATAGGTAGCTTTAGAGATTTTCTTAAATAATGTGTTAACACAGACTGCATTGGCATTAAACCTTCTATTGTTATGCTCCATCCAAAGATAGTAAACAGTGGCATTGAGAATAAGGAGACAGCCATTTTTGATATTTTGATTAACAGCAAGACAGTCAATATGATCCAGAGCTTGAGATATGGTAGGCCTTAGAAAGAAGTTTTGATAAGAAGGGATTAATTTAGACAGCACCTGGAAGGAAAAGTCACACTCAAAGAACAAATGATTTATAATTTCAGGGCAAATATGGCAAAAAGAGCAAATGTTATCCGGTATGTTAATGTTCCTTAAGGAAAGGACATCAATAGTTTTTAAGCCGCCTCTTAAAGCCATCCAAGTGTAAGTCGAATATCTCAAGGAATGCTTTCTATGCCAGACTAAAGAATGCCAGTCATGTGAGTCCTCTGTAGAAAAAAAGTCTGCATAAAAAACTTTGAAAGTTGCCAAATTATTGTTGTTCCAATTGATGTGATGATTGGAGTTTGTATCAATGGGAATGGACTGGATATAATCTTTAACATGTTGACAAAGATTATCAGGCAGGTTCCAAGTATTAAGAAGCATCCAATCTCCAAGAACAGCACAAGGGTTGCAGATCGAGTTTTGTAGAAGTTCTGGGAGCATAACAAAAGAGTTGTTATCAGAGCTCCAATGATCCCAAAGTATTAAAATAGTACTGTTTGGAATAATATGGAAATTGAAGTTGTGTCTAGCTAAAATAGCAGTGCTAGAAATGCTTTTCCAGTAAGGGGTAATATCTCGCTGAGAAGGTTTCCAAGGTGAGATATATCTAGTTTTAAACCATTGGGAGAGGGGTGATACCGTATTGTATATTCTGATAATGGTCCCACAATTGTAAGCATGTCTTAAGGCTTGTAGAGAGGCTATACCAAGCCCCCTTTAGAATAAGGTTTACAAGTGTTGTATCAAGAAATTAGATGCATCCGTTTAGAATACGATCCTCCAAAATAAAGAAACTTCGAGCAGAGTTTTCCAATTGCCTTGCAAGTGGTCTTAGGAATGATAGATCCTCTTATCCAATAGGCCACCGTGTTAGTAATTGTGTATTTGATGTATTGCAAACTACCTGCAAAAGAAAGAAGTCTAGCTTTCCATCCAGAAAGAAGATTAGTAAGTTTTTCAATAAGTGAGGAGAAATCAGAAATTGTAGTTCTCCCCAAAGAAATTGGTAGGCCCAAATAAGAAATTTTGGTGGTGATACTGTGTATTTGGAGGGTTTGGGAAATGAGAGAAGTATTTGGGGCAGAAGGAGAATAGAGTAATGAACTCTTTTGCAAGTTGAGATGCAAACCAGATAAATTGGAAAAAGTATTGAGGGAGCGCATGAGAGATTCACAGTTTTGATAGTCGGCTTTACCAAAGACCAAAAGATCGTCTGCATAAATAAGGTGAGACAATTTATAGCTCTCGAACTGAAAACCTTCAAAACTATCTGCCACATTCGGATTATCAATGAGACAAGAGAGGGCGTCCATAATGATACAGAAGAGATATGGGCTGAGGGGACATCCTTGTCTTAACCCAGAAGTAGAGCTAAAAAAACCTTCAAGGCCACCATCAAAGCAAATGGAGAAATGAGTATCGTTAATACATGCTTTGACCCAATTGATGAAGGTACGCGGAAATCCTTTTTGAGCCATTCTAGCAAAAAGGAAGTCACGTGATACAGTGTCAAAGGCTTTCCTAATGTCAAGTTTGGCACAAAAATACTTGTTTCTAAACTTCTTGTTGCAAAAATTGAGAATCTCAGCCGCCAAAATGGGATTATCAGTAGATAATCTATTGGTAATGAAAGCAGCTTGGCTTTTATGGATAATCTCAGGCATGATAGGTTTCATACGAGTGGCAAGGATCTTAGCAATGATTTTGTGAAAAATATTACAAAGAGCAATATGTCTGAAGTCCTGAATAGTTTCAGCATGATTTTTTTTGGGGATAAGGGCGATGGCAGTTGCTTTTGCTTGTTTGGGGAGATAAAATTTGGAAAAAAATGATCTGACAGCTTTGCAAACCAGCGGTCCAGTAATTAACCAGGTTTTTTTGTAGAAATCAAAATTAAAACCATCAAGGCCAGGTGTCGAATTGGAGCAGCTCAAAGAGACAGCCAAGTAAATCTCATCATTAGTAACTGGAAGTATCAGTGAATTCAAAAATGAGTTTGGAACCACATTGCCAGAGGGAATGCAATCAATATCAGAAATAGAAGTAGCAGGAGAGTTGTAAATTTCCTGAAAGTGGGATATAATCCTTTGAATGTTAGCAACCCGTGAATTCTCAGAACAAAGAATAGAGCCATTGATGATACTCCTGTTGAGAGATTTCCTTTTATGAAGCTTAGAATATAAGAACTTTAAGTCTTCCTCTCCTTTAGTCAACCACCTCACTTTGGACCTTTGAATAGTCCAATTAGCCCATAAAGAATTATAGAAAGCAATATCAGCATTAATTCTCTTAAGGTTACCACAAACTTCCAAATCAAGAGGGTTTTGGTCTGCGAGCAACTGACAATGTTGTTGTTGTGAAGATAAAGCCGCACATTTACCCGCAATGACATTTGAGGATACCCAAGCCCTGGATTTGATTTTCTCTTTTAAGAACTTCAGCTTTTTGTAAAGGCACATAATGGGATTTCCATGATCAGGTGTTGCAAAAATGGAGATGAGAAATTCCCAGAATTCAGGGAGATTGGTCCAAAAGTTCTTGAAGTGAAGGAAGGAGAGAAACTCATAGTTCCGGAGTTCCATTTAATCCAAATAAGCCCAGGAGAGGCCGTATGAAAATTGTTGTAGCTGTCTTCTAGATCAAATATATTGTGAGTCAAACAGAACCAAGGGTCATTAAGGTTGGAGGGTAGAATACGATTCTCAATAAGGCAGAGCATATCCAGGTTGTGCTCACGGACCAAATTTTTACAGCAAAAAACTTTATCAGGGTTATTGAACCCCCTGATATTCCAAGTTGCTATAGTTGGATAGGTCATGTGATATTTGGGGTTTGGTTTGGGCCTTTCTTAGAGCCCTTGCCTCTTGTGTTTCTGTGTGACTGAGATACTACTTTTGGAGGAGCAGAGTAAGTTTGAGTATTGGAGGGAGGTATGTGGGTAGGCTGATGGTTAGAGTCTTTTTCAGTTCCCTTCTGGTTTTGAGAAGAAGTGGCTTCAGAATCAGAAGTGTCTTGTAGGGCAATAAATTTGTTAAGTGAAGAAACTTTAGGAGAAGTGGTTTCCATAGGAGGAACAACAGAATTTGAAGTTGAGGGGGTTGCGATAGTGGGGGAGTTTAAGTTTGGAATGGACGTAGAAGCTTCCCCATCTTTTTTTAGGGGAACTATTTGCTGCTGAGTTTGTTGGTTTATATTTGATGTAATGACAGTTTCTTTGGCTTTAGCTTGTTGGGTCGGTTGAGGAATAGTGGAGGTAGACGGCATGTCTGTAGGAAGAGGGAGTAATCCTTTAGGATTTTGAGAAGGTGGTCTCGGTCGACGACTGGTACTTCTCCCTCTAGGTGGGTTGCGGGTTTGTTGTCTTTGAGGATTCGGGTTAGCAGGACAGGAAGAAAAGAGGTGGTTAAGGGATTTGCACAGGGAGCAAATGGAGGGGCGCCATTCATATTGGATTTGAAGGTTGAAAATCTTCCCTTCAACACAAATCGGAATAGTCTCAGGATAAGAGGCAGAGGAATCAACTTGGACACAAACCCTGGCGTACGTGAGTCTGGATTTAGAGGCAGTAAGGGCATCAACAACAAGAGGGTGACCAATTTTTGTGGCTATTTTTGATATACCAACAGGAGTCCAGCAGCATAGTGGCAAGTCAAGAATCTTAAACCAAATCGGAACAGATGTAAATTCCTCTTTTTTAGGGCTAAAATGAGAAGACCACTTTTGCATAATAAAAGGTTTACCTAGCACAAACCAAGCTCCCCTAGTCCAAACCATTTCGTAGTCCTCAGAATTAGAGAACTTGAACAAAAATAATCCATCGCTCAGCGAGATAAGTTTAAGAGTACCTTTGAGATTCCATAGCTTCCTTACAGCGTTAAGCAAAGTCTCGTAGTATGGCCTTTTCCCGAGTGAATATCCAACAAGAGCAAGGTTCCACTCTTCAATAGCATTAGCTATGTCCACAGTGGGGAAATTGATAGGATCATCTGGGGTAGGAATAGGAGAAATATTGAACTCACCGGTTTTAGGCGGGTCAACAAAGATACGATCCCAAGGTAAGGGGTTCGAAGATCCGGCTGGAAGGGGGGAAGTTGAGGGGTTAGGAAGTGGAGGGAAAGAGGTAGTGGAGGCGTAGATGGATCGGATCCCTCCGGCAGCAGCAGGTTGCGGCCTCAGAAAGGCGGACGGGAGAAAAGATAAGACTCAACCCTAGCAGAGCTTCTCTCTCTAATAATAATAATGGATTTACAAGATTTAAGGCTTGTTTGGGACCATAAAATGTAGATTCAACCTCACTGTAAAATTCTACTGCCGTTGTCGTTGCCACTTGTGAGATAGCATAGTTTTCTAAACTTCTAATTTTCATGCAGGTAATGAAGACCTACTTAACGTTTTTTTTGACGTGGTGGGATATTAAAAATACTGGGCCGTGATGTCTCATGATACCACCTACTCACATCTTTTTGGACATGGTGGACATGCCCATACTCCTTATAAATTTTCCCTATGGAGAGCGACACTTCGATATGCCAAAATATTGACTTAATGAAAGTTTGAATATAATATTTTTCAAAAAAAATTTTAACTTCAATTTAGGCCTTGTTTGGGATAGCTTTCTTATTGTTTCTTAAAGTAGTTTTTTAGAACAAAAGTTTAATTTTTTTACTAAAAAGTTGTTTTAAGAAGTAGTAAAAAAGCAGTCCAAAATAAAGCCTTAATCTTAAAATGAATGAAATAAGAAAATATATAATAAATCTATAAAAAATAAAACATTAAAAAATGATAAAAATGAGAAAAATGTAAATATGTGTATATGCAGATTTATATGCAAATATGCGGAAAAAACAAAAAAGCAATTTAAATTTGACATTGGTAAGCTTTTTGTGAAGTATCAATATATGTCTAATTTATTTATTGCCCCTGCCTACAGCTCCATTCCAGCTGAGCTCATTTTTTCGTTGAAAGAAGTCTTCATTTTTCCCATATAGATGGGTCCCTTCATTGTCCTCTGTCGAGCAACCTACTTGATAAACTCATGGACATTTGCAATGCACCCAAGGACACTTGCTATAGTAATGACTGTAGCAAAAGTTCCAACTACGGTTGTGCCATGCGACAACCCTGATGCTTGTTCACATAATTCCTGATTTATTAAGTGTAAAAAAAAAAAAAAACAAGTTGAGCTGAAGAATTTAATAGTGAGATGGGTCTTATAAGCCACTCATGAATTTCGAAGTACACTTGAATACACTATATTGAAGATCACTCAAGTTCTCGATAAGTGTGAGGCCTATAAAAAAAGTCTGAATGTCCTCCGATCAATAATTTAATGCTTATAGGGTTTGAAAATACTGCATGGGCTAAAATAAAATAAAATTTAAAATTTAAATTTAAGTAAAAAGAAATATACCATTGAATTGAGAAGTTATGGAAGAATTAGTTTTAATCATCCTACCCAACTCAAATAATTCACATTTACAATGTCCAAAGTACATGAAGTTAACTTATGCCATTGATGAATTCAAATTCACAAGTTCCTTAATCAGTTGGAGTCTAACAGAAGTTGTAAATCTAAATTTGATTTTTAAAAGCCTAGTGCCCATGTTTTGTGGCATGTTAGATGGAGGATGATAATGATTATACTATCAATATGCATGCTAATGTTTTAATGAATGCATAATTATCTTAATTAACATGTTTCTGAGAAAAACATTAACACCACTGAATCCACAACAAACATATAAACTAGCAAAATAGGTTGCTTTTAAAATTTTAAAATCGAAACAAAGTGCGAAAGCTTTGAAAGAATGTCATCGAAGTTGTAACATAAGCGGACAAAAGGCGCACTTTTAAAAATTAAAAATTAAAATTTTACACACATGTTGATGACAAAAAGTCGTGCAAATGCTCAAAATTGAAGAATTAAAAATATCTACATGCGCTCTTACAAATGTATTAAACATATAAATGTAAATCTGAGAATCCCGTGCGAAGATCTTATTTTAAAAAATGCACCTAAATTTCATAAGTAAGTTATTTTAAAATTTTTTTAATAAAAATGAGAAATGCCAAAATTTTATAGAGCCCTCAGATTTCTAGCAACTCCACTAGGGATAGATTTTTGTTTCCATCTTTGACTAGTCGTATATAAACTATAGTACGCTACAGGAAAACCAGGAATTACCAATGGTTTTTTTCGGCGGTTCTTATTATATTTCTGGCGATTTCGTAAAATATCGATGGTTTTTCAACGGTTAATAACACACCGGTATAACCCACGTAGGAAACGATTTCCGGCGGTCTGTTTTCGGCCATTAAGATTTTCAGCGACTTTCCGGTGATATAAATGGCTGATAAATTCTGGCTGTCATAACACCGGTGACCGCCGGTTAAGCACCGGCGGCTTATCGGCCATCAAAAACTTCGGTTTTATTGGTGGCCTAACCGCCGGTTGACCGCCGGCGACCGCCAGTAAACCGACATACCGACGGGTTTGTTATATTTCTGGCGGCTATAATAAGCTGTCGGGTATCGAGGTTTCTGGCGGCCAAATGTCGATTGGCCACCTGAAACCTGTAGCATTTTCAAAAAAAAAAATGATAGCCTCCCCTTTATTTACTCAATTTTCCACAAATCTGCACAAAATTGAGAACATTTATCACAAATATGGGCAACACGCCACTATAATTAATCCACAACTATAATCCAAAATCAACATATATAGCATTCAAATGAAATCCACAATATGCATAACCAAATATTTAACAAAAAGTTCATCAAACCAAATAAAGTCTATAATAAACATAACATATAAATTCACAATAAGATGTCCATGTTCTTGCTTTCACACATGTTCATCAAACTAAATGTTTAAACCAAAAGTTCATCAAATAAATAAGAGTACTAATCAACCTCTGTGTCCTCGCTACCTGGTGATTCATGTGTCTGCTCTTGCTCTTTCTTCTTTTGATTTTTATCTCTATAGGATCGCAGCTCTACCTACATCTCATTTTGAACCTTTCTCATCTCTTCTATCTCTCTTGTCAAGGCTGCAACCCTCTGGCTAATTGTTTTTTCAGCTCCACTAGGATCATAAAATACTGATGTGGATAAACTGCCCTTATAAGTATAGCCTTGCGAACCCAAGCCATATATCCTCCCCCTCTGCCTTCCTCCAACAACATCTGACCATGTATGATACTCAAAATACTGGGTCAAACCTGAAGATGATCCCTCACCAGTAGACTGACGACTTCCCCAACTCGTACAAAATCTTCTTGCGAGAATAAATTCATAAATTAAATTGATATTAAAATGAGATTTTTTATATTAAATTTATATTCCCAAACTCCAAACATTATACTCACATGAGCTTTGTTAGCCTTTTCATCAACCCACTGATGGTCAGCTTGATGTTTGTGAGTCTTCGTATATAACTCCAGTGGTGTCGGCTCCTGGCCAAGAAACTCTTTCTGAAAATAGAAGATATAGTTAAAATAATATACATATATTTATTAAACTAATTGAAAGTTTTTACCAGTCTTCGTCTATGTTCAGTATGAGGAATAGATCCACCAGTATGAACGGAGCTTCCTAAACCCCTATAATCAGATGCTCTGTTCTACTTATTTTGCTCTCTTATTTTTGTGAACTTAGGGCTCGGCCAAGCTCTACTCAGATCTGCCCATACGCCCTCTCCAATCCATGATGGACACTGCCTGAACTTTTTAATGTCTGTGAACATATCCCTAAGACGGGTCGATCCTTTTCTCTCAAAATTTGTTCTGATCCTTGTGCTATTCTCAAGCAACCACCTAAAATCTTTCTGTAAAAAAAATATAGGCATAAAAAATAATATTAATACAAATTAAATCAAATATTTTAATTTATATTAAATAAATATACCTGAAATTCTCTAAACTACATATCTCTAATTTTCTTTGAGATCTTCTTCCATGATAAGTAAGGAGCATCATATTTGCTCATATGATGTCCTGAATCTTGTGGGTAGGTGGCCTTAAGGGATTGAAGCTGTAGGTTAAATTTTTTATCAATAATATATAATATATTAAATTACAATAAACTTAATAAAATAAACTGAACTTACGTAACGCCCTTAGGCTCAATGTATAGATGCTTATCTGCTGTAGTTGCAGGATCCCTAGCACCAACCTCTACTGGTGTAGATGGTCCACCATGTTCTGGCTGCATCGGATATGGATAATAATATGGGTGGGGTAATGAGGGTAAGGGATGGTGGATGGACCAGTTTGTGATACTGGTGGGGGATAATATGGATAGAATGGAGCTGTATGTGCCTGATCTGGAGAGGGAAATCGAGGACTCGTCGATGCAGGAGGGAAGTACCCAGGAAAGGGTGGTGGTACACCAATAACAGGTGGATCTGACTAGCCCTGACCCTGCTCGCTGGGGAACTACTGCTAACTCCTGGTGGTAATGGTAATCCTATCACTGGTGGAACTGATCTCTGCCTCTCACTTTCATCAGGCTGTCTAGGTCTGCTTGGTCCAACACTCAAATTTTTTTGAGAAAACTTTGTGGTGAAGGATCTATGAGGAGTATCATCACTTGAAGCCATCTATATTAAAAGAAGCAATTAGTAAATCATTGTAATATATAAAAAAATAAATTGTAAGTGTTCCAAAAATTTGCATAAGTAAAAATTAAAAAACAAATATAGATAAATTAGTTATAATAAATATAAAGAATTACAGAATACGCAATAATGATTAATTTACAAAATAGATTTGATAAGAGATATTTAGCAAGAGAATGATATATTTACTAACTTGATTTCAAAAAAATATAATTCAATAAGTACATTACGATAAATTTAGTCATTTAAATTATAAAAATTACTCAAAATCAGAAATACTTTCATTGCTCTCTAGGATATCTTCACTTTTATCCTCGTTCTCACTTGATGAGCTAGTTAAACTATTCACATCTTCTAACTGTATTTTAATATTATGGGTTGTAGTTGGCATCTCCTCAATTTCAACAGACTTATAATTTGGCACTCATCCTCTTGATGTGCAGTTGCTACATTATATTGTTGATCAATTATTCCCCATGCTTTTATTTTTATGATAGCTAGCCAATCTTGTTTATCCTTATGACCACTGAGATGTTTGCTGAAATAAATTTGAACAGTTTGACTTGCTAATATAAATGGATCAAAATTATCATATATTCTATTATATTTTATGTCTACTAAACCATACACAGGATGAACTCTTGTGCCTCTATTATGTACTAGATCATACCATTAACAGTTAAATAAATATACAAAGTTCATATCTTCTCCTGGGTACTCCAAGTCAAGAACCTCATTCAGAATACCAGAATAATCATACTCATCTTCTTCATGAGTATTCCCTCTAACACATACTCCACAATTTTTAATTTTTCTTCTTTCACTCCACGACTTGGAATAAAATTTGAACCTATTCACTATATATATATATTAGCTAGGTCTTTACTTTTCGTATTGGGCCCCATGCTAGTGCTTGCAGAACTTTATCGAAACACTTGTTATCAGCGTACCTAAGAAAAATTTTAAATGTTAGAATTTTTAATATTAAATAAGATGTAATTCAAAAAAAAAAAAATTTAAGGTCTCACATAAGATCTAAATCAAGCTGGGAATTCATTTGCAATAACTTGCTTAATATCCGTAGTAACTGTTAGAGGTAAATTGCTTACGAAATACCCGGTGACAAATTATCTAAATAATATTTTAATATTTCAAATAAATATTACTCATTTTTCATATTATAGAAGAACTTACTCTAAGATTGGTTGGAATTCTTCACAGTTTAGTAGCACATATAAAGTCGTTTTGATTTCTAAATCATTGAGAAATCTTTCAACTCTTTTGGCACTGGGCTTTTCATAACTTCTGAAGACTGATAATGCAGCATGTGATTGTTCTTCTACATCGAAGGCTATGTTACGACCAATCTTTGTTCTCGTACTCCTTACACGGGGCTGGAAGTAGTAGGAGCAGAAGTGAGTGATTTCTTGAGACAAATATGCTTCACATATTGATCCTTCTGGTCTTACCTTATTTTTAACATATTTTTTCAACTTGTTCAAATATTTGTTAAATAATTATAATTATCAAGTTAGTAAACATATGTTTTCAACTTGTTCAAAAATATTTAAAATAACTTAATAAAAATACGTTTTACCTCTCGAAAGGATACATCCAACGATATTATATAGGTCCAACAACTCTAGCTTCATAAGGTAGATGGACTAGAAGATGTTCCATAGAATTAAAAAATTCCAAGGAAATTTTTTTTCTAATTTATATAGGATGATTGGTATGTTCTCCTCATTCCTCCGTAAAGCATCTTCGCTTAGTTTAGATGAATATAGGTCTTTGAAGAAAATGCTAAGCTTAGTCAACGGATTCGATATGTAATCTGGTAATATATATACTATGATCGGAAAGAGAACCACCATAATTATGTGATAATCATAATTTTTTAGTCCAAATAACCTCACAGATTTAAGGTCAACACATCGGTTTATATTTGATCCATAGCCATCAGGCATTTTTAAACATTTAAACCACTAACATATTAATTTATTTTGCTCTAACATGAAAGAGTAAGGTGCTTTGGACTTCATTATTTAGTCATCGGTGGTTGTTACTAACTCTAGATTTTTTCGTCGGTAGTACTCTTTAATATCCATCCTAGCTTTGACATATCTTTGCTCTTACCTTTAATATCCATAAATATATTAAAAAGGTTGTCCAAGAAGTTCTTCTCAATATGCATAACATTCAGATTATGTCTTATCAAATTTGTTCTCCAATATAGTAATATCCAAAAAATATTTTTTTTAATCCAATTATATTAAACACCATATCTCAAAAATTTAAACTTTAATAACATTGGAAAATCAATAATTGATGAAAAGTAAGAAAGACTCTGTAGTATATCATCACCACTTAATCTGGGTGGAGGTGGTGACCTCTCAACTCTATTTTTAATGAATGTTTTCTTATTCCTTCTAAACGGATGATCAGTAGGTAGGAAAATACAATGACAATCAAACCAACTATGTTTCTCTCAATATTTTAGTGTGAAAACTTTAGTATTATCCATGCAGTAAGGGCAAGCTAATTTTCCTATTGTGCTCCAACCAAACAACATGCCATAAGCTAAAAAATTGCCAATGGTCTAAGCAATACAGCTCGAAGGAGAAAATTTTATTTGGTTGAGATGTCATATGTGAGGACACCTTCTTCCCATAATAACTTGAGATCATCAATTAATGGTTACAAAAAAAATATCAATTTTTGCTTTTAGATTATGTGGTATAGGTATTATAAGTGTTAAGAATATGTACAGGGTAGCTATACACATCTCTGGTGAAAGGTTATATGGTTTAGTATAACTGGCCAATAAGAGTACGGTGAAGCTGCTTGACTATATAGGGTAAAACCATCAGCACATAATCTCAATCTTGTGATGTGTGGTTCAGCAGCAAATGAAGCATGTACTTGATCAAAATGTTTCCACGCTTCAGCATCTGAAGGATGAGAACGAACACCACTGTTTGCTAATTTTTCCTTATGCCATCTCATATGACCTGCTGAACTCATTCATGCATAGAGCCACTGAAGTCTTGGAATGATCGGTAAATAAAATAAACGGGAATATGGAATATCTTTCTTTTTACAATATTATTTTCCCATGTTTGACTTAAACCGAGGCATATTGCAGGTGCGACAATAAACTTTTGTTGCATCATCCTTGTAGTATAACATACATTCATTGATATAACAATCAATTTTTGTAGTAGTGAGACCCAACTTAGATACTAATTTCTTCGTTCAGTATAAATCTGAGGAAATTAAATTGTTTATTAGATTTGTTTCCTTGAGAAGACCAATAAAGTCATTGAAATAATTATGAGGAATATTATATTCGGTTTTGATACTTAGGATCCTCACTGCAATCGATAATTCTAAATGAGTTTTGCAACCATCCCAAATTAGTTTTTGAGCTGCATATAGTAACTCAAAAATTTTTTTGGATTTTGTATTTGGTGGCACTTCCACAGTAGCCCTTAAATTAGGACCTGCTACATCAAAAATAAGTTCTTCATATAGTCTAGTCATTTGATCTTCATCAAATATTTTAAAAGCTATGGATGGACCGGCATGAGTATCTCTGTGTGCCTCGTACTCGCCATGTGAGGTCCAAATCCAGTGGTCTGGAATAAATCCCCTATAATATAAATCAACCTTCACATTATCTGGCTTGAGGAATGCTTAATTTTTGTGCTTCGAACATGGACATCTAAACATTCTATTGAACTTAAAGGAAGGTAGTTGAGATGCAACTTGAATAAAAGTCTCAACTCCATGTATAAATTTATCTGTCAATCCTCTTCGACCCAATAACAATCTGTTATACATCCAATATGTCTCTTCTTGGATAGTCATTTAGATATTAAAGCAAATGTTTCCCTACATAGTTGTGAAATTAATTATTATGGTTGTGAAATCAATAAAAGTCTCAAACACAAAAAATATATCCTCTAATTAAGGTTGACCTGCATAATTCAAGTTTACCTTGAACTCCCTCTCTAGTCTTATCAACAGGAAGAATATCATGAGCAAACGAAAACACCAAGGTACAACTGAAAGTTTGATAAGGATGTTAAGCCCTAGTGAACTAGTCCTGAGGCTAACCAAGAGAGGGGTGAATTGGTTATTTAAAAATTTCACGAGGAATAGAAAAATCTTTTCGATACTTTGTAGCGGAAATAAGTAAACAACAACGAAAAGATCAATCACAGATATTCATCCAAGCAGTTAATATCAGAAAAGTAAAGTGCATAACAGAATCAGAAAAGCAAACCAGATTTTATAATGGTTCGGTCAACTTGACCTACGTCCACTACCCGGAGCCTCCCCTCCGGGTATTGCACTAAACAAAAAGTGTCTCTCCTTTTGCTCCCACAGCAAGGCGGAGAAGCCTATACAAAACCTCCTTTTCACCACACGGTGAGGTAGAGAACCCGACCTCCTTTTGCTTCCACCTGAAGCGGGCAGAGAACCCTAGATCTTCTTACGAACGATCCTCCCACAACGAACACCAACTAGACAAAAGACGACGAGCAGAGAAGACGACTCTGATCCGTGCTTGGAGCAACCTTAGTGAATCCCTCACTAACTCCCCCTCACAAGATCCTCTCTCTCTCTCCCAAACTCTCTCTTTCTCTAGGGTTTCTCTGGGAAGGAAAGTGGCAAAAGATTTTTCTTGTTAGAAGAAAAATATCTTTTATAGGAGGGCTTAAAATTTTCCCTAAATCTCAACTGGTCGGCCATGATCGTCCAGGATGATCGATAGATCGTCCTATACGATCAGTTCAAAATCAGTTTTTTAAGCCTGGACGATCTGGCTCTTCTGGACGATCAGTAGAAAAAATTGATCATATCGTCCCGTATGATCCTGCGATCGTCTGGGACGATTAGTGCAAATCGAGGAATATCGTCCAGAAGACAATTCGGGTCGTCCAGAGAAACTTGTGCTGGACGACCAAAAAAGGACTTGATCGTCCAGGACGATAGGGACATCGTCCTGTACGATTAGTTCAAAAACTGCCCAAATCGTCCTGAGCACAGTTCGGGTCGTACAGCTGAAATGCACTTAGACGATCATGATCGTCCAGGACGATCCTGCGATCGTCTAGAATGATATGATCGTATCAATGAAATATTAATTGCTTTCCTTAATTATCAGATTAATTTAAGCATGATTGTACTGAATCATCAAGGACGATACACGTATCATCCGGGACGATCAGACCAAATAACTTAAAAATAAAAACTTGCCTAACTTGATCTGGCGGCTGAGAATTTCTGATTTGAGCATATCGTCCCGTACGATCCAAAGATCATCCAGGATGATCTACTTAATCAGACCCTCTTAACTTAGTTGCCCTAATTAGGGTTTCTGTTTTTACCTGATCGTCTAGGACGATGTGAATATCGTCTAGGACGATCTGAATAAAAAATGAACAGAAATTCTAATTCACTCAAGCTCTCCCCCTGAGTGTGTGTGTGCAAGGTTACTTGGCTGGGGGATCAGTTACATTATAATTAACTCAAGAAAAAGAAAAACAGTACATTGGACACACTTGGACCCGATCTTGAGTTGGCTTGAGTGGCTCGTGATCTTTTATGCCTGAAATGGGTTAGCCAAGCAAAACGCACTCGAAACATGTTTGTCATCATCAAAACTAGATTTGCAATGATCTCTCTCTTTTTGATGATGGCAAATATTTATACAGTAGTTTGAAAATAAAAAATAACTAGGAGATCGAAAAATAAATAATTTTTCAAATTTTTATTTAACAACTAAATCAATACAGGTAACATAACACATAACAAAACTAGAAACGACTACAACTGACTCTCCCTTTTGACATCACAAAAAGGAGGAGGGGAAACAGAAATACTAAAACATCAGTATATAATAGAAAAGAAAACAACTATAAAGCAGAAAACTAGAACGGAGGTGGATCCTGATCGGAAGAAGGAGGTGGCGGTGGTGGGTTGAAGTAGTGGTGAATGGCTTGAAAATGGGCTCCAATCCAGGCAATGTCCTTGTCATGGTGCTGTTGCTGCTGCGTAGCATAGTCAGTGAAGCGCTGGATGTCCTCGGCGTGTCGTTGCTCCTGGGCAACCACATAGGAGTCAAATCTGGCCTCCCACTGATCGAAGCGCTGCACCAGTGTTGACCTCATTTTTGCATGAGGTCAGTAGGACCAATCTAGACCTTTGGATCATTCCAATCCTTAGGATTTAATCCTGACCCTAGGATCAATCTGATCCTAGATCAATCCAGTTTCAAATCAATCCTGATCTCAGATCAATATAATTTTCAGACTATTCTAGACCCTAAACCCTGATTCTACCTTTGATCAAGCTTTAATCCTATCCTATCATTTATGATCTATAATGATCATGAATGATTTGGGTAATTCAAATCCAATCATTCAAATTCAAATTCCAATTTAAATCCAGATTTCCAGACTCAATTCTAAGGCTGAAGGTCTAAGTCCTAAAAGCCTTTTCTAGTGAATCTTTGAACATTTCAAAAACCTATCAAATGACCTCTGATTCAGGGTCTATCAGTTCCACACTGATGTGACATGTCTCTAGAGGCAACCCTCCAAATTTGAGCTCATTCTGAAGTCTCTAACCCCAGAAACTGAATTGAAATCCAAAGGCTGTAAAACCTTTAAATATTTACAGTCTATGCCACTGGACCTGCCACCTAGTGGATTTTGATCCTGGAGTTTTCTCCAAAGCTCCAAGTCACTTCCAGACCCTTGATTATGACTCATTGAGCAAAAAACTGTATTTTGTTGGATTCAATTTGACCCCTAGTTGACCAAGGGTCAAAATGACCAAAATACCCCTAAAGGGTTTAAATGCACTTTTCAAATCATATGACCTCCAAATTGCTTAGAACCACTTCCAATAATTTTCAAACATTAAACCAAACCCATTGAATCCAAAACTAGCCCTTGGGTCAATCTGGTTGACCAAGTCAACCAGGTTGACCAAATAGGCCCTTTTGGGTCAAAACAGGTCATTTTGACCAAATGACCTCCTCAGACCTTGGGACCATCTCCATTGGTCTCCAACTGTCATTTCAAATCTGTTGAGTCTATTTCCAGACCCTGGACCCACCTGGTTGACAAAGTCAACCAGGGTTGACATAAAAGGCCCATTAAGGGCTCAAACAGGTCATTTTGACAAAATGACCTCCCCAGATCATGAGACCACCACTAGTAGACTCAGAATGTCATTCTGAACTGGTTGGACCCAATCCCTGACCCTTGGTCAACCTGGTTGACCAAGTCAACCTGGTTGACCAAGTCAACCTAGTTAACCTATTAGGCCCATTAAGGGCCTAAACAGGTCATTTGACCTAGATGACCCATTTAAACCCTCAAACCACTTCTACCAGACTTCAAATATTATTTGAAATTGATTCAGTCCAGACCCTGGCCCTGGGTGAGCCTTTTTGACCAGGTCAACCTAGGTTGACCAATTTAAACCTTTAAGCCATTTAAAACCAATCAAGCTCCAGATCAATTTCAAACCCATTCAAACCTCTCTGATCACTTCTCTTAATGGTTTGGGTTTGATTAAACCCATTGACCCAGTTACCATTTGATTTGGTCCATTGAGTCAAATTTAATCAAACTTGATCTATATAGGTCATTTCATTGCATTCAATCAAATCAAACCTTTCAAATCCTATTAAACATTCAAACCTATTTTAATATTTGATTTCAAACCCCCTTGAACCATTGATGAGTCCCATCATAGGTGGTTTGACTTGGTCAAACCATCATAGATGGTCAAAGTATCATATGTACATGTGTAATTCATTTAAACTCCAAACAAATTTCCTCAAACCCTTCCAACCCACCCAACCAGCTCTTTGAGACCTCTTTATAGTCACCTCACCAGTCCATTTGACCATTGATTGGTCAAACTGGCCAATGACTAGTCAAAATAAATGAATCCTCTTAAAAAAATTAAATCTACATTTAAGCATTGAATCTACAACTTCAATCTTATTTCAAATCACTCTAAAGCCTCTCAGCCATTACCTGAACTCCACCTCAGCTGACTTGACCCCTCTTGACCAGTCAAATGGTCAACAAGAACTCAAGGAGCTCTAGTGGTCAACACGACCCATCTTCCTTACTCAAACTAAACCAGGCCCGTCCAGTCTTTGGAACCAATTCCAGAACTTTCCAACACTGTAGCCCGACCCAACCCAATGACTGGCATGCCTCCAGCCCGATCTTAACGTCCCTAGTGGTCCCCTCCATGTGAGAGTGGCCTAGGGTCATTTTCACCTGAAGCAATGCGCCTCCTTATGCTCTAACGACTTTAGCCAGGTGTCAAGCATCCTAGAAGTTCCTTGAGTGATCCCAGCCGTTGCTTTTGACTGCAAAACTGAATAGGGGGGAAGAGGGATGAAATAGCTCATTAGAGACCATCTCCTATTCGAATCAATCCCAAGCTGCTCTAGGTTTTCGTTTCGAATCCTTAGAGCTTCCTCCATCCATTCCAAGTAATTTCCGGACGTTTGGAGCTCGCCGGTGGCGAAGATGATGCAAGACCGAGGCTAGCTCCGTCCAAGTGATTTCAAATCCCCATCGAAGCTTCCTCCTGGTTTGAGGTCTTCAAGGAATTTGAGCGCGGACAACCTACAAGCTCAACCATATCTTGAACTCATCAAACCGCCATCTAATTCAAGGTATATCTTAAACCCTAGGTTATTATCTAGGTTCTTAAAAAACATCCTATTGATTGCATCAAATAGCTGAGAAACACTTCCACATTCTTTCTTAGATTATATTTAATCTTTGTTGAAAGTTTCAAGTTATCTAATACACTATATTAAGAGAACAAAACCAAAAAATGGCTTTAGGGTTCTCGGTTTAGCAAGAGGAAGAAGATGATCCAACAGCCGTTGGATCTGCTCTTTTCAGATCAACGGCTGCGATCCAGTTGGATACACCATTCGGTTGATTCATTGAAACTACGGGTCGGTTTACTCTTCATCTGGCTAAATCTAAACCATCGATCCAGATTGCCGGATTACGATCGATCGTTGGATCACTCTCAATAGATTTTAATTCCGCGGGTTTGCTATTAACCGTTAGATCCACCCTGTGACGGATCCGACGCTTAATAACGTTGCCGTGCTGGATAAATAGCTGGGCCCCACTTGACCGCCGCCATCTGTGTGGCTGAATCTTGCCGCGCCACATGGAAAGCGGACCCGAGTAAGCGCCGCCATTTGACTAAGTATTTAAATTATTAAAATTAATTTCAAAATTAGCTCAGAACTTCAAAAAAAACACAGGAATTTTATTTCTGGGCCGATTTTGGAGTTCTAGGGCTCGTTTTCTTTAGTTTTTAATCTACTTTATTTTTAAAATAATTTTAAAATATTTTAATTAATATTTTATTGATTATTTCAAAAATACAAAAAATAATATTTTAATTTTAAATAAAACTATATATGTTAATTTGACTTGAACTTTGGCAGAGATGATCTAAGGCTTAAGATTGATGTCCTTAATTGTTTTGAATTTATTTGTTGCAAATCTAATTGATACTTGAAAATTTTTTTTAAGTCTTGATCATGATAATCAATTTCAAATCCATTTCTCATATATTAGAACTCTATGGAATCAATGAGTGATCCCCTCATCATTGCCAAATAAGTTTGGGGTTTTAACCATGCATAATTTTAATGGATCTTGGTTATCACTCGTATAACAATTTCTATGTGATATCCTCTAAATATGTATGGTTATAATCTTAGTTTGGGTGGGGTATTTCTTGAGGATATTCCTTATATCCTCCAGTAATTTCAACCCAACTAGGTATCTATCCCATATATGATTGAATTTTTTAAGCTTATAATACATCCTAATAATTTCAAGCTTTAATTATTCATCATGCTCATTCCATCGAATATTAGGATTCTTTTGCCTTATTCTTGATTGATGATTGATGTGATTGTAATTAGTGCCCAAGGGTTAGTAAAACTTTGATTTAAACCTATTTAAACCTAGTGTCGTTAAGAATAATAATTATGGGCTCTTTTAGAGAACTTAGAAAAATTATAATAATTAGGATCCATATCCTATTGACTTGAAATTCAAACCATCTAAACTTAGTGACATTTTAAGCCCTAGGAAAATTTCCCATTGAATTCTACAGACATTAAGCCCTTTAATTAATTTAATCAAAATCAAAGCTTAATTAAGCTATTTAAGCTTCCAGAAATTCTAATAAATCAATATTAAATCCAAAAATTACAAATGATACCTTAAACTGATCAGAATTAAATCCTTAATTAACGAAAAATAAAAGCCCCTTGACTGGACTTCAAAATTAAGTTTAATTGAAATTCAATATTTAATTAATTAAATTAATTAAAAATTCTAGAAATTTTCCAAACACTTGGAGATCACTCCTTAGGTCATTCCTGACCTTTGGAGTTGATTTCAAGGAGTTTGGAGGTCATTTGGATTCAAACCATAAAAAGGGCCTTAATTAAACAATTTTTTGAAAAATTCAATAAATACTCAAAAATTAAAAATTCATAACTAATTCAAATAAACTCTAAATTGAGCAAACGCAAAGGCATACAACTCATCTTAAGGTCTAATATTTATCAAAAATATTAAGTTTCTAGAAATCAATCAAATTTAAAAAAGTCAACTTTTGGTCAAACCTAGTTCAAATTCAAGTCAAAACTACAACCTTCATAATAAAATCTAGAAAAATCCAATTTCAGTGTTCTTACTGTCTAACTTATCGTATTAAGGTCTAGTATTTTAATAAAATGTTAACTTTCCAGAAAAATCTTTAAATAAAAAATCAACTTTTGACCATTGAATTAAATCATTAAAATAATCCAGAAAATGTTAAAATTCAACAAATAATTAAAAATTCTAGAAAACATCAACTTAACTTTAAAATCAGCAATTAACCAACCTTAATTAAAATTAATCAACCCTCAAATCTTAATCAAACTTAAATCATTTAATCATACCGGATACCACTAGGTAACCCAGGCCTGTGAGGCTATTAAATTAGCCCCAAGGAAGGTGAAATAAACTTCACGGCCTCGGTGTGCAACAAAGGTGGTATCCAACAAATAATCAAAAATCAAATTTAAAATTAATTTAAGTCATTAAGATTTAAACTCAAATCAAAACTCCCTTAAGCCTTCAACCAACCAAAACTTTAAGCAACTTCAATCAAGTGCCTATTTAGGACATATCAAAACCACACAGCCTACCCAACACACTTTAGATTGTTTGCTAGGACAACCAACTCTAGTCTTAGGCTAGGCCGGTATTTACTTTTCTGCTACTTGCGTGTGCCAGGTTTTTCGTGGTTTTCATTGCGTGCTGGTTGCTAGATTTAAGTAATTGATATTGATGATATTGTTTATTTATTTATTGCACTCTGTGATGTGACTGATTATACGTTAGATCTACCCCTAGGTTAGAAATGATCTGTACTAATTCAATCTTATGCAGGTGGTCATGATCTTACAGGGCATTTAAAACTAAAGGGGGCAATCAAACAACTAAGCTTTAAATTAATGCTATTTTCTGCAGGCGCTTCTGAATGCTTAAGTACCCCTTTAATAATTAAAAGAGCATGGCCAAGTGTGGTTGGTTTGAGTATTTTTTAATTTTCAATATATTAACTGCTTGGGATGTTTACATAACTGCTGATTATTAGGATAACCTTGCAGGTTATTGAGTCTAGATTTTTAATTTTAAATTGATGTAATTTGAATGTAAATTGAGTTGTAAATTATTTAAAGTGATTTGAGAATGGGATGTTTAAGAATCCAATTTGGAATCCAAAGAGGAAGAGACATCCCTTAGGGGAGAGTCTCTTTCCATTTAGAGATCCAAATTTGGATGATTTCAAGTATCTAAAGAGAAAAGATAACCCCCTTTCAAGGGAGAGTTTCTTTTCATTTGGATATCCGAACTTGATGATCCAAGGAATTCCAAGAAGACGAAGAAGTGAAGAACAAGAAGAATCTCAAATCTCAAAGTCACTTGAGTCTTAGGAGTAGAATCCGGGTTGTAGTCAGTGGTACCCGGCCACTTTACTTTTCCTGCAGACCCTGGGTTGTATAATTAAGTGGCACTTGCCACATGGACTTTCAGTTTGGGCATTTATTTAATTAATTTAATTATTTAATTAATTTGATTACTTGATGTTGATTGCGATTAAGGACCCGCATATTTTTAGTAGTTTATTTGGCGCTCTTGCATGTCGATTTTGATTTAGCCTAGAACCCGATCGGAGGCTCGTGAAGGTATGGTCATAAACTATTTCTACTTAAACAAAATTTAAAAACTTTAAGCTCAGATAGTAACTCTAACGCTTTTAAGAAGTAAGCCCGGACTCGCCGGGAGTTTTTCAAGCATCAAATTGAATCTTCTCTACCATGTTAGGCACCTCCCCGCCTGCGGGTTCTGGCAGACCACCTGACCTATTAAGGTACAGTTCTGTCCAAGGGGATATTGTGTAATCTCTAGGATAAAATCTATTTTTTAAGCCTGATTTTAAAATTGCTACATATTGATTTAAGCATTTCATCGAGTCAATTAGCATGCATTGTATTAGATACAAATTAAAAATTGAGTCTAAATCTTAATTGTATTTCTAGCTTAAGCATTTAACCCAACATATGTTAAGGGGTTTATTAGGATCTGCTCTCGATGTCGACCCCAATTCGTTAAACTAATCTTAATCAATGTTCCTACCATTCTTGCATAATTGACTTGACTCAAACATTAAATCTCTTTCAATCTAATTCAAGCCAAACACTTAGGATAGTTTGAGGTGTTTCTGAAGTAATTCAGAATCTCAAGACACCTCTTACTCTTCTTCCTTTGACTCTAGAAATAAGTGTTCAACCTCGAACCAATCCCTATTGAAATTCCAGTCTCTACCTCCCTTGATATCAAGCTTTGAAATCTTTAATAAAATTTGTATCACTATTTTAATCGAGAGTTTTCATAGGAAATTTCTGGTTTCCTACGATGTAATTAACTACGAGGGCTTGCGCTCGTAGGAGATTTAGAAACCCAGACCAGATTTCAAAATTAATCTTTTTCAAAACATATATTTTTCAACCAAAACAAAAAATGGCGACTCCGCTAGGGATAATCTCTCTCTCCATCTTTAATAGCGGTATGAATTTTGTTGCATCAGTAATTTTGACTACCTTTCTTCCATTGGTCCCTCTTCCATTTCTCCCTTTGGTGAGTGTGGTCAACTCAATTAAGACATGTGAAAAGAGAGGCGAGTGTAGGAAACCTCCCTCCAAGCTGGGCTTTGACATTTTGCCTCCAAGTTTATTGGTAGAGCAAAAGAGTCAAGCCAAGCTTGTCAAAATCTTTTTGCATATGTTGCAAAATTGCATGCGAATAAATCCCTGCATGCTAAGTTTCACAATTTATAAAATTTCCTCAATCTCAAAACCTAGATTCAAAATTTCTTTAATCAAACCTAGATTCTGACATTTCACCCTAAGCTAGTCAGTGTGGTGAAAGAGTCAAGTCAAGGTTTCTAGATTTCCCCTTGAATTTTGATAACCATTGTTGAAAATAAAACTCAACATTTTGAGTTTCAAAAGTTAGGGAAATCTTTCAAATCAACTTCAATCGTCGTTGCTATGTGTCTTCTATAATATTCTGTTGTAGTTGAACATATACAATGCAAATTCAAAACTCTTCAGTCAATTCTAGGCTTTGACATTTCACCCCTAAATTGCTTGGTGGGGTGCAGAGAGTCAAGCCTTATGATCTTCAAGCTAATTTGGTAAACCTACATCTTTGAACAAAATTCAATATGCTGAGTTTCAATTTGGAAGAAGATCCGTTCAGTTTCAACCTTGAGTTTAAATCCAGTTTCAAATTCAATTCAATTTCAATTTAAATTCAATTTCAAGCTTGAATTGAATCCAAGATTTAAGTTTACATTAAGCCTCAAAACCTAATTCAATCTTAAGTTCAAATTCAATTTCAAAATTGAACTTAAATTTGATTCCAAACTTAAATTCAACTTCAGATTTGATTTCAAGATCAAATTCGGGACTTTGATATTTCGACCCAAGCCAATTGGTGAAACGAAAAGAGTCGAGCCCGATCCCCGGATCTTTCATATCAATTTTATGCACCTACATGATTGAGTGAAACTCAATCTGTTGAGTCATAAAATTTGAAGAAAGATCCATTTGACTTGAGCTTCAAGTTCAAATTCAAAATTTGAGTCCAAATATGATTTCAACCTGAAATTGGAATTTGATTTCTAATTTATAGTCAACTCAATTTTGATCCGAGTTTTGACATTTCGACCCAAGTCAATTGGTGAAATGAAAAGAGTCGAGCCCGATCCTTGGATTTTTCATATCAATTTTGTTAACCTGCATGATTGAATGAACTTCAACCTGTTGAGTTACAAAATTTAAGAAAAATCCATTTGACTTGAGTCTCAAGTTCAAATTCAAATTTAACTTTGAATCCAAATATGATATCAACCATGAATTTAAATTCGTTTCCCACTTTAAAATCAATTTAATTGGTGTAATCGAAAGTGTCGGGTTCAACCCTTAAGTCCTTGTCAATTCTACAAACCACTGTTTTGAATCTAAACCTAACATGATTGAATATCAAATCTTGAATAACATTAATCAAGTTTAAAATTTAAATTCAAATTCAATATTAACTAATTCAAATCATTGTTCATTAATTTCAAGATTTAAGCACTCAAATGGCTGGAAAACTCATTTTCTCTCTAGATAGAAACTTGATAGTCGAAGGAATCACTTATGATAATTTCATTCAGTTTGAAATGCAATTCCAAGACTTCAAGTTATCAGTCGACGAAGAAGAAATGATTGATCTGTCTGTCAGAATACGAAGGAACGTCCCCTTGGTTGAGATTACTTTAGGGTCTGGAGTTGACTCCCCCATCTCCAAGATGGAGGTTGTTGTCACCCCTTTACCCACTGTATCTTCTACTGAGGAGGATAACAACCAGAAGTCAATAATGATAGAAGAGCTACCATCTCAGCCTGAGATTGGGTCAAGTTCTAGTACCCCTGTCGTCAGCATGGCCAACAAGAACAAAATGAAGAACTACCTTCGTAGAGTCAGAAAGAAGGTTTTCAAGGCCAGGAAGACTGCTGAGGCGAAAGCTTTAAAGCATGTCAAGTCCGAGGCTAATCAAAAGTTCGTTGCTCCTTCTACGAACCCCTTCCCTGGTGGAAATCGTTTCCGCCCATCTCCTGTTGCTCAAAGGAGGGAGGTTTTAGAAACTGAGAGCACGATCTTCAATACCCCTTCTTGACTACTACATGGCAAGAATTAATCAAGCCAGACTGAACAAACACCAGCACCAAGCCCTAGGCCCCCAGTTGAAGGTTATGACCCGTCCACTCTACTAGATAATGTTAGGTCACGTTTCTATACGTGCCCCGCTACATCAACTAGAGAGGAGGTGTAGAAATCACTCAGGGTGCCACTCTCCTAATTACTAGACCACTAGTAATAAGAGAGGGGAAATAATCTAAGATTATATCAGATAGTGATACCGTTAAAATTCAACTTTCAACGGGGTCCTATCGAGATAAATCTTTTTGATTAAAGTGATGCAATGATTTCTAAGGATAGTGCAAACCCAATAATAGTCTCTCCCTCCAAGGAGATCGTAGGAATCTAATTCTGTACTACTAGGGTCTTGTCACCTAGATTTGTAATTCCTTTTTAAGGAGAGCTTCCAATTTCGCAAGTGTATTGATTTCAAATTTTCAAGATAGTTGAATCATCTTTTTAATGAAAATTGACCTCTATTTGAAGTCTTAAGCAGGAGAAAATTGTTGTTGACACCATCAAATATTTGAATGCCCCTCCCTCCCACCTCTAACCGTTGAACTAAAATCAATGTCAAACCTAAGTTGAACTTTGAAATAAAAATCTTTTCAATCTTTTCGCAATTTTCTATCTAAATAGATGTCCCTTGCATGCTTAAAATCTATTCAATAATTTTCGAAAAGTCAAGCTAATATCATTTTAAAAGACTAGGTCATGCTTTGAGGATTATTCTTCCTTGTATAAGAGAGTGAGTTTTCTTCTCTCGTACTTGAGATATAATCCCGGCATTGAATTTAAAGTAGGAGCAGCCTCTTCTCAAAATCAAAATAAATTCAAAAAGATGCGCGAATGCGCCAAATTCAAAAATAGTGTAAAATACACTATAATTCAAAAGATGCGCAATGTGCGCCACCAGAAAAAAAAGAAAAGGAAAGAGGCTCCCTTCTTCTAAATCCTTAAATTTCAAAAGACCCAGTCAACTTCAAATTGCTTGATTTTGAAAGTCTTGAATCCAGAACTTTCGTCATGTATCGATAATCTATCAAGATACAAAAAAATCTCTCGTGCAAGAAAATTGAAAAGATCAAATTTCTCTATTCAACTTAAACCTCTTTGAAATTGATTTTAATTCAAAATATTTAAGGGAGACCCCAGTTTAGGTCCTATGAAACTTAGTATGGGTCAACAAAACTTAAATCCTCAAACCTTTTCAGGTTAGTTGGGGTCACTCAAACTTTTCACTGTACTTCTGAATTTGTTCCTGTTTGTCGTTCCTATAGGGTCCAAATATTTAGAGAAAGTTTTCTAATAAGAAGAATGAATCTTCTATTCTTGATAAAAATTTAAATTTTGTCCTTGAGAAATGTGTGTAAGCCCTTGTGCATAAGCATCTTTTCTGTCAAGGCCTTCTTTATAAAATTACACTCTATGCTGGGTCCAAGTTCAATCCCACTGGAGGAGTATTTTATAATGCTGGAAATTGCCGTTTACAATAAAACCATACCCTATGCGGTGTTCTAGATCTTTCTGATCTAGAGGTGTAGTTTCCTTTGTTGGGACTTGCTATTCAAAATCAAACTAAAGTTGAGCAGAGTGCTTGACTCCAATTCGAGGAGCTTGAGGGCCTCAAATAAAAATCAAATTAAGCTCAGCAAAGTTTGAAAGCTCTTAAGTCACGTTTGATTCGAAATACTGATAAGTTGCGTCACTTTAGAACTCCCTAAGCAGGAGACTTAGCTGTAGTCTTTTGTAGACCACTTCTAATCTATTATAAATTCAATGGAAAGTTCGAGTCAACGTTGACTGGATCGTTCATTCTAAATAATGATCTTTGAAAAATTTCCAATCGACTGATCAACCCTGAAGAATGCCACCTAATATTTTCAAAAATTGGGGAGGCCCTTCAGGAAGTACCATGCCAGATGAGTGTCAAACTGCAAATCAAATTCAAACAAATTAAAATTAAATCAAACACAATCTAAATTCAAAATTCAAAATCAAATTCAAATAAATTAAAATTAAATCAAATTTTAAATTCAAATCCCTCAAATTCAAAATCAAATTCAAAACCTCTCCACATTCAAACTCAAATCAAATTAATTTTAAAACCTTTCAAATTCAACATCAATCAAAATCAAATCAAATTTCAAATTCAAAATTTTCAAATTCAAAACCAATTCGAATAAAACTAAAAACACATCACAGATTTAAAACCCTTCAAATTCAAATTCGTCAAATCAAGTTTCAAATTCAGACACTTTCAAATTCAAGTTCAAAAATCATTCAAATCTCAAGTTCCAGAATTTAAATCCGATCCTCTGTGTAGAGCAAGTTTCCTCTACACACAATCATTCTAGACCCGATCCTCTATGTAGAGCAAGTTCCCTCTAAATATGATCATCCAGTTTCGATCATCTATGTAGAGCAAGTTTCCTCTGCACATGATCATCTCAGACCTGATTTTATGTGTAGAGCAAGTTTCCTCTACACACGATCATTTCAGACCCGATCCCCTATATAGAGCAAGTTTCCTCTATATACGATCATTCAGATTCGATCCTCTATGTAAAGCAAGTTTCCTTTATATACGATCACTCAAGATCCGATTCTGTGTGAAGCAATGCTTCCTTCTCACAGGATCTTCCAGTTATCTTTTCCTTAAGGACAGATGTGAGTCATCGTGCTTTCTTTCCTTAGGATTAGATCCGCTAGTGGTGGAATACGCCCTTCGTGGCAACATCCTAGCTTCTTCCAGTTTTCTTTTCCTTAAGGTTAGATATGAGTCATCGTGCTTTCTTTCCTTAGGATTAGATCTTCTAGTGGTGGAGCACGCCCTCTATGGCACCATCCTAGGTTTAAAATCCAGATCTTACCTTCTATGGGAAGCAATTCTTCCTTCCCTCAGGGTCCTCTAGTTTTCTTTTCCTTAAGGACGGATGTGAGTCATCGTGCTTTCTATCCTTAGGATTAGATCTTCTAGTGGTGGAGCACGCCCTCTGTGGCACCATCCTAGATTCAAAATCCAGATCTAACTTTCTGTGGGAAGCAATACTTCTTTCCCTCGTGGTCCCCCAGTCTTCTTTTCCTTAAGGACAGATGTGAGTCATCGTGCTTTCTCTCTTTAGGATTAGATCTACTAGTGATGGATAACGCCCTCTGCGGCACCACTCTACTTTCAAAATTCAAAACTTCAAGCCTGATCTCCTATAGGAAGTAATACTACCTTCCTATGAGATCATCTAGTTCTCTTTTTCCTTAGAGTAAGTATTCTCCTTCTCTTAGGATTAGATTCCCCAGTGATGGAGTAAGTCCTCTGTGGCACCGTCCTAGGTTTAATTCTAAAATTCAGTTCTCTCTTCCTTATGGTAGGTTCTTCTCCTTCTCTTAGGATTAGACTCCTCAGTGATGGAGTAGGTCCTCTGTGGCACTGTCCTGGGTTTAATTCCAAAATCCAGTTCTCTCTTCCTTAAGGTATGTTCTCCTCCCTTCCCTTGGGATTAGACTTCCTAGTGATGGAGTAAGTCCTCAATGGCACCGTCCTGGAATTAATCTCAATCAAACCTTCTTTTCTTTAGGGCTAGGTTATTTATCCTTCCCTTAGGATTAGATTTACTAGTGGTAGAGTACGCCCTTCGTGGCACTGCCCTAGTATCAAATTAAAATAGATCCTTTATAGTTAGAAGTTCTTTCTTCCTATAGGATCATCCAGGTTTTCTTCTCCTTAGGGTTAAGTATTCTCTTTCCTGTAGGATTAGACTCCCCAGGTTCAATTTTAATTCAATCATCTTCTCCTTAAGGATAGATATCTCTTCCTTCCCTTAAGATTAGATCCACTAGTGGTAGAGTACGCCCCTCGTGGAACTACCCTAGTATCAAATTTCAACTTGATCCTCTGTAGTTAGGAATTCTTCCTTCCTATATGATCATCCAGGCCTTCTTTTCCTTAGGGATAGGTTTTCTTCCTTCTCCTAGGACTAGATCTACTAGGGATAGAGTACGCTGCCCCCAGCACTACTCTAGTATTATTTCAAACTCAATCTTTTAGGGTTAGGATTTCCTTCCCCTTTGAATCAAATCTAGATTCAATCCTTTATAGTTAGGAGTTCTTCCTTCCTATAGGATCACCCAGACTTTCTTCTCCTTTAGGGATAGATTCTTCCGTTCCCTTAGAACCAGGCCCACTAGTGGTAGAGTACACCTTTCTTAGCACTACCCTAGTATCAATCCGAACTTAATTCCCCAGGGATAGACTTTTCATCCTCTTAGGATCAAAACTCCAGACTTGACCATTTTATTCGGTCAACACCAATATGTGCAATAGAACTACATTCTATTACACATATTGGGGGTCCATTTGTTGACCTCATTTTGTATGAGGTCAGTAGGACCAATCCAGACCTTAGGATCATTCCAATCCTTAGGATTTAATCCTGACCCTAGGATCAATCTGATCCTAAATCAATCAAGTTTCAAATCAATCCTGATCTCAGATCAATCTAATTTCCAGACTATTCTAGATCCTAGGATCTTTCCTAGATTTTAGATCTTAGGATCATTCTAGACCTTAGGATCCTCCTAGTGCCTAGACTTTAGGATCTATTCTAGATCCTAAGAACCTTCTAGATCCCAGACCTTAAGGTTTCCTAGACTTTATGAACTTCTTAGACTTCAGTCCCTAGGATCTACTCTAGACCCTAAGATTCTCCTAGGATTTCCTAGACTCTAGGATCTTCCTAGATTTCAGTCTCTAGGATCAACTCTGGACCCTAGGATGTCCCTAGGATTTTCTAGACTCTAGGATCTTCCTAGACTTCAGTCCCTAGGATCTACTCTGGACCCTAGGATTTCACTAGATCAATTTAGGTCTTAGGATCCTCCTAGATCTTAGATCTATCCAGTCCTCAAATCTATTCAAACTCTAGAACAACCCAGACTTTAATCCATATCCTAAATTCAAACCTTGAGCAAAATCCAGAATTCAATCCAATTCAAAATCCAAACTCTAGTTCAAACCCTGATTCTACCTTTGATCAAGCTTTAATCCTATCCTATCATTTATGATCTCTAAATGATCATGAATGATTTGGGTAATTCAAATCCAATCATTCAAATTCAAATTCCAATTTAAATCCAGATTTCCAGACTCAATTCTAAGGCTGAAGGTCTAAGTCCTAAAAGCCTTTTCCAGTGAATCTTTGAACATTTCAAAAACCTATCAAATGACCTCTGATTCAGGGTCTATCAGTTCCACACTGATGTGACATGTCTCTAGAGGCAACCCTTCAAATTTGAGCTCATTCTGAGGTCTATAACCCCAGAAACTAAATTGAAATCCAAAGGCTGTAAAACCTTTAAATATTTACAGTCTATGCCACTAGACCTGCCACCCAGTGGATTTTGATCCTGGAGTTTTCTCCGAAGCTCCAAATCACTTCTAGACCCTTGATTATGACTCATTGAGCAAAAAACTACATTTTGTTGGATTCAATTTGACCCCTAGTTGACCAAGGGTCAAAATGACCAAAATACCCCGTGTAGGTTCAAATGCACATTTCAAATCATATGACCTCCAAATTGCTTGGAACCACTTCCAACAATTTTCAAACATTAAACCAAACCCATTGAATCCAAAACTAGCCCTTGGGTCAATCTGGTTGACCAAGTCAACCAGGTTGACCAAACAGGCCCTTTAGGGTCAAAACAGGTCATTTTGACCAAATGACCTCCTCAGACCTTGGGACCATCTCCATTGGTCTCCAACTGTCATTTCAAATCTGTTGAGTCCATTTCCAGACCCTAGACCCACCTGGTTGACCAAGTCAACCAGGGTTGACCTAAAAGGCCCATTAAGGGCCCAAACAGGTCATTTTGACCAAATGACCTCCCCAGATCATGAGACCACCACCAGTAGACTCAGAATGTCATTCTGAACTAGTTGGACCCAATCCCTGGCCCTTGGTCAACCTAGTTGACCAAGTCAACCTAGTTGACCTATTAGGCCCGTTAAGGGCCTAAACAGGTCATTTGACCTAGATGACCCATTTAAACCCTCAAACCACTTCTACCAGACTTCATATATTGTTTGAAATTGATTTAGTCTAGACCCTGGCCCTGGGTGAGCCTTTTTGACCAGGTCAACCTAGGTTGACCAATTTAAACCTTTAAGCCATTTAAAACCAATCAAGCTCCAGATCAATTTCAAACCCATTCAAACCTCTCTGATCACTTCTCTTAATGGTTTGGGTTTGATTAAACCCATTGACCCAGTACCATTTGATTTGGTCCATTGAGTCAAATTTAGTCAAACTTGATCTATATAGGTCATTTCATTGCATTCAATCAAATCAAACCTTTCAAATCCTATTAAACATTCAAACCTATTTTAATATTTGATTTCAAACCCCTTGAACCATTGATGAGTCCCATCATAGGTGGTTCGACTTGGTCAAACCATCATAGATGGTCAAAGTATCATATATACATGTGTAATTCATTTAAACTCCAAACAAATTTCCTCAAACCCTTCCAACCCACCCAACCAGCTCTTTGAGACCTCTTTATAGTCACCTCACCGGCCATTTGACCATTGACTGGTCAAACTGGCCAATGACTAGTAAAAATAAATAAATCCTCTTAAAAAAAATTAAATCTACATGTAAGCATTGAATCTACTACTTCAAACTTATTTCAAATCACTCTAAAGCCTCTCAGCCATTACCTGAACTCCACCTCAGCTGACTTGACCCCTGTTGACCAGTCAAATGATCAACAAGAACTCAAGGAGCTCTAGTGGTCAACACGACCCATCTTCCTTACTCAAACTAAACTAGGCCCGTCCAGTCTTTGGAGCTAATTCCAGAACTTTCCAACACTGCAGCCCGACCCAACCCAATGACTAGCATGCCTCCAGCCCGATCCTAACGTCCCTAGTGGTCCCCTCCACGTGAGAGTGGCCTAGGGTCATTTTCACCTGAAGCAATGCGCCTCCTTGTGCTCTAACGGCTTTAGCCAGGTGTCAAGCATCCCAGAAGTTCCTTGAGTGATCCCAGCCAATGCTTTTGACTCCAACAGCTGAATAGGGGGGAAGTGGGATGAAATAGCTCATTAGAGACCATCTCCTATTCAAATCAATCCCAAGCTGCTTTAGGTTTTCGTTTCGAATCCTTAGAGCTTCCTCCATCCATTCCAAGTAATTTCCTGATGTTGGAGCTCGTCGGCGGCGAAGATGATGCAAGACCGAGGCTAGCTCCGTCCAAGTGATTTCAAATCCCCATAGAAGCTTCCTCCTGGTTTGAGGTCTTCAAGGAATTTGAGCGCGGACAGCCTACAAGCTCAACCATATCTTGAACTCATCAAACCGCCATCTAATTCATGGTATATCTTAAACGCTAGGTTATTTTCTAGGTTCATAAAAAACATCCTATTGATTGCATCAAATAGCTAAGAAACACTTCCACATTCTTTCTTAGATCATATTTAATCTCTGTTCAAAGTTTCAAGTTATCTAATACACTGTATTAAGAGAACAAAACCAAAAAATGGCTTTCGGGTTCTCGGTTTAGCAAAAGGAAGAAGATGATCCAGCAGCCGTTGGATCTGCTCTTTTCAGATCAATGGCTGCGATCGAGTTGGATACACCATTCGGTTGATTCATTGAAACTACGGGTCGGTTTACTTTTCATCTGGCTAAATCTAAACCATCGATCCAAATTGCGGGATTACGATCGACCGTTGGATCACTCTCAATAGATTTTAATTTCGCGGGTTTGATATTAACCGTTAGATCCACCCTGTGACGGATCCGACGCTTAATAACATTGCCGCTCTGGATAAATAGTTGGGCCCCACTTGATCGCCGCCATCTGCATGGCTGAATCTTGCCGCGCCACGTGGAAAGCGGACCCGAGTTAGTGCCGCCATTTGACTAAGTATTTAAATTATTAAAATTAATTTCAAAATTTGCTCAGAACTTCAAAAAAACACAGGAATTTAATTTCTAGGCCGTTTTTTGAGTTCTAGGGCTCGTTTTCTTTAGTTTTTAATCTACTTTATTTTAAAAATAATTTTAAAATATTTTAATTAATATTTTATTGATTGTTTCAAAAATACAAAAAATAATATTTTAATTTTAAATAAAACTATATATGTTAGTTTGACTTGAACTTTGGCAGAGACGATCTAAGGCTTAAGATTAATGTTCCTTAATTGTTTTGAATTTATTTGATGCAAATATAATTGATACTTGAAATTTTTTTTTAAGTCTTGATCATGATTTGATTTAGACTTCTAAAAAGTCATGTATAATCAATTTCAAATCCATTTCTCATATATTATAACTCTAGGGAATCAATGAGTGATCCCCTCATCATTTCCAAATAAGTTCGGGGTTTTAACCATTCATAATTTTAATGGATCTTGGTTATCAATGGTATAACAATTTCTATGTGATATCCTCTAAATATGTATGGTTATAATCTTAGTTTGGGTGGGGTATTTCTTGAGGATATTCCCTATATCCTCCAGCAATTTCAACCTAACTAGGTATCCATCCCTTATATGATTGAATTTTTTAGCTTATAATACATCCTAATAATTTCAAGCTTTAATTATTCATCATGCTCATTCCATCGAATATTAGGATTCTTTTGCCTTATTCTTGATTGATGATTGATGTGATTGTAATTAGTGCCCAAGGGTTTGTAAAACTTTGATTTGAACATATTTAAACCTAGTGTCATTAAGAACAATAATTAAGGGCTCTTTTAGAGAACTTAGAAAAAATATAATAATTAGGATCCACATCCTATTGACTTGAAATTCAAACCATCTAAACTTAGTGATATTTTAAGCCCTATGAAAATTTCCCATTGAATTCTAAAGACATTAAGCCCTTTAATTAATTTAATCAAAATCAAAGCTTAATTAAGCCATTTAAGTTTCCAGAAATTCTAATAAATCAATATTAAATCCA
Source organism: Dendrobium chrysotoxum (assembly GCA_019925795.1). Classification (NCBI taxonomy): domain Eukaryota; kingdom Viridiplantae; phylum Streptophyta; class Magnoliopsida; order Asparagales; family Orchidaceae; genus Dendrobium; species Dendrobium chrysotoxum. Next base: position 25,028,299 of record CM034300.1, on the reverse strand, counting down.
AAAATTACAAATGATACCTTAAACTGACCAGAATTAAATCCTTAATTAATGAAAAATAAAAGCTCCTTGACTGGACTTCAAAATTAAGTTTAATTTAAGTTTAATTGAAATTTAATATTTAATTAATTAAAAATAATAAAAATTCCAAAAATTTTCCAAACACTTGGAGATCACTCCTTAGGTCATTCCTGACCTTTGGAGTTTATTTCAAGGAGTTTGGAGGTCATTTGGATTCAAACCATAAAAATGGCCTTAATTAAACAATTTTTTGAAAAATTCAATAAATACTCAAAAATTCAAAAATTTATAACTAATTCAAATAAACTCCAAATTGAGAAAACTCAAAGGCATACAACTCATCTTAAGGTCTAATATTTATCAAAAATATTAAATTTTTAGAAATCAATCAAATTTAAAAAAGTCAACTTTTGGTCAAACCTAGTTCAAATTCAAGTCAAAACTTCAAATCTTCATAATAAAATCTAAAAAAATCCAATTTTAGTGTACTTACTGTCTAACTGATCGTATTAAGGTCTAGTATTTTAATAAAATGTTAACTTTCCAGAAAACTCTTTAAATTAAAAAATCAACTTTTGACCCTTGAAGTAAATCATTAAAATAATCCAGAAAATGTTAAAATTCAACAAATAATTAAAAATTCCAGAAAACATCAACTTAACTTTAAAATCAACAATCAACCAACCTTAATTAAAATTAATCAACCCTCAAATCTTAATCAAACTTAAATCATTTAATCATACCAGATACCACTGGGTAACCTAGGCCTACGAGGCTATTAAATTGGCCCCAAGGAAGGTGAAATAAACTTCACGGCCTCAGTGTGCAACAAAGGTGGTATCCAACAAATAATCAAAAATCAAATTTAAAATTAATTTTATGTCATTAAGATTTAAACTCAAATCAAAACTCCCTTAAGCCTTCAACCAACCAAAACTTTAAGCAACTTCAACCAAGTGCCTATTTAGGACATATCAAAATCACACAGCCTACCTCACACACTTTAGATGGTTTGCTAGGACAACCAACTCTAGTCTTAGGCTAGGCCGATATTTACTTTTCTGCTACTTACGTGTGCCGGGTTTTCCGTAGTTTTCATTGCATGCTGGTTACTAGATTTAAGTAATTGATATTGATGTGATTGTTTATTTATTTATTGCACTCTATGATGTGATTGATTGTACATTAGATCTACCCCTAGGTTAGGAACGATCTGTACTTATTCAATCTTATGTAGGTGGTCATACTCATACAGTGCATTTAAAATTAAAAGGGGCAATCAAACAACTAAGCTTTAAATTAATACTGTTTTCTGCAGGCGCTCCAGAATGCTTAAGTCCCCCTTTAATAATTAAAAGAGCATGGCCAAGTGTGGCTGGTTTGAGCATTTTTTAATTTTTAATATATTAACTGCTTGGGATGTTTACATAACTGCTGATTATTAGGATAAGCTTGCAGGTTGTTGAGTCTAGATTTTTAATTTTAAATTTTTGTAATTTGAATGTAAATTGAGTTGTAAATTGTTTAAAGTGATTTGAGAATGGGATGTTTAAGCATCCAATTTGGAATCCAAAGAGGAAGAGACATCCCTTAGGGGAGAGTCTCTTTCCATTTGGAGATTCAAATTTGGATGATTTCAAGTATCCAAAGAGAAAAGATAACCCCCTTTCAAGGGAGAGTTTCTTTTCATTTGAATATCCAAACTTGATGATCCAAGGAGTTCCAAGAAGATGAAGAAGTGAAGAACGAGAAGAATCTCAAATCTCAAAGTCACTTGAGTCTTAGGAGTAGAATCCGGGTTGTAGACAGTCGTACCCGGCCACTTTACTTTTCCTGCAGACCCTGGGTTATATAATTAAGTGGCACTTGCCACATGGACTTTCAGTTTGAGCATTTATTTAATTGATTTAATTATTTAATTGATTTGATTACTTGATGTTGATTGCGATTAAGGACCCGCATGCTTTTAGTAGTTTATGTGTGGCTCTTGTATGTCGATTTGTATTGATTTGATTTAGTGGAACCTGATCGGAGGCTTGTGAGAGTACGGTCATAAACTATTTCTACTTAAACAAAATTTAAAAACTTTAAGCTCAGATAGTAACTCTATCGCTTTTAAGAAGTAAGCCCGGACTCGCCGGGAGTTTTTCATGCATCATATTGAATCTTCTCTATCGTGTTAGGCACCTCCCGCCTGCGAGTTCTGGCAGACTACTTGACCTATTAGGGTGCCATTCTGTCCAAGGGGATGTTGTGTAATCTCTAGGATAAAATCTATTTTTTAAGCCTGATTTTAAAATTGCTACATATTGATTTAAGCATTTCATCAAGTCAATTAGCATGCATTGCATTAGATACAAATTAAAAATTGAGTCTAAATCTTAATTGTATTTCTAGCTTAAGCATTTAACCCAACATATATTAAGGGGTCAATTAGGATCTGCTCTAGATGTCGACCCCAATTCTTTAAACCAATCTTAATCAATGTTCCTACCATTCTTGCATAATTGACTTGACTCATGGTTTTAAAGCATTTAGGTGGTTTAGCTGGCTCCCCAATCCAGGCTGGGGTAAGTCCAGGATTGCATTGCATTAGCTAGGTTCTTGGTCACTAATTTTCAATACCCATTTTAGACTTAGGTTCTGAGGCATGTCTTCAATCCTAAGAGCTCAACCTTCCGGGAATCTAATTCCCACCTTCTAATAAAATTGACCACTCAAACATTAAATCTCTTTCAATCTAATTCAAGCCTAACACTTAGGATAGTTTGAGGTGTTTCTAGAGTAATTCAAAATCTCAAGACACCTCCTACTCTTCTTCCTTTGACTCCAGAAATAAGTGTTCAACCTCAAACCAATCCCTATTAAAATTCCAATCTCTACCTCCCTTGATATCAAGCTTTGAAATCTTTAATAAAATTCGTATCGCTATTTTAATCGAGAGTTTTCGTAGGAAATTTCTGGTTTCCTACGATGTAATTAACTATGAGGGTTTGCGCTCATAGGAGATTTAGAAACCCAGACCAGATTTCAAAATTAATCTTTTTTAAAACATATATTTTTCAACCAAAACTGAAAGTACGAGATGCGCCAAGAGGGGGGGTGAATTGGTATTTTAAAAATTTAACCCTACACAAGAGTTCTAATTTTTTATATTTTCAAAACATAATTTAACGACTAATGTGCGGAAGCAAATACAACGTTCATAACGATGAAATTGATAGTTCAATTTTAGATTTTACACCACAATATTTAAATACTGATTTTTCACCAAGCAATTAAAACGCACAAATTTAAAGCATGAAAAGTAAAGTACGGTAAACAGGAAAAAATACACTAGAGATTTTTATAGTGGTTCGGTCACTTGACCTACGTCCACTCCCCGGAGTCCTCTACTCCGGGATTTGCACTAGTAAAAGTTGACTCTCCTTTTGCCCCCACAGCAAGGCGAAGAAGCCTTTACAATACTCACTTTCACCTCCCTCGGTGCGGCGGAATACCAAACGCTATGTCACCTCCTGGTGACGGCAGCGGACCTTCTCCTTTTTCTCCCTCCTGGAGATGGCAGAGTACCTTGGCGATGTTGATCTTGAAGTGACTCTTCCCTCGAGAACTTTCTTGAAGCTTCCAAAGCCACAAGAGGAGCAAAGCATGCAGCTAGCTTGGAGCCACCGTGTGATCCCCTCACACTACTTCTCCCTCACGCTCAAGCTCACCTTCACCTTCCTCTCTCAAGCTCTAGATCTCTCCAAAAACTTCTCTCTACCGAATCCCCTTCTTTTTCCTCTAAGCCTTCACAACAAAAGGATTGATCAACAACTCCCTAAAGAAAATTTTAAGTTGTTTTTAAATCAGGCTTCAGAAAACCCTAAAAGTTTCAACTTTTGCATTTCTGTTCGTACAGTACGATTTATAATCATACAGTATGATCAGTTCAATTACAGCTCCATCCAGTACGAGTACAGACGAACAGGTATCGAATTTTATTCATATCGTACGGTACGATATGTATATCGTACAGTACGATACTGCTGATTCGTACTGTTCGTATGGGACGAACTGTGGGACAAACCTCGGGACGAAAGAACTCGTCTCTGTCAGTCGTCCAGCACTCATTTAATCGTATAGTACGAATAGCATTTTTCATGATATCGTCATGTACGATAAGAATATCGTCCATGATGAATAGTACAAAAATTTTTGGGATCGTCTGGTACGATCGCTGGAATGAAGGAAATCATCTCTGACAATCGTCCAGCACTCCACCAGTCGTACAGTATGATCAGTTCATTTCTTGATATCGTCCAGGACGAACAAAATAAAAAACCTTGGTTTCGTCTGGTACGATCTCTGGGATGAATGAAATCGTCTCTGTAAGTCGTACAGTACGTTATATGATCGTACAGTACGATCGACATATAAAATAGAAACCAACGTTTATTTCCTGATTAGGGAGATAATTTTGGCAAGTTTTAATTAATCGTACAGTACGAACTGTATCGTACAGTACGATCAGTTCAGAAACTCAGATTCAAAAACTTACCAAACTTATTCTAGCGGCTAGGGTTTCATAATTACATATTATCGTACAGTACGATATGGATCGTACAGTACGATAAGTTTGTAAACTTAATCATTCGAAAATTAGCCGTTAGCCTGAGTATTTTTAATTAATCGTACAGTACGATCCAAGGTCGTATAGTACGATGTGCTTAAAAAAAATTAATCATTTTTTTTTAAAAAAAAATCTCCCCCTGTGTGTGTGCATGGTTGCTCCTTTCACATGCATGCTTCTGTGGCAGACTCAAAAAAAAAAATAAAGAAATAAAAATTACAGACTCTTCAACATCCTATTCTACCCGATTTGAGTCTCCAGCAATCTTTAGCAGTGTGCATCTGACCTGAAATGTTAGTGCTCATATACAAAGATTAAACATTTGTAATCTAACGGAAGTCTATATGTACTCAGTAAGTATTAGTTGTCACCATCAAAATTAAGTGCTCGGGATCCTGGATTTCAACAATCTCCCCTTTTTGATGGTGTCAAATAATATTTTCTGATGGACAGATGTTCTGACTTCTTTAGCTCCCCCTCAGAAGAGTAGCTTATTAATTTTTGAATAGGAGGAGAAGAAACAGTTTTTTTTATTATAATATAAATAAAATAACAAGATAAAAAAAAATAATGTAGTGAGAATATAAACAACCAATAGCATTTAATAGTAAGCAAAAACATTATACAGAACACACAGAAAAGTCTCCCCCTTTTGACAGCACCAAAAAGGAAGAAAAAAAAAAATAAGTACACTGATAACAAACAGAAAACAGAAACATCTACAGCAACCTAAAAATCTGGATCCTGATCCGGAGGTGGTGGTGGAGGGTCGGGAAACAGCTGGTGGTACTGATGAAGGGAGGCGAACTGGTGATCGATCGATGTGAAGCGCTCCCTAAACCATTTCATATCCGTGTCATGCTCCTGATGTTGCTGAGCAATGTGGGCATCCAACCAAGTCTCTAGACGATCAAGTCGTCGAATAATATCGTCGTGAGGGTAGTCGGGGGAGGAGCAAGGCCATGTGGTTGGATTGGTGGTGGCGGAGGTGCGTCAGCAGGAGCAGCAGCCTCCTCGTCATCAAACTCAGGATCGGCGGGAGCGGCCCCCCGATGGAACAAGATACGAAAGGAGGCATCCGAGTAGAAGATAGGAAGGTGATCAGGAGGGAGCGGATAATGAAGTTGGTATTTTGCATCTAGGATGTAGCCTATGACATGCCCTAAATCAAGGTTTAGTTTATGATGGGCATCGGGATATCGGAAGGCAGACAAGGTATGAATGTAGTCAAACACCATTTGGGCTTCATTGAATTTTGTGCCAGACATAATGAGATAGGTGACGACAGAAAGTAGGGGAGTAATATGGATGCGATCTCCAGCTTTAGGTATAATAGATGTGCGTTGGACATGCTGGATAACGCGGGCATTTTGATTTAAGGTTTGGACCAGGGGTAGGTGTTGATTGGAGGGGACACCTCTAAGGGTCATATTTACTAACGTCCAATCATAGTCGTGGGAGATTATGGATTGGGGACGAGGGCCGTCAGTGGACAACCTGATGTGCTCAGCAATGTCGTTGACGGTGATAACGACATTCTGTTTACAGACATAAGATGTGAAGGTAGTGTTTTCAAGGTCGACTCGGATATTGGCAAAAAACTCAAACAAGAGTTCGGAGTGAAACGGAAAAGCAAGAGTCAGAAGGAATTGAAGGCTAGTGGAGGCGAATAGATTCATCACCTCAAAATTTAGGGCGGCCTGATTGAGCATGCGGGATGGAGTGAACTTGGCCTCCTTGATTTTGATATACGCTTTCTCGTCCGCAGCGGAGAGAAAATGATCATCGAAGCACCGAGAGGAGGAAGAGCTCCCGACGATCATACGACCGTGCTTACTGGACCCAGACATTTTGGAAGAAAGGATTGGAAGAATGATGAAATTCAGAGGGATTGAAGGTGAGGAGAATTGGCAAGGAATCCCTCCCGTTTTATAGAATTTAAGGGATATCGTATAGTACGATTGAGCATCGTACAGTACGATATGCGCAATAATGTCGTCTGGACGACCTTTCAGAAAAGTGAGTCAAATCATACAGTACAATCAGTATCGTACTGTACGAACGTGAGTGTAAGGCGTTCGTCCCAACGAGTCGTCTGAACGACTTTTGACCAAAAGTGTTCGTACAGTACGAACAGGTGTTCGTACAGTACGATAGGCAATAATGTTCGTACCCACCGATTTAAATTCGTCCTAATCCGTTTGACACGTAGATCGTACAGTACGATTGGTATGTCGTACAGTACGATGACCAATAATGAGTATCGTACGGTATGAGTAGTGAATCGTACAGTATGATAGATATAAGACATGAAGGATCTGGACCGTGAATGGGAATGGACGGCTGAGATTGGAGTGATTTGAACCTTATCGTACAGTACGATAGTAGATCGTACAGTACGATTGTCAGAGAATACCAAAGTTTGTGAGCAACATGGGAAGAGGATCAGGAATCCATTTTTTTTTTTTTTTTTTTTAACAAAACAAAACAACCACAAACCAATTTTTTATTTTTTTTTGTTTGTTTTTTTTTGTTACATTAGGTGTGAATGTCTATGACACCTAATTTGGTTCGTAAAGTGCTAAATGTGTCATAACCTAATCCGCCGCCAATTGATCTTCAGTAGCAACGTGGTGCAGTTCAATATCTCCTTTGGCTACATGATCTTTAATGAAATGATGTCTAATGTCTATATGTTTGGTTCGTGAGTGTTGAATTAGATTTTTGGATATGCAAATTGCACTAGTGTTGTCACACATGATCGGAATGGTTCCTACAGGTAGTCCTAGATCTACAAGCTGTTGTTTTAACCACAACACTTGTGCAACACAGCTACCTACCGCTATATATTCCGCTTCGGCTGTGGATAGGGCTACTGAATTTTGTTTCCTACTAGACCATGAAACTAATGATTGTCCAATGAATTGACAAGTGCCAGAAGTGCTTTTTCTATCTACCCTACATCCTGCAAAGTCTGAATCTGAGTATCCTAAGATTTCAAAAGAAGTGATGTGTCTAGGATACCAAATTCCTAAGTTCGGGGTACCTAGAAGATATCTAAGAATTCTTTGACAGCAGTCATATGAGATTCTTTCAGGTCAGCTTGAAAATGGGCACAGAGACACACACTAAACATTATGTCTGGTCTACTGGCAGTCAGATAGAGAAGCGATCCAATTATTTCCCTATACCTCTTTTGATCTACAGACTTCCCACTGGGATCTTTATCCAATTGAATATTAGAGCTCATGGGTGTATTCATAGCCTTAGCATTGTCCATTTCATATTTTTTTAAATATCATTGACGTACTTAGACTGGCGAAGAAACGTTCCACCTTCTGTTTTTTTACACTAAATCCAAGGAAGTAACTAAGTTCACCCATCATGCTCATTTCAAACTCATCGCTCATTATTTTTGAAAATTCATTACATAGGTTTTTCTCCGTCGATCCGAACAATATGTCATCTACATAAATCTGAACAATGAGTACTTCAACTCCTACCTTCTTCAAAAATAAGGTGGTGTCCACACTACCCTTTACAAAGCCTCTATTTAGTAGGAACGTACTAAGTCTTTCATACCAGGCTCTAGGTGCTTGTTTTAACCTGTACAGTGCCTTTTTCAGTTTGAACACATGGTTTGGAAATTGTGAGTTTTCAAACCCCGGAGGTTGCTCCACATACACATCTTCCTTGATTACTCCATTCAGGAAGGCACTCTTTACATCCATTTGATACAGCTTAAAATCCTAAAACAAGTAAAAGCTAACAGTACCCTGATGGCTTCTAGTCTAGCTACCGGAGCAAAGGTTTCTTCAAAATCTATTCCTTCAACCTTCGCTACTAACCTAGCCTTGTTTCTTACTACTATTCCTGAGTCATTCATCTTATTTTTAAAGACCACTTAGTTCCAACCACACTTTGCTCTTTAGGCCTTTTGACTAACTCCCACACATCATTCTTAACGAATTGGTTCAACTCTTCTTGCATTGCTAGGATCCAAAATTCATCTCCTAAGGCTTGATCTATACTGTGGGTTCAATCATAGATATGAATGCAGAATGGCTAACCTGTTTCCTAAGTCCATGCCTAGTTTTTACCCCTTCTGATGGGTCTCCTAAGATCAGCTCTCTAGGATGACTAGAAGAAAATTTCCAATCTTTAGGCAGATGTTCCTGAGGTTCGCTCTAGTCTCTTTGGTAATGGTTTCTACTCCCCGTATAACCTCAACTTCTTCTTCTTCATGATTAGGTTCAGATGTCTTATTGGATTCATCAAATACCACATGAGTGGACTCTTCTACTACTAGGGTTCTCTTATTGAATATTCTATAGGCTTTACCTACAGATGAGTAGCCTAGGAAAACCCCTTCATCAGATTTAGGATCGAACTTTCCTAAGGGTGACTTGCCATTGATTAGGATGAAGCATTTGCACCCGAAAACGTGTAAGTGGGAAAGATTGGGTGTCCTACCCTTAAGCAACTCAGGGGTGTCTTATTAAGTTTGGATCTAACATTTACCCTATTTATTCTTAGCATGTGGTATTTACTGCTTCTGCCCAAAAAGTATCTAGGGGAGAGTGTATTCAGCTAACATAGCACTAGCAGCTTCAACTAAAGTTCTATTCTTTCTTTCTGCTATTCCATTTTGCTGAGG